>JABFEB020000047.1:4089423-4111141 GCA_019775895.2 Stomatorhinus ivindoensis
GGCGGGGGGTGGGGGGGGGGGGGGGGTGGGAATTGGAACGGGGGGTACTGGGTTGGCTAGCACCATGTCTGCATAACTGTGGAGCCCATCTGTGTATTGGCTGTCATCTGTTCCATCGTCTATGTCTCACATGACCGATATTATTTTGATGTACACTTGCATAAACTGTTACAGTCATCACAAATACTCATATTGTCAGAGTTTCATTTAGAAAGGATTGCATTTTTTGTACATACCATACCATAAAACAGGCATATTATTGCTGTAATAGCTGTAATAGAGATGTTTTTCTTTAATAGAATTTCTGTTATCTAGAAAATAAAACTAACATCCCATCCAGGGCGTCCCCCTGCCTTGTATGCTGTCCATCCGAGGATGGGCTCCGGGCTCCAGGCTCTCCCTGAACCCTGCGCTTGATAATTGATTATGGAAGATGAACGAACGGATAGGCTAAGAAATATATAATGTTTTAAAAAAATCATAATAATTATATTGAAAAGTCGGGCAAGGTCACATAAAACAGTTCAGTGGTTGGTGTGAAAAAGATAAAATAGAATACAGCTATGTGTGTGATGTATATATTACATTATAGGGACCAAATATGGCCATAATGTAATAAAAACCAGTTATGTTTTATTTGTGATGTAATGTAATGTTTGACATTGTGGGGACCACCTTTTCATTCCCCACAAGGGGAAACTCAGTTTGATAAAAAATCTGTGACTGCAATCAAAAAACTAAAAACGCCAAAAGTCTTGCATTGTAGAAATGAATGGAGAGTTCTCACAGTGTGTGCGTGTGTGTGTGTGTGTGTCTCTGCTAAAGCGGGCTGCTCTGAATAGGCTCAGTCCATCACAGACCCTAATGACTGCGGAGCCCCACCGTGACCCATGTGAAGTCTGCGTGACTGTGACCATCACCACCTCACTTTCAGGTTGGGCCACACCACCTTCTAGCAGAGATGATGCTGAGCGGCCAGCGGGCAACATCCTGTGCCTCGGAGAGACACTGACCTTTCCAAATGCAAATACGGTTATTAATAAACACATATACAATAAAATAAGCTGTAATGAAAAGATGCTAAATTAATCATACACATAAAGGCTGATTAGGCTGATTACTGCTTTATCCATAAACCAAATGATCCTTTTTATACAAAGGCGACAATTACGGTCTCAAATACTCCCTCCCGACAGATTGAATATGCAAACGTTTTGTTGCTCTTGAAATTTAAAGCACCAGATCTCGTTTTTACGGTTCTTTAACGGTGGGAGAGACGCTCTGGTCTGGGCGTACGCTAATCTGACCACGGGGCCTATTTACAGGTTTCGTTACTCATAATTTAAACTGTGGGTGGCGCAACAACGCTCTTGCCACAAACCTACACAGTTGGAGTAGTCTGGAGTTTGCATGTTCCCCAGCTAACCTGCTTTCTTCTGCCAGTCCGAAGACACGCAGTTCAGCCTATCAGTGTCTATAAATTTCCCATAGTGTGTGTTTGTTTATGTGCCCTGTAGTGGTCTGGCATCCCTTCCAGCATGTACGCTAGTCTCATGGCATGGAAGTTCCTAAGAAAACAGTGCAGACAGCCCGATAAAGTCCTACTCCATACCTTTCTGAAAATCCATTACTCTGTGACCCTGGTTTTTTTTTAAAAAAGCTCTATTCAGGTAATGACTTGGACAGATTTCAATTCACTTAGAACCGTTCGGCCCCCGGGGAGATTTTCCCCGTGATGCAGAGGGGTCGGGCCAGACCCCGACGATTCATACCGTTCCCGGACACCGGCAGACGCGCGGAAAAGGTCACCGAGGGCGGGACGGAAAGCGGATGAGAGAAGAGGGTGGGATATCGCAGCCATCTAAAGCAGATAAGATCCATCTCCAATACGGCGCGGCTAGGTCAAGCTTCTCTGAGGCTGGAGGCAGATCTTCAGCCCGCGTGGATCCGTCCCTGGATCCTGTTAAATCGGCGCAAAGCAGCCGGAGTGTGAAACTTTCTGGCAGCAAGGTGATCCACCGGCCTATTTCTATATGTTATTTAACCTTCTGTTCATAATCACTCGAGTCAGCACAGTTCCCATTAGCCGAGACGCCCTGGCGCATGACCAGAACCTGGCTAATTATTAAAATAGATAGATAAGCGTGATTTTCTCAGTGGATGTTTACATATACAGTAAATCCAAATCACAGCACCACCTCTATTTGTGAGTGTTGCCTTCCTGGCCCAGAAGCACCTTAGACATGGTCTAAGAGGCTCGGCCTCCTGTCGCTGGCCAGCGAGGCAGGTCCAATGAACCAATTCGGTCAGAAAAGAGGTCTTTTATTTTTTTTAGTCGACAAATAAACTGCCTAGTATGGCACTTGAACAGAACTGAATTCACACTCGCAGTCAGACACAACGCTCCCCATAGCTACTACTCCCCACCCCCCTTAGCGGACTCAATACCCATAATGCAAGTGTTAATTAAAACAACAGGCTTGTCCTATAACGTGAGTCTATTCGCCACTACTTGTGGCTCCGTGGGTTTGGCTTCCGCAGTGCGTGAACTGTGCCAGAACCAGGAACGATTTTTGCGTTCTGGCACCATTCATAATCTGCCAGTGGGTAATAAAGTGAGAACAAGCACTTTTTTTTTTTCCCTCACGCAAGCAATGAGCCTCCGTGCTTGTGGTCGGAAGGTTGTCTGTTCAAATCCGGCATTCGGCAGAATAATCACGTGGCTGTTGGGCTCCAATTGCTCCAGAGGTGCTGGATTAATGGCCTGACCCTGAGCTCGAACCCTAAGCCTCACCCTCACCTGTATGTTGGTGTGTGTCGCAAAACTGAGCATGCTGGGATATACGAGGAGATGTAGTTCTGCAAATAGCCAATGAACCATGATTTCAGTGTCTTTCATCCAGAGGGACGCCTCACTGCCAGACGCCTGAATCACTCTTGCTGTGGTTACCTCATCCCGTCTTCCTTCAGTACCCATCCTTGGCTGTACAACACGTTCTTTGTTCACTGCATGCACCGTTACTGCATTGAATGTCCTTTGTACATTCATAGTACTTGGTGAATAAAGCTGATTCTGCTTAATTACAATCATAGCACATTTAAAGGGTGAAAGAAGACAGCTTGAAATGGTAGCCTCTGATCTCAATCCAGATATTCTCCAGGGTCTGAAGGAGTAGGAGTGCTTTGCGGCTACCTGAATGGCGGCATTAAGTACGTTAGGCTGAGTTTTAAAGGTGCGCCTTACATTTTACAGTGGATCCTGCATAATTTTCTTTTCCAATGAAAGCCTTTATCGAGGCTAAAGTTTTCGAACGCTACCTGGCACGCAGTCCCACGCGGATATTGTTTATTTGAAAAACACCCGGCAAGCACAAACAGCTAGTCTCCAAAGACCAGACGCCAAAACGTATATCATTTCCAGTGATTTTCAAACGGGTAGTTTCGAAAGGCTTGCTTTAGTGCAGTCTCTTCGAGTTTGTCTCTGTTCTTATGGCTTTTCCTCCCCTCCCGCACTGTGGCCTAACCCTGACCCTGTCGATTCAGCCTGTACGACTAACACGGTGTTTTGGAAGCGAGGCTTTGCAGATCACGCCCTTCAGTCTTTGCGCTGCGCCGCATCAAGCATCCACGCACATCCAGGCCTGTCGTCCTCTCGGCTCCGAACGAGCTGCCTGATAGAGCGAAGGGATCCCGCCTGAAGAGACAGAGATGGGCATTGATGCTGAGGGACAATTGAGAGATAGAGCATGGGTTAATGACCATCATATCTGCTTCATACACACTTGATTATTCTTTAATGTTTATTGCTTGATGTCTCATCCCTTTATAGGTATGTCCCTTTTTCACTGTCTTGGAGCGAGGAAACCTGGCATTTCACTGCGCATTGTCCTGAGTGTAATTGTATATGTGTCAAATGAAACTTTGACCTTTGAACTTTGACTTCCAAGGCAGGGGAAGCTGGGAAAATTATCATGCCTCACACGGCATCACTCAGAAGTACGCCGACGAGGATGGTGGCCTGTCACCAAGCTTCAGTGACTAAGCCCTTTATTGGAACTTTGCAGTTTTTTTTTCAGCCCAGGCTCCTGATTCGCTATTAATATTTTCCTACGCTCCTTGCGTTTCAATATCCCTTTTTGTTTGAGCTGACGCCTCGTAATTGGGCTGAGGTCGCAGAAGGTACGTGCGGCGAAGGGAAAGCGACTGCTGTTGTTCAGCTGACGATAAACATTGATTGATGAAATAATTACGGATTCCTCCGAGTCTGTTGGAATATTTCGTTAACTCCTCATTTGCATAATCGCTTCGGTAACGTCAGGTGTCGTTGATTAATGATAGAAGGTTAATACACGCCCAGCATGGAAGACGGTAATTATTCTGCAACACATAGCTGATATATTTAAGTATGTTCCAGACAATAGTTACCAGTGTCAATTATGCCTTTATTGTCCAGTACTCAAGTGTTTTCGAGGCGATATTTTTTGCCACATTTAAGAGATCAGACAGTTCATTTTCCTGCTCACATCAATAATGAAATTCAACTGAACCTCAAAAAAGTAGAAGGCGTACACCGAAAGGACGTGAGAAAGAGAATTATGAAAGCTGAATTGGAACGTATCCGCCCATGATCCAGCCCATCTATCTTATCCTGCTGAGGGTCAGAAGAAATCATCTGCACAAAGATATGGGGAAACCTCCAGATAATGTAGAATAATGGTGGCCTTCTTTAACAGCAAGCTAAGCTCCTTTGGGCATTGTCAGGAATATAAATAATTTCATCCCGATCGGTCATGGGACACCAGCTCCGGAAAAGCGAATGGATTCATACTTACTTGGGCGCGTCTGTGTGATAAATGCTGCCAGTTCCCCTCAGCCTACGCAAACGTACAAAGACGCATCCGATCAATAGCCTCCTTTGAAGTTTCCACCGCGGAGCCCTTCTGGATTATATGCCCATTCTCCTTCACCCCACACTGTCTTAAACTTTAACTTTCTCCCTCTGATTCGTTCAAAAGGCTCCTTCCATCTGTATGCGTGACGTGGACGATGAAATCCAAAAGGGACGGAAATCCGTTCAGACGTATCTCTCCAAGGACACGGAAAACAGGCAGCTCCTTAATCCCTTCCCACAATTCCTCTCTGCCTCACTAAAGTGTTAGTCCCTCTGTGCCTTTGATCAATCGTAGATGTATCAGAAATGACCGAAATTAGTGTTCGTTCGATTTCATGCCTTGTAGCATGTGGCCACACAATGAAACAGGATGTACTAATATATACGGTATCTATTTTATTTCATAAACTAATACTGGGATTAGGATCTGAAATGGTTCACTTGCTGGAATTCAGTTCTGGGTGAGAATGAAAGGCAGCCACTCAAGGGGGCAGCACTGAGCGCCTCACACCCTCCATGGGTGTGGGTTTGAATCCTGCCGCTGATCTGTGTCTTGTGAGGTTCCTCCCATGGTTCAGAATCATGCAGTTAAACGAATGTACACGTGCCGCCTCTGATCATAGGCGGGGCCACAAGCTGATTGGCCCCCAGAGTGCATCCTCCTCTGTCACTCACTGATTTAAAGCATATTATTGGCTTATGATAAGGCTGACCGCTCTGTTTGAATTATGGCCCATCTTATGATCCTACCTTAAAACATCCTAGAATTGTTGCTGCCTGTGATGGACTGACATCCCATACAGACCTTGTGGGATGGGATCCAAGCTTGCTGTGACCCTGTATCAGATCATACATAACACTGCAAATTCATCATAAACGATAGGGCTCCCTGAGTATCTATATAGCAAGTAGCATTTTTTTAATGCAGCAAAGCAGCTTGTATTTTCCTCCTGCATTCATCCTTAAATGACCTTACCCCGATGTGCAGTACGCTCAATGCATTTACCCTGTCTCTACGGCCACCCCCAGCCCAGAATAACCATGACATCACTTCCTGATAGCGCCTGTCTGCACACTGACCCCTGAAGCTGCAGGCTGCTACAACGCCAAATCGAATCTCTGATATTAATTTTATGGATGAGACTGTAGCAGTCAGCTAAAAATTCTGCATTTTACTACTCAGCTCTGGGGAAGAGTTTGTTTATAAATGTAAAGTAACTAAAAGTACTGGCACTTAATGAGCAGGAAAATTATTGTTTTTTTTGGGGGGGGTGGGGAGTATAAAATATAAGTTGAGCTTAATGTGTATGGAGAATGGGGGGGGTGTGACAGGAGTCTAGGCGCACTCAAATTAACCTCGGCTGCAGAAGAAGTTCAAAAATGTTGTCAGCCTCGAAGAAGAAGGGGAAAGAAGAACAAAAATAAAGATCCGTCAGCCCGGCGGTGTCAGAGTGAGTGTATCTCACTGTCACGGCTGCAGCCTTTGATGCCAGACGGCTGGAGAAATCCGGAAGCAAGACCACTGCTCAGGTACAATACACAGACAAAGCACTTCGGCAGACATTCGGTGAACAGCTAGACAACAGGCAAGGGTGCAGGAAGAGTGTGGATTATGGACGTCACTTGTTTTGGGTCACAAGTAGAGGAAACGTAACGTCACCCACTGCCTGTGATGGCGTTTGAAATGTTGCTGTTGTAAGACAGAAAGACTCAGATTTAAGACACGAAAAATATAGTGATGAGGCGAAAAAATAAAACTGAAATTAGACAAATGTATGAATGAATGTATGAATGAATGAACAAATGACAATAGTTTGGAAACATGGAGGAGTAAGTGTTGTGGAACTGATCAGGGGGGACTCCCTAATTTTGTCTGTCATCTCTTTCTGTTTTCTATATATCTACCCATTCATCCATCTATCTGTCTATCTTCCAACCGCTGATCCAGTACAGGGTCATGTGATCTTCTGTAAAAGTTGACCCTTCAGGCTTAAAGTTAATAGAAACACATGTGGGTGTGACTCACCCACTCCACGGGTTGTCATTTATGTTACATTTATTTCTCAGTATCTCTTTTCCAAAACAATGTACAATGTAACGATTAGAGTCCCCAGTGTCCCCAGAGCAATTAAGCTTAATGGCCTCACTCAAAAGCCCAATGCTGACATCACTCCACCTGCCCTAGGATTTGAACCAGTGACCTTCTGAACACAGCAACACGCCCCCCTCATTACAATATTTGTCACGATCAATTTACGAACGAAACTCATTGTACCGATTGAAACCCCATGACTGCGATTTCCATCATAAATGGTCGTAAACCTTTTGTGAATTAATTTTACCTGCAGATAATCGATGAGGGTTTCAGCGGCCCGGCTGTCGTGTAATCGGCACGTCCCCGTTCTCTTTGCCGCTGTCGTTAGAGCTGAGAAACTCGGAAGCAGGTGGGCAGGCAGCGGGCAGTCGGAGCGGCTTTAGAGCAGGGAAAGGTGACACCTGCTGAAATGCCCTTAAGGAGGGACTTTGCAAAAAAATCACAGTAATAAGGCACTTCTGCTATTTAGGAAGCGTCGCATACTGAAGGAGCGAGTAAATAATGGTCTTACGTGTGGATGTTGCTGAGCTTAGCGTTTGCATAAGGCTGGATAGTACATAGGTATGATTATTAAAGGTTGGACCACCTCGTTAATTACACTTTGTTTAGCGGACGCTTTTATGCAAAGTGACGTCCATTTTTAAGAGAATACGGGGTCAGACAGTCCCTGGAGCGATTTGGGGTTAAGGATCTTGCACAGTGGGCCCAATTAGAACTAACAACCTTCTGATCTCTGGTGCAGCATCCTAAGCAGGTGAGCCACAAACCACCGCAGACTCTCCATGCAAAGTGGTGCGATTGGGGGGTGGTGGAGAGGGGGGTTTTCCTTTAAGCATATAGTACTAAAAAGCCCAGTGGAGCTTTGTGAGTTCTACTTCACTCAGTACATGAAGGTAACATCTGAAAGCCTCCTGCCTGATGGTGCCAGTGGTGAAATTTCCCTGCGCTTGTGAGGAAACCCGTTTCACATTTCTCACATCCCAAGGCAGTACTGAGATATGGACCAGAACTGGAACCAAAATTGCAAAAACCCCAAAGAACTACTGACGATTTTAACCCCGCCCCCCAATATGAAAATCTTGGGTTATGTCATTAGATTTGTTCTGGCACTGACACTGACACTGATCTGCCCCGATATCTTGCACTGTACGGAATAAAAAACAGTTATTTTCCATGTGCTGTTCCAGCATCCGTGCATGTTTACAAATCCTTTCTGAAGTAAAAACCACGGCCCAGCCTTATACCCTCCCCAAAGGGTGTTTCCAGCTGGCTCTTATAAAGAGTTACTTTCGTTCGGTGCTCTTCCCGCAGCAGCCATTGCCTGCCATACAGCTGTGTGCCTTGCCGCGATTTCTGGATCTGTGTAGCCACTTGTCACGAGCTTGTCTGAGTCGGATAAAGACAGGAACATGTGGAGGTAGTGAAGTCTGTGGCGGCTCTGAGGCCAGCGAACAGGTTTTTCAATCCAGGGATCTCTAATTGAAAAACTGCACAAAGCCAAAAAAAAAACATGAGCAGCTGCAATGTTTGTAGTAGCAAGTCAAGTGATCGAGCTCTTAATGATCAGGTTCTGTGACAGAGAGTGTTGGAATTCAAGCACTGTGCAGAACACACATACACACACACACGAAACATGGGTACAATTGGTACACCAGCTTAGAAACGTTAACCCTGATCTACTCCAAACCCCCTACCTTGGCAGACTGAGGTTGCAGCAACCCGTCTAAGACATTCTGGTCTCCTCAATGATTCTGAGCACCTTTGGTGTAATAGATACGTCTTCTCGTATGAGCAGAAATGCATTAATCAGTAGTCACATCAAAAGTTCAGTGATGGGAAACAAACCAACATCTTCCTTAGTCTCTTTTTGAAGTGCGTGTTTTTTTTTCCTTCTTCTTTTATGCCTCGGGAAAAGCTTCTCGAAGCGCTGGACTGTTTGAGCCCTACATTATTAATGGGTTTTAATAAATGACAGAAGGCTTTCCACAACACGTTCCTCTGCCTGCTTTAGGACTATTTTTAATTAATGAAGGAACTGGCTCAGTAAATTAAGGGCTTCATTAAAACTTACCGCTAATCTGCCCTTTCTCAGCGACTAGGCATTTTCTTCGCAAAAAAAAGCAACGTAACACAGAAAAACACACAGGCACTGAATCCCATTTAACATCGATTGCAAAATATACCTACCTAGGGTGTATCGGGTGTTTACTGGTCACCTTAGTTAAAAGTTATCTTTTTCGACCTCATTGTTTTTATCTACCAAGCCTGAGTGTTTATAGATGTGATCCCCCGCATGTTGATTTTTTCCCCATATTGAATTGTGCAATAGTCAAAGGAAATGCTCAAAGCTATCTATCTGAGTATGAGGTGTATATTTGCTCAAAACAAAAAACACAGTTTAACATTAGAACATATTTAAATTGAGAGTGACAATGAACACCAACAGGAATTTCTTCGGTTCTCCAAAAAGTTGCTGATATCTAGTTGGATGGCTAGATGAACAGCGCTCCAGTTCCAAGACCTCTCCTCAGGGGCACCTCAGCCGTTCCATGGCTTTGTTAAATTTCACTACCAGCTCAATAAATTAAAATAAAGTTTTAAAAGGTCAATGAAGTATCGATTAGCCATATGAGGTATTCTGGCAGTCGAATCAAAAAATACAAGGGTATTGGATGGTCGTAGAAAATACAGAGATGACTTTATCGGGTCACAAGGAACTGTGTCGTCTGTAGGCCTGTGTATTTCATAAAATCAGTTACCTAACCCCTGCGATATGAGGGTCACATGTTTCATCGACTGGAACAAGTGCGGCCCATACAGAGAAAACGAGCGATAAATAAAATGTCGGTATGTAATGAAAAAGGAGGTGCGCAAGTTTCATAAAGTCATTAGCCTCGCCGAGGCAAGCAGGGATCTCCCACAAGCCCCCAGATAATACCCAGCTCAGAAACACATACCTTCAGCACCTTCTTACCTTCTTAGCAAGGTGCTGAACATGTTCACTTCATCTATTGTAGCGTACTCTCCTAGGCACCTGTCTGCATTGTCAGGACTGGTAAGGGCTGAGTCAACCTACTGTACCTTGCAGCAATGACTGTAAGAAATGATGATTTGTCTTGTCTTCACTGATTTCCATAGAAGGTATTGTAATAATAATGCTTTATTTTCCATTTGAACAAATATAAGTGCAGGTAGCTTGCCATTTATCCAACCCACCAGGGGTTAAGGACCTCGCTCAAGGGTGCAAGAGTTGACTACAGAGCAGAGGATTTGAACAGTGACCTTCCAATCAAAGACACAGAGACCGAACATACGGAGCCATTTCTAGAAGGGCAGCTGGTATGGGGGGAGGTGGGGGGCAATTTATCGATGATGCTGCGCATTTGGACACATCTGAGCCAGACCTGCAACTTGCATTTGAGTGTTTTTCAAGTGTGAAACACGGGAAGAGAATCAGCACCTCCGAAAGCAAGGCAAAGGTGCTCTCTCAGGAAGGAGCACGCTGTTCCTCTCTTGCTGAAGGGGGAGGATCTGCCCTTAGTGGAGGAGTTCAGAATCCTCAGGATCTTGGTTTGGTTTGGTGAAGTTAAATCATCAGATGAGGCCCGCAGTTTAGTGCTCTGTCTGAAGGTTCAGTCCTCACCTTCCAGCCGCGGGTGATGGCCGAAAGAGCAAGGTTATGAGTGCATGCTGGCAAAATGAGGTGTCTCTTCCAGGTGGGGAGGCAACAAAGAGCAGCTGGGGAATTCCCCATTAAGTGGGGGGGTAGTCCCCCTTGGTATATTTTACTAGCAACAGGCCTTGATTAAGCCAGACATTTCCCGACCTTCCCCATGGCCAGTCCACGCCTACTTTCAGGAACCAGAGAGGTTCGGAGATCCATTCAATTGAGAGGGGCAAGCTGATATGGTCCAGGCACATCCGTCTGGAGGTTCTGGAGGATCGAGACCCCAAGGAAGACTCCAAACATGCGGGGCGGATTATATCTCCCACCTGATTTTGGAACTGTCTATGAATCCGCTGGCAGAGGTAGATAGTTCAGGTCCAGTGCGTAGAAATTCAAAAAAACAGTCGAGTACACTGTGACTTTCACTCTTTATACTCAACTGGTTGGTTGAAACAAAATCTTGGTCTGGATTTTTACTTTCTGGACCTGAACTGTCCACCTCTGTTTGGTGGAACAACAACATCTGTTGAAAAAGAAAAGTGGAGGGAGGGTGAGTCAAGATGGTCATTTGGTTTTCAATTACTGTGCCCATAATAAGTATATAGAGTAAATGACAAAGGCTTTTCGCTTGGTCAGGCAGCAGAACCGATTGTAGTGTATGTTGGAATGGATAATCTATAGAGTAATCTGTAATGCTCTTTAATTTGGGTTATTACTTAGAATTGATCCACCGAGCTATCCCATCCAGGGTCTACCCCTACCTTGTGCATTATGACGTGCCCCCACCCCCCGATCACCCTGACCATAAGAAGAACTTACAAGTACAATAGATGCATGAATCATATAGCTCATGCATTTATTTTTTCTTATGGATTTTATGGCTTGGTTGTTCTTTGTTTAATTGTCATTTATTGTACATTTTTCTCCTATCAATCGACAAACGGGCTGCTTCAGAGATGCTGATATAAGGGCTCTAGAAACTCCCACATTCAGCATTTCGGCAAATGTCGCCGCGAGAATCACCGGTACACACCGGCCGAGTCGACTGGCGGGTCAGACGGGGGAAACTTTGTTATTATTATGGGATGGAGCACAGATGGGAGAGATCAAATGAAAACAAGAAGCAGAACTTGGGGAATTATCTGCATCTGAAGCTTATTCTGGGTTAATAGATACGACTGAGAAGAAATGGGGGACGGGAGGAACTAATTGGAGTGTTACCAGCCCCCCCCAAACCTAAAAAAAAAGATTCTCCTCTCACTTTAGTACAAACATCATTACCAGGATACAAATTTGAGATGTTAAAGATCACAGGGCAGCGTGTGTGTTGTGCACCTTCTACTGGCTGCTCCTTCCTCAGGTCGCACAACATGATTGTGTTCTCTGGCTCAGAGGGTGAGGATACTGTGCTTCCGATCAGAAGGTCGCTGGTTCAAATCCCAAGGTTGGCAGAGTGATGTCACATGATGCCCCTGAGCAAGGCCCTCGCCCGCCCACCCTCCCCAAATGGCTCTAGGCAATCTCTGGCCCAGCTTTCTCAAAATTTTGATACTTATTTTTTATTATTCTGAAATTATACCCCAGAGCTTTCATGCTGTTATGTACATTGTGTACATAGTTTGTGTCTTTATTCTGCAGTAAAGTAAAGTATTTATTTGCTCAGCAGATGTTTCTGTCCAAAGAGACGTAGAAGTACGGATCGGACGGCCCTTGGAGAAACTGGGGCTAAGGCCATCACTCAGAGGCTCAGCAGTGACATCATCCTGCTGGTCACGGGATTTGAACTGCTGCCCTTCTTAAAAGAGGCTCAGAGTACTAACCTGCAGAGCTACACACCAGCCCCACCTAGTGGTGGGGTAAATTAATGCTCAGAACTTCTGACAGTAGTGAAGTGAGCATCTGACACCAAGGGGATGTCAAACCAGCGCTGGGGGGGGGGGGGGCTTCTTCCTCTTGGGTTTGTGGCAGGTGGGGTTTACAGCCGCCGACAAGCAGGTACAAGATATGAAAGGGCTGGAAAACGCAGACTACAGAAGCGTTTTAATGAGATAATAAAATTGGGGAAATTTAGGCCTGAAACTCGTCTCCAGTCATCCAGGTTCTTGGGTACCCTGAGTGCTCATCCACATCCAAGAAGTCCATGAGATCCTCCTCATCCAAAGTAGGAAAAATGTGCTGCATCAGTCTTGCCCAGATGAATATTTAATCATGATTCTCCAGCAGGAAGGACATAAATACAGTAAAACACTAAATAATACAACAAGTCTCTGTCTAGCACAGGGGTGGGCAATCTTATCCGCAAAGGGCCAGTGCGTACGCAGGTTTTTGGGATAACCTTTAGCACAGCTGTTTAAACCCAGGTGTGAGGACTGTAATTAGTAATCTAATTAGGGAGTTGCAGCAAAAAGCTACATACTCAGCCTCAGCCTGTCTGTGGGTCCTTGAGCAAGGCCCTTAACCCCCAGCTCCCTGGGCGCCGCTACAGGTGGCTGCCCCTTGCGGACAGCTTGCTCTACAAGAGCAAGTTGAGGGAGGCATAAAAGTAATTTCCCCACAGGGACAATAAAGGATTGATTATTATTATTATTATTATTATTATTATTATACTCAGCAGCCATTTCTGGGTAAGAGTGCCCATCGCTGGTCTAGCAAGTTACCTTGGATTTCAGAACATGTATGTATGCTGTAATAGCCTAATATGATCATACTCGTATCAGTGGGGCTTGATTTGTGTTTGTCCAGATGAAATCTGGGGTCTTGCATGTATCCTAAGAAAAGGTCTTGGGTCTCCCTTGTATACTATACTATTTATCCAGTATAACAGTGTTTCTCAACAGTCCTCAGGGACCCCCAGACAGTTTTTGCTCCCCCACAGCTCCCAGTGCACCTATACCAGGTGTTCTGTCTTCTTGATTGGCTGGGAGCTGGGAAGGAGCAAAAATGTGGACCGTCTTGGGGCTCCCCTGGGGACCGGGTTGATAAAACCCTGAGGTTTAGGGTAGAAGTGAGCGAGGAACCTAACCCAGGAAATGCGGTGACAGTCCACATTTTTGCTCCCTCCCAGTGCACCTATACCAGGTATTCGGTGTTCCAGATCGTTTGGATGGTCCCTGGGGACTTGAATGAGAAACAGTGGATTAGCGTTTAGAATGGAATTCCAGGCAAACACAGGGATGACATGCTAACAGCACACAGGCGGAGACAGGGGACCAAATCCATAAACCTTAAGGTCTGAGGTAACAGTGCTATTTGTACTTGCACCTCGCGCATACAGTAGCAACTCTCTGCCCACTAGTTCTCCGGCAAAGAGTACTGTCGCAGAAATGTTTTTCACGTAAAATGTCTTCTCTTACTCCGACGACAGATATCTAGGCAACCGAGTCCCTTCTCCCTTGTTTCAATGAAACCTCGTTAGAATTAACTTGTGAATTTTTAGACCTCATTTAAAAGCTATTTAATAATGCATAACGTCATCTTAATTAAGTTGATGTAAGAGGACTTGAAAATAGATTGGTCTGCCATTCATTGCTGATGTATTAAGTGCATTAATGATTCACAGACCATGAGTTAAATCGGCGGCGTGAATCTGGTGACACCCAAGGCGCTTTGTAACGAAAGTGCGTGATAATTTTCAGAGATTAACACAAACAGCGGGGCGGTAGACGGCAATGCCGTGTGCAAGATGGGAGGAATTAAATTAAAGTGGAGGGAAAATGTGTTATTGGCTAAAGTTAGGCTAAAATAAAGAGAAAGGCGGGTCAATGAAATACAAGCACAAAAGAAAATTATATATTATTCATTAATAAATCAAGCTAGGGTGACCAGATATACCATGTCAGGGAGGACACTCTGAGCTTGGACAGGAATTGTAAATTACCATTTCAAATAAACAGACCTGGATTTCACTTGGGCACTGAGTTCTTGCTGTGTGCTGATTGGTCAGTCTCCTATAATCACGCATGTGCCACTAACGTCAATGTAAACCAGCTGGGTGAGTCTTTCAATCAAAGAAACAAACCAGTCAAAGCACAAGATGAGCTGAACTATTTAGCCAAACAGAGGAGCCTTTTAATTTGAAAGTAGTTTGTAAAACCTAAAGTAGCTCAAAGTGTCCTGCTTGACATGGATTATCTGGTCACCCGAAAGTAAGCAATGGTTAATCAATTTGCTCTATGCGTGTACAATAACAGACATCTAATACTGCAATAGCTTAACAATTCACCAAACAGGATGATACTTAATAACGACTTAAAAATCCCGTAATAAAACAAGGCGTAGAACCAAAATGAATGGGGGGGGGGGAATTAAAGGGATATTACAGATACCGTAATTGTAGCCTGTGTTCCATGTAACTTTTCTATTTCGCACTACTTCCGATTTGTCTCCCAAGTGGTCGCCATTCGGTCCACGAAATTGCTTTGAAATCAGATATTGTACAGCAATGACTTTTACACCTACCCCCCCCCCCCCAAAAAACACCTCATGCGGAGTTATTTTGTTTTAAACCTCTGCAATGGCGTGCAAAAATATTGTAGCTGTAATTTTTTGCATGACCTATGCAGGGGTGTCAGAAAGGTATTGAGATGCTGTGAGACTCGGGGACCCAGCACTGTATAAGGCTATAAGGCGTCCAGAATTTACCGTTGTAATTGTTAACGTAGTTTACAGAAATCCGATATTGCGATATAGAAATGGCCCCATTTCCAAAAGCGGTCACTATGTAATATCGCAGTTGGTGCTGGATTTTAAGGACCACACAACACGGATATGGAGACAGCTGAACTTTTCTCTGCTCTGTGGATTTGCAAGTTTGTGCGAATATTTCCGTGTCTCTGTCACGTCGATCCCCGGCGGTGCAGGCGTGTCATCGCCGCGGAACACGCCGACGGCCCCAGATCTCCCTTACCGCCGTCAAGCGTGCCACGGCCCATGAGACAGCTGACAGTTCCGTCACCGGGGTAACAGAGTATCGCAACAAAACCGGAGAAGCGAGCATCGCCGCGGTAACGGCGGAATTCGGAATGTGAGACACTGACAGAGGCGTGACGTGAATCCTATTGCACTCAGAGTGAGGAATGTGTGTCACAATAAATCCGGTCCTCTGTGTCTGTGTGCTTTAATCCACACATACTACTAGAGTACTATCAATTACGGAAGGGAAATATCCTCCATGTGTTTCTATCACCAATATAACAGATATAAACTTTTCACAAAACAAAAGGATAAAAGAGGTAGGGGAATTACTTAAATAGGACCAGTTATGCTCATTTTTTGGGGGGATTTTACTAGAATAGATTGTTCTGTGTTTCAAAAACATTATTTCACATAATTTGTCTAATTCTGTTAATCCCTATTCACCTTCTGTCTGAAATGCACTTAGAAATTTTAGCCCCACCCCCTGATGATCCCAGTGTGCTCTGATTGGTCAGCTTTCCCTACATATTACCCCCCCCACCTTACATGCGGTCAATAAGGATTGTGTTACAAGATGACTGAGGTGTTATTTAAGGTTTTGTAAAGACAGATCGGCAGTTTGATTTTTATAATTACATGTCTGATGTTCACTGGTAATCAAATCATATTTAATGGGCAATTGCTCGCAAAAGCTTGATTGCTGCGAAATCTGTTAACCTTCAAGAATTTTTTTTTTGTCTGGAGTGTCACATTTTTACTTGAGTAGTTCAGGATACATACAATGCCGTTAGTATTTTTTAGTTAGCAATAAAATTGTAGCCAACACAATTGTCTGTTCTCTGTAGAAGATAGCTATAACTTTAAATGACATCACTGAAAACATTTCAAGCTTTTAGTATGACAATCCATGTTCCAATCATTTATTCTGCTCAGGGTCACATGGAGCCTAGGAACCTATCACGGGCAGCACATGGCTGCATGTTTTTATAATGCATGACTAAACATGAGTATCAGAAAGAATCTTACACAACACATGCTGTGGAATCAATTTCATGCTCTGGGATTAATGCTTTTTAATTTTAATATGCAAAGTCCTGATGTGGAAATCATTGCAATACAGACACTCCCCAGGTTACGATGATCCGTGTTACGCCATTTTGACTTTGCGATGGGTACGTTTCAATACATTATTCAAAAATCACATACCAGAGATATTCAACACTTTTCTGTAGGCTAATGTAAGTGTTATAAGAATGAATAAAGTAGGCTAGGCTATAATGTTTCTTAGGTGTACTAGGTCAACATTTTCGGCTTACTATATTTTCGTCTTGCGATAAGTTTATCGGAACGTAAACCCATCGTAAGCTGGGGAGAGGCTGTATATATATATATCAGTATATATAAGTTTCCAGAAGTCTCACATTTAAAAATGCGATGTAGGCGGCCACCTAGGGTGCAAACTCCAGAGGAGGCTCCAACTTAGTCTGTCAATTTCCCTTTGTAGCAGACAGGGGGCGTCGACTTAGACTGGCACTGCAGGGTGAGAAGTTTTGAAAAGCCCACTGAAAAGATTAAACAATGACAACATAGCATGACTTTGCATTTCAAACGGTGCCCTTAACAACAAAGACTGTCGTTTCATCATTTTTCTTTTTGTCCTTTATTTTTTTCTTTCAGGTCTGGATTTTACTTCGCTCTTTGTCAGAAGACCTTTGATCTAAGTATTGCAGTTACGCACAGAGCACGCTCTCTAAGCCTCTCCCGTGTAAACACGGATCCTTCTGTTGGGTTATTTATAGAGAGCGGCATAAAAATGAGTCTCGCGGCACAGACCACACCAGCCGTGTCTCTCCCATCACCCGTAACTAAAATTTGCATATCTGGCCGACGGTCGGCCTAGGACTAGCTACACAAAAAGCCCCTCCCATCACCCAGAGTGGCCTCCGGCATTGGTGGAGTCTGGACAGGAAGAGAGGAAGTTAAAAACACAAACACACACATACACACACACCAACAAGGATCTATCCATCTCCCTGGGTCATTTCGAGCATGCAGGCTAGCAGTCAAATATAAATCCGTGCCACATTTTCGTCCCTTTAAATAAAATACATAATGGGGAGATAATTGGAGCATTGTTTTTCTTTCAAAGGTTTTTATGATTCATTTTATTTTTCCCCACCAGCTGTAATTCTATCACCAGAAGGAAAATGATGCAAACACAAAAACTTGCACTTGAGTGATTTGTCTAAACATTCCACATCTTTGACATTTGCATTTCATTCCCCACATTTATTTTCTCATGAAGGTGAGCGCCAGGGCCCATCTGCATCCCGACTTCCGTGCTTTGCAGTCCGCTTAAGCAGATCTACATTTCATCACCCTTTGTATTTACTCAGTCTAGATTGATGTGTACCACTCAACATGCAAATGAGTCACTAGAGGGGATTATGGGTAACTAAGAACAACCAAACATGAATTGGAAAAAAACGAAAACCAAAGAATACTTATGAGTCAATGAGCAACTTTTTGTTGAGGAATAACTAATGTCACTAAAAATGCCAATGATTCTAAATAACACTCTAAATCTGAATACAAATAGTATGTAGGAAAACAATTCTATTTTAATACCAAAAATTAACAGAATTTGGTATTAAGCATATATCATGTAGGCAATGAAACAAGTTTATCAGCGTATTTTGACTTTGTGCCATGCTTTAAGGCACAAAATTTAATGATAGACTGTAACACAAACAGCAAGTCTGTATAACTGTGTGAGTTTCCTGGGAAGATTTTATCAAAGAAAGGACACCCAGGTCAAGTTAACAATGATTCAACTAACAGGACAGCCCCACATCAATTACAGGTAAACTTACATTTCACCAGGATACCACTAGGGGGCAGTAGGAAGGGGCAATGTCCAAGAAGGTTACGTATTACTCATTACCTGGGTTACTGGGGCAGCATGGGGCATCATGTGGCTCAGTGGGCTAAGCCTGTGTGCTTGTAATCGCAAGGTCGCTGGTTCAAACCCAGCCTCAGCCTGTCTGTGGGTCCTTGAGCAAGGCCCTTAACCCCCAGCTCCCTGGGCGCCGCTACGGGTGGCTGCCCCTTGCGGACAGCTTGCTCTACAAAGAGCGAGTTGAGGGAGGCATAAAAGGAATTTCCCCACAGGGATGATAAAAAAAATTGATTATTTTTATTATTATTACCAACTGGCTCAAAATCATGGTGGATCTAGCCTGCCAGGTAGTCCTCAGCCCCATCTGCAGCACAGCCTCTCATTTTGCACCAGTATGCAAATACCTAACTGGGTTGGCCAAAGCCTAACATTCACTCAGTATAAAGAAGCTCGATACCCCTACAAATGTTTTGTTTGGGTCACAGGAATAGTTGCAAGCTGTGAGATAAGAGAAACTACACTTGGTGTGTTGGTTGATGATCTGACTTTCAATGGCTCTCTAGCTCTCCTGGCTGACTGGCTGAGAGAGGGAGACTGAATATGGATTGAATTCTTGTTTCATCATGCTAATATGCACTATATGGACAAAAGTATTGGGACACCAGGCCTTTACACCCACCGGAACTTGTATGACGTCCCATTCTAAATCCACAGGCATCAGTCTGGAGCTGGTCCCCACTTTGCAGCTATAACAGCTGCCACTCTTCTGGGGAGGCTTTCCAGAAGATTCTGGAATGTGTCTGTGGGAATTTTTGCCCACTCATCCAGAAGAGCATTTGTGAGGTCAGGTACTGATGTTGGACGTGAAGGTCTGACTCACAATCTCCATTCTAGTTTAATGGAGTTGAGGTCACCGCTCTGTGTGGGCCAGTAAGGTTCTTCCACACCAAACTCACTCAACCATGTTTTTATGGACCTTGCTTTAAGCACTGGGGCACAGTCATGCTGGAAAAGAAAGGGCCTGCCGCCAAACTGTTCTCACAAAGTTGGAAGCATAAAATTGTCCAACATGCCTGGTTATGCTGAAGGAGTAAGAGTTTGGCAAATTGTTACTTCACGTGGTCTGACGCTTCATGGCTGTCTCTGTTGCACCTAAACACTCCCACTTCGCAATAATACCACTTACAGTTGACTGTGGAATATCTAGCAAGGTTGAAATTTAACAAAATGACTTATTCCAAAGGTGGCATCCTAGGACAGTATCATGCTTGAATTCACTGAGATTTTCAGGACGATCCATTCTTTCACAAATGTTTGTAAACCTGACTGCATGGCTAAGGGCTTGATTTTATATATCAGTGGCAATGGGTCAGTATGAAACACCTGAATTCAATGATTAAGAGGTGTGTCCCAATGCTTTGTTCATATAGTATATACCATACGCATTTCGGCTTGTTTTTCACTATGCTTATATCCATCCATCTTCTATACCCACTTATCCTACTGGGTCGCGGGGGGTCCGGAGCCTACCGGGAAGCAATGGGCACGAGGCAGGGAACAACCCTGGACAGGGGGCCAGCCCATCGCAGGGCACACCTACACACCATTCAAACCTACGGGCAATTTAGTAACTCCAATTAGCCTCAGCATGTCTTTGGACTGTGGGGGGAAACCAGAGTACCTGGAGGAAACCCCACGACGACACAGGGAAAACATGCAAACTCCACACACATGGAACCCAGGCGGAGACTCGAACCCAGGTCCCAGAGGTATGAGGCAACAGTGCTAACCGCTGCACCACCATGCCACCCCCACTATGGTTAGGACAGCATGTGGCTCAGTGGGCTAAGCCTGTGTGCTTGTAATCACAAGGTCGCCGGTTCAAACCCAGCCTCAGCCTGTCTGTGGGTCCTTGAGCAAGGCCCTTAACCGCCAGCTCCCTGGGCGCCGCTACAGGTGGCTGCCCCTTGCGGACAGCTTGCTCTACAAAGAACAAGTTGAGGGAGGCATAAAAAGAATTTCCCCATGGGGATAAATAAAGGATTGATTATTATTATATGTCAAACATAATGTGAATGTGTATTGTGGGTGTAGCAATAGCAACAGCAATCATATTATAAAAATCAATACTTACATAAAAGGACATATAATTGTTCCAATTTATCTTAATCAAGTTTTATGCATTTGAAAGGTTTAATCCCTTTTCCACATTTAATTAACGTGGAAGACTATATGAACAAACGTATGTGAGCAAGTGAGAATTTAAGAGTTTTAAGTACAGAACTGAAGGACCAGCACCAGGAACTCTGAAAAGGTAGCAAGATAAATGAGAGACGATTTAACGAGGAACAAAGACATGAACTAATGAGGAACAGAGACATGAACTAGTGAGGAACAAAGGCATGAACTACCGAGGAACAAAGACATGAACAAATGAGGAACAAAGACACGAACTAGCGAGGAACAATGACATGAACTAACGAGGAACAAAGACCTGAACTAGTGAGAAACAAAGACATGAACTAGACATGAACTAGTGAAGAACAAAGACAAGAACTAGCGAGGAACAAAGATATGAACTAACGCATGATCTAACGAGGAACAAAGACATGAACTAGTGAGGAACAAACACATCAACTAACGAGGAACAAAGACATGAACTAACGCATGATCTAACGAGGAACAAAGACATGAACTAACGCATGATCTAACGAGGAACAAAGACATGAACTAACGAGGAACAAAGACATGAACTAACGCAAGGACTAATGAGGAAGAAAGACATGAACTAACGCATGAACTAACGAGGAAGAAAGACATTAACTAATGCATGAACTAGTGAGGAACAAAGACATGAGCTAATGCATGGACTAACGAGGAACAAAGACATGAACTAATGCATGAACTAATGGAGGAACAAAGACATGAACTAATGGAGGAACAAAGACATGAACTAATGCATGAACTAACGAGGAACAAACACATGAACTAATGCATGAACTAATGGAGGAACAAAGACATGAACTAATGCATGAACTAATGAGGAACAAACACATGAACTAACGCATGAACTAATGGAGGAACAAAGACATGAACTAATGCATGAACTGACGAGTAACAAAGACATGAACTAATGCATGGACTAACGAGGAACAAAGGCATGAACTAATGGAGGAACAAACACATGAATTAATGCATGAACTAATGAGGAACAAAGACATGAACTAATGGAGGAACAAAGACATGAACTGA
>JABFEB020000047.1:4111241-4126040 GCA_019775895.2 Stomatorhinus ivindoensis
TGAACTAATGCATGAACTGACGAGGAACAAAGACATGAACTAATGGAGGAACAAAGACATGAACTAATGCATGAACTTGACGAGTAACAAAGACATGAACTAACGCATGAACTAACGAGGATCAAAGACATGAACTAATGGAGGAACAAAGACATGAACTAATGCATGAACTAACGAGGAACAAAGACATGAACTAATGGAGCAACAAAGATATGAACTAATGGAGCAACAAAGATATGAACTAATGAGGAACAAAGACATGAACTAATGGAGGAACAAAGACATGAACTTGTGAGCAACAAAGATATGAACTAATAGAGGAACAAAGATATGTACTAATGGAGGAAAAAAGATGTACTAACGAGGAACAACGACATGAACTAGACATGAACTTGTGAGGAACAAAGACATGAACTAATGAGGAACTATTAAAATGGATGAAAGGGATATAGGGCTCTCGAAGGAACAAACAGACACGCTTAGGTTCACTGAAGAACACTTTAATAAGTAATACCAAATAATCTCACATTAATATCAATATTAAGCTGTGATATTGAATGCAATGCAAAATAACCTTGTGCTACAATGGGTATTAAATACTATATATATATATATATATATATATATATATATTATAGCTAATAGTTATACAGTAGATGCAAAATAATAATAAATATTAATCAATCATTTTTATTTTCCTCATGGGGAAATTCCTTTTACGCTTCCCTCAGCTTGCTCTTTGTAGAGCAAGCTGTCCGTAAGGATCAGCCAGCTGGGGGTTAAGGGCCTCGCTCAAGGATCCACAGACAGGCTGAGGCTGGGTTTGAACCGGTGACCTTGTGATTACAAGCACACAGGTTTAGCCCACTGAGCCACATACTGCCCCTACAGAAAAGAATATAGAAAAGAAGCAATGAAACACAGAAGCAAACAAACAAAAGAAGTTGCGAAATATTATCACAAGCGGTGATGCAAGAATCAATGGAAAGCATAAGCAGTTGCAAAGCTATTTACACTCAGACGTGCCATCATCACCCACCTCCACACACGGACTGGGGAGCCCTTTTCAGTCCTGGCAGGAGACCAACACGTGAGTTCTGAGAAAGTGCCGGGCGATGCGCGCTTTATCCCACGGCTGAGCTCCGGTCAGTACTGGGATCTCCCCCTTCCTTTATACTAAATTTGGGGTTGCGTGTGGGCAGGGGGTAAGCTGGCCAGGCTCACCCCTTCCCCCCAGGCAATATGAATTCCAATTCCTCCTTTTGTCTGAGTGATGCTGCTTTGCGATAAGAAAAATACAATGGGTGTCCTGGCGCCAGGTGTCTTTGTGCAACACCTCCCTGTTCTCACCTAAAGACAATATCTACAGTAAACATCATATACCGACCCCCCACCTCTCGAAACCAAGATAAACATCCCACATGCCGATCTAATGCCCCAGATGAGCATCCTGGCTTCTTTTATCAGCCAAAGTTATTTATGGCATAATTAGGTTTTACGGGGGATCGGTAAATAGTGGGGAAGATGGTGGCGCAGGAGGTAGCAATATCGTTTGGCAACTGTAGGGTTGCAGGTTCAAGCCCTGTTTCCTCCTGACCCCATCAAAGTGTCCTTGAGCAAGACACTAAACCCCCAATTGCTCCCGGTATGCAGGTTGGCACCTTGCATGGTAGCCTCTGGTACAGTGTGTGAATGTGAGGCATCATTGTAAAGCACTTCGGAATAAAGCGCTATATAAATGCAGTCCATTTACCAAATTGCATGTTCATGCAGTCTGGTAACTTTTGGGGGTGAATCATGGACGATTGATCTGAATTTCAGGACGATCAGTCCACACGCGATCAGAATCAATCCACTATTACAATTTAGTAAAAGGATTCTATGCCACGTGGGTGACATAATCGTCCGTGAATTCATCCTAATACATTCGGTCCCTCGGCCATGATTCACCAATGTATAACCCGTGCGGAAGTGTGATCGTATAACCTGCGGGTATAGATACATAAACAGGTATTCCACACAGCCAATAGAATAACAACAATTAAAAGTACCAATACACAAAGTCTCATCACACTGTGTTATTTCAGGTGTTAGGCGTAACCACATACTGGGATCAATACCCCAGAATTCTTTCCATGCATTGGGATTGGACGTCATTAACATGTGTTGAACATTATTCCGTTGTATTTTAGCATTCAACACAGTTATGGTGCATTCAGTCCAATTCATCCATCGAGTCAGGTCACACTCTTACACCCACTTGAAGGGCACTCCAACAGACACAAGGATGGGAATGTTCTTTCCAATTGTAGCATCTTCTTATCTCACTCCGGATCACAGGAGACAGTTCAACGACGAAGCATGATTGCTTTAGCTGGGCAGATGAAGTTGTCTTGTTGCCGCTTCGTCGCGCTGTCTTTCCATCCGATCCTGAAAGTAGACGCCTGCTCCAACTCGGTCCCTGGGACTGCAGCGTAGTTGAAGGTTGTCAGCAGCGTCGGCCACGCCCGTCACCAGAACCATCGCGTCATCCTGTACACATCAGGAAAGAAATCGCATGCACATTAGTTTTCCCATAGATAACATTCCTTATGAACTAATGAACCTTCGGCGCTTGGCTCCATAACGGCCACAGTGTTGTTTCGTCCCACAGTTATCACCTCTGCAGGCTTCGGTGGGTTGTCTTATTGTTGTTGAACCCGCAAACCTGTGTTTTAATTTTCTTTACTTGTTTTCAGATTTGCTCCCATAATTCCTTACCCCAAAACCTTCTTGGTCCTAATTTTCCAATTCTGATTCCTCCACGTGGTCATCCAAACAGTCATACCATTCGCTACTGACCAAGAATCAGTATACAAATGACAGTCACTCAGTCCCTCCTGCTCCAGAACCATCACTACTACTCGTAACTCAGCCCATTGGTTACTTTTTCCGTCTCATGTCATCTCCAACATGTGCTGCGTACATAGATTATATGCCGCAGCTTTCACTTTCGCTTACCATCAACATACTTAGCCGCTTCATCTGTGAACCACACATGTTTTTCACCCCCCACGATTTAGGTGACTCCACCAACACCGTCAATATCACAATCTCTTCCCCTTTCTCTACAACATCCGCCACTTGCTCATAGCCCTTGTCATTTACATACCATTTCCATTTTAAAACCCGTACTTCTTACACTCCACCAATCCAGTGCTGCTTCAATCTCACCACCTTGTTTACGAGAGGTATGGGGAAAGGGTCCATCTTCACCTTCCCCACCAATACCGGTCACACTGTCACAGTACCTCCAAATTTTAAAATGTCCATCCCACTCCTGGGTCCCAGGTGTTATCACCATCACGGTTCGACTTATCCCACTCACCAAGATCCCCCAACTCTCTCAATCTGAAAGCCACATTTCCTATTCTATCCCCTACCATAGTCAACAACACTGACATCACTGCTGCTTTGTACTGAGCGGGTGCTGTTTTAATGAGAGCATTCCGGGTTAGTATCGTTAAAGATAAATCATCCAGCGCATCCACATGCCCGGTATACACACCCGCCCTCCTAGTCAATTCTCGCATTCTAGCGATCGCTTCTGACACAGTTTGCCACTGGCCCGGTTGTTCCGGCCAGCTGCTTTCATCGGGGTATCGCTGGTTCACCCCGTTGCCCATAAGGGCTAGGAGGGTAGTGTCACTGCCTCTCCCATCTATTGGTGGCTGCCTGTGCTCACGACATTGAGACCGCAGTACAGCATCGGTGCTTAGATCACAGAAATGGTGACAATCCATGTGATCTATGGATATTTGTGCCGCACCCTGATCATACAGCCTGACCAACCATTTATCTAATGGTTCTCCTGGTCGCTGCTTCATCCGTTCCCGTATCTCACTAATCTCCTTTTGAGTGAAATCCTCCACAAGGAGCTCAGACTGCCGTGGTCTCCGACCAGCAGGATCCTGCACTTCCCTTCTCCGCGAAATAGGGAGTGCAGAAGCTGTTAACGGAGGGGGATCAGTAACACATCCCCGATCAGGATCCGCGACCTTATCTGGGTTGTAAACATCAAGATCCTCATCAACTGAATCCCAGATATTGCCATCCCATCACGAGGAATCCCAATTTTCACCTGTTGCAGTAGCAACAAATGCTCGTATTTTTCGGGGACATGGTGTCCGTTTCTTCCGAGCATTGGCTTTTGCTACTTGCATCGCAGCCCGCTTTGCAACCCCCGTTACTTGTTGCAGGCGTTGGTGTAAAATATCCACCTGACCCTGTGCCAGGGTCATCCGACCTAATGTCTCCATCAACTCTCTCATCTGTCCCTCTTTCTCCCTTTCCGCCTGGTCTGCGCGCTCATACTGCATTCTGTATGCAGCCAACACGATCCATAGGCGTCTCTGTTGAGCACGCATGGGATCCTTTGCAACCAGAACCTTTCTAAGGCTCAACAACACCTGCTCAGGCTGAGCTTTTCTCAACGCAGTCGTCCAGGAATCAACAGGTCCTCCACCTTTCCTAATCTCCTGGGCTATCACCTGTTTAAGTATCCTGCCCGGGGAGGGTGGGGGGGTTGTCACACTGTGTGTATGTATGTGTATGCATATCTGCATGGTCTGACTGGGAGATGAGTGCAGTGCTAAAACTCCTTCTCATTTTCCCAGACTGTTCCTCATTAATGTCCTGATGACCTTTCCAGAACCCAACAATGCAACGCCATTTTTCCCCCCTTCTTTTGAATATTGAAATTTCACACAAAAGGAACTGGACACTTTTACAGCTACCCACAGCCCCACGTCCCGTCACCCCAGTCAAGAAAAACATTTGCGATTCGCCGACAGCCGTGGGGCACAAACGCGTCAGAGGATTAGGAGCTGGAATTATTGCCGACACGTTAGGAGATAGGGGAAGAGCTGAAGGACAGGATGCATCCGGCAAAGTCTGGTTCATTGACCGACAAAAGAAAGCTCATTTAAGGTCTGCACATCTACTTTTTGATTTCATTTTCGATGTCCTTACCTTTCATCTACAAACGAATTGGGTGGTTATCTCAACTGATGTGGCAGAGTGACCACAGTCTTCTGATTTAATGTGCGCTCCATAATTAAAAACAGACGGGATAGCTCAATTTCTCTCAGCTTGATCCTTGGAGACCCCAAACCGGTCTATATTTTCGCTTCCTCCCAGCTTCCAGGGCACCTGAAGCAAACAGCCAAGCAATGAAGAAGACTGAATACCAGGTACAGGCGTATTTGGAGCTGGGAGGGAGCAAAAATGTGGACTGACTGGGCATCCCTGTGGACTGGGTTGAGAAACACTGTCATTGCCCGCAACATGTCAATGCATAGCATGAACCTTAAAGTCGCCAAGCTGCCGCGTCCCTTTCAGCCTTCAAGTCTGAACGTCTTTTACTTTTTGCAATTCCTATAATTGCGGATTAGGAAGAAATTTTTTCAAGTAAAATTTAATCGACTTTGTCACTAAATTATTTTTTTTATAACAAAATTCTTTCACTGTGTCATTTTATATAGCAATTAAAAGCATTACAGTGTCTGACAGCGCATACATTTTATAATAGTATCAGGTAACTTGGGGCATTAGAGTCAGCTGGCTAATAATGAAACGAGTTGAGGGATAAAACATTGATTCAAAAGCGCGGCACGCTTACGAACTTCTAAGGCTGAGTTTGTTATCTTGAAGCTGCATCAACTTTCCGGAGCCTCTGAGGTCTATGGCAAGACACGTAAGAGATGTCTGTTAATTAGTAAGAGATAACGTAACATGTAAGAGATGTCTGTTAATCTCCTGAGTAAACTGCAACATTTCTTTGAAAGTTAACTATTTGCTGATCAGTGTTTTTCAATCCGATCCTCAGGGACAGTCCACATTTTTGCTCCCTCCCAGCTCCTGATCAACGTTTTCGCTCCCTCCCAGCTCCTGGTCAACGTTTTCGCTCCCTCCCAGGTCCTGGTCCATGTTTTCGCTCCTTCACAGCACCCTACTGGAGATATGAGCATTTTCATCACATAATTAAGATGATTATTTAAAAATGTTTTTTCAGCTTCAGTTGTTTAGTTAAAATACATTTTTAAATAGTTTTCACCATTTATTTGTTTCTTATAATTAGACTGAAAGCAATTTGTTTAAGTAGCAAAAACATACAGTATGAGCACATAAACCCAGTGAGTGGTAAACAAGAGAGCCAGAATCACAGCAGCAAGCCATCGCCCAGACTTCATAACGAGAAATAAGACGCAGCGTTAGAGAAAAGAAAAGACTGAAATATTGAAGAGACTGAAAACACTGAACGATTAAAAGGCATTGTTACAAAACATTATGAGGAAATTTACAAGATCTAATTCTGAGAATCGCTCGCATAAGAATGACTCTATGGTAACATTCCAGTGCGTGCAGTAATAAGGTACGTAAAATGCAGACAAACAAACATATAATGCAAAACAAGACAAAATGCAAAGACAGTACACACAGTGTAAGGAAACGTAGTCTACACAACTTGAAGAATGTACACAGTCCACAAACAGAAGATCCTGAAAAATTATAAGAAAATGGATATAAATGAACATAAACAAAAAACAAACGAATATTCAGATGGAAGGTATATGTGCTATTATACAGCCTTTCGTCAACTTGCATTGGTACCTGGGACTGACACCACAGGAAGCGAGTCAATTTGGGCAATCGCGATACTGTAGCTGTCCATCTTATATACATCACTGAATGCATACTGTTTTACGGGGTATGATATGGTCAGGGGGTCGTCATACGACTGCCAGCGTTGCCCGTTCTCCCACAATGTTGAACTAAGCCAGGGTTCCCCAATTCCGATCCAGGGGGGCCAGTTTGTAGATTACCAGCCAATTACCAGGTTCAGTAGGTGTGTTTGAGCAGGGAAATCTACAAACTGTGTTACAGACTGGCCCGGCAGAACCGTAATGGGAGGATCCTGCACTAAGCACCCACTAAAGTGCTGCTGCGTCCGCTTTCAGGCGTAACTCGACATAAGAATATGTAAGCATAGAAGTGGTTATAAGCTGCCCGACCAAAATAGAATGCTCACCATTTGAATTTAAATCAGCAAGTATTTTAGAGCCAATGATTGGTTCATTATTACAGCTCAGCAATGTTATGCAGCATTAAAGTGAAGTCAGCTGAGCAGCTGAATCTCCTGATTGGCCAGGTTGTCCCATCAGTGGATTTTTCCTTCGCTAACGTGGGCATATTCCAGCAGGATAATGCCGAGACTCAAAGAGGGGTTCAGGGAGCACGAGGAATCATTTTCACACTTGAACTGGCCAACACAGAGTCTTGACCTTAACCCCATTGAAAGTCTCTGAGCTGTGCTGAAGACTTTATGTGGGTGAGTGGCTCAACTCATCTACCATCGATACAAGATCTCGATGAGAAATGAATGCAAATCTGGATGAATAAAAAATGCTGAGATGCTGCATAAGCTTGTCGAAACAATGCGTTGACGGATGTGTACCATAAACAAAGCTAAATGTGGTCCAACGAAATGTTAAGGTGTGCGACATTTTTTCTTTGGCCAGACAGCGTAGAAAATGGTTTGATAGGTGTGAAGTGACAAAGTACAAAAATTTCGTTTCTGTACTTAAGTGATTTTTTTTCAGATTTGTACTCAGGTATTTTAAATACTTTTACTTTCATTGCTACATTTCTGAGCCAAATAAGTGCTTTTTACTTTGACCATCGTTACTCACGCAGCTAAGAATCACGTATGCCTGAGTTGGGCTGCTCAACAAGTAAAATATGAATCACTATTTTTCTCACCCAGACTTTATTACCATTTTATGGCTGGGGAGAGAGCGAGGTGTTGTATTGCCGGATAGCAGCAGGAATGAAGTCCTTTCAGAAGATGAGTGCAAAAACAAAAAGGACAAACTCAGGTGTGGGCAATATGGGTCAGCACCTGCGGCAAAACACAACACACGCATAAATAATGTTTCGATAACCAGAGACTGGTGGAACTAATCAGTCAAAAACCTCTGACTGCCCAGCTGTCCCCCATGAAGAAATTTTTTGCTGTATAATTTTTTTAGATAAAAGATTTTTTTTAGAACCAATGAAAATGTAATAAAGTGGCATTTTCACCATTGTGGATGTTGTGCAGAAACTGGCATGAAGACACAATGATCCGTTATAATCCTGCCCCAGAAAACCAGGTGTCCTCCTGTCAAACACGATTAGGATCCAGCTGTAACTGCCAGCAACGGGCCACCGTGGGTCAGAATACCACTTTACACAGAACCATTTATATTTTGGAGGCTTTTGGAGATTAATGGAGGTGCAGATGCGCCAATCATGTGACATTAGACCCCAAACAAACAGCCAAGCGTGAGGCAATCGACAGCTGTCCCCTGCCTGGGGTAAAGATCCAGCAGTGGCTGTCCTCGGTTCCAAGAAGCCGATCAGATTTATCAGCGTGAGTCATGCCTGCTCACTCTCACGTATTTGTATTCCAGAGGAATCCGTCTCCAGTGCAGGTTTGCATGGCTGATTGGCAACAGCAAAAGTGGGTGCAATCTCCGCAGCCAGGAACCCAAGAATTTTCCACAGAATGAGGCGCATACAGTACTGTGCAGAAATGTTACGCAGCCAAGAAAAATGTTTAAAGCTATACCTCTTGGGAGTAATTGTAGAGATGCTCAGAAAAAAAAACACAATTTAATATTATAACATATGTAAATTAATAGTAACAATAAAAAAAATACAAGACTTTCCTCTGTCCCCCAAAAGGTTCCTGATATCTTGTTGGATAGTTAAATAAGATGCCCATTGGTTCCTTACATGCAGCTCAGCCATTCTATGAATCCGTTACATTTCTCCACCATCTAAATTAATTAATGACCTTGATTACTTTATAACTCATTGGGATACTGAATAACCAAACAAGGTGGGGTAGTGTCAAAATACATGAGTGTATCGGACAGTTGCAAATATTGTGGTGAGTTTAGCAGAGGTTTTGAAACGGCTAAGCTGACACACTTTGACAGATCTGACATCATAGTTTAACACCAACATGAAGATCGTCTAAGCATCATTTTCTGAGATTGCCTAAGACTTGCGCAACAGCACTGTAGTGTCTCTGAAAAGTAGTAAATTGAAAGGCAATAATTTAATATCGACAAAATTCACGCTAACTTGGAAACGTGCAGAACTTGACTGAATTACGAAGATAGTGAAGTATCAGCAAACGTAAATTATTTATGGATGATGGGAGATAAAGGCTTGCTTCCCCCTTCCAGTCGGCTGGCTGCATTAATACCTGTCAGGTTAATGGGTCTCTACTGGGCCACCTGGGCTTTATTCATTGAGCCGAAACCTGAGCAGGAATCACGATAAGAATGCAGCGTTTCCTCAGCCATGCTGTTTTTCCATCTTCCACCAGCTACCGTTACGTGTGGCGTGCCCCCCGCCCAGCATAGATGCGGCATCACCCAGGAAGATCGCCGTGTACGTTTCTGGAACAGGACTATAGGTCATTAGTACATTCTGGAAATCAAGACGGACGAGTGTCAGGAGAGTTCAGATTGTTAAAGGGTGCAAGGCAAAAACTACTCAAGGAGAGGTTTGGCCAGCAAGGGCAAACGGGAAAATGGTAAAAATGTTATTTTACAGTCACATGTGCATAGTAAACTAACACTTAGTGGAGTTACAGTCTATGCAATTCTTTATCTTGAAAGGCAAGAACACGTATCTAAGATGATCAGAAAGATCATTCGTTTATATGCAGACATATCGAGGAACGTTGGTAGGTGGCAAGGTATCAACTGTAAGAAAAATATAGTATGAGAGCAGCATTAAATAAGGAAGAAAAATAATCTGAGGCGTAAAACTGAGAGAGGACGGTGTTTACCAGGAAGTAGCAGGTGGTTATCAGACAAGGCAGAACCAGCCGTTGCATCGAGAGACGCCGTGATGGGAAGAGAGGCTGCCTGATTCATCAGGCACGGCCCATCAGTTTGGCCTACAGGTGGAAGTTCTAATGCAAATTCAATCCAGAAAGTACAGTAGAAGACATCAACCCACACAAAATTTCCTAGCAGGACATCAAGCATTCATATTAATGAAGCCTTTATCTGTTTAACCCCTATAAAATATGAATGAACCCCTATATTATGAAGGTGCACTGCATGTTCTATGAATGCATTTTGAAGATGCACTGAATGTTCTATGTATGCATTATGAAGGTGCAATGAATGTTCTATGTATGCATTATGAAGGTGCAATGAATGTTCTATGTATGCATTATGAAGGTGCAATGAATGTTCTATGAATGCATTATGAAGGCATGAAGATGCAGTTAATGTAAATTTTTACCAATCACACATACAGTAGCTACAATACATCTGTGCAGTTGTTTTGAGCTGATGGGGGTGAGTATGTGAGAATGATATAGGATGACTTAAATGGTAAGTGACAGGAGGAAAGTCAGAAATGCAGAGAGCAGAAGGGAAATGCCAAACGAATCAAAAATGTAGATAGATGCAGATAGACATGGAGCCAATCGATCCAAATGGGGTTTTCTGTTCATTAGATGCTAACAATTGATTATATTTATTGACTAAGTTGTTTTTGTAAGATTTATTACTCCAATTTCTTTTGCATTAAAACTAATTTATTCAGGAATATTCCACAAGATGCAATGAAATGGAGACTTATTTTCAATAGTTTTTTTTTGCCTATTTTTTCTTCTTTGTTGATTCAGGTTTTACTGTAAGCCAAAAAGAACAGTGTGTGTGATAGATGTCCCAAAATCACACTCCTATACTTGCTAGTTTCACTGTTGCTAATGGAGACCTACTTAAGACTTAGAATAGCCAAACCACACCAAGACCTTTTTCATACTGATGCTCAGTGTTCCATGTGAGCCTCCATTCAGTTTTGACAGACGAAGACAGAAATTGAACCTCCTTCATTGCACATGTCCTTGAATTTTTCTTCTGATCCATTTATGGGGTCTAATTTGAAAATTGTACTCAGGTAGTTTTCATTGGCACTTGTGCACACAGATCTGACTTTCTGTAGGAGTTAATGCACGCAATGTTTTATTTATTATTTGGGAACACTTTACTTGAGGGGACATGAATAATATAGCACAAGCTTACTTAATGCATTAATTAACCAGTAACTCTGTGTTTCTTAAGTATTGATCCCAGGTTCATTCATCATTAATCAATCAAGACAGGCATGATATTAGTTAACAGTTAACTACGTAGTTTATAATGGTAAGACCACTTGAGGGGGTAAAAAAATGTTTAACTAATTTACTACTGAAGAACAAATCATAAACTAGTATAGGTTTCCTCATGAAATACATGAATTGTCATGGTTGATTAATAATGAATGAACATGAGATCAGTACCTATTTACTGGTCAATTAAGGCATTAAGTAAGCATGCATTACTACATTATTCATGTCCCCACAAGTAGAGTTAGATAATTTGTTTAAACGTGACAGTAATAGCTATGTGCTAGACGACTGCTGTGAGCCCTGTTCTTAAAAGGTGACAGACTCACCACTCTGGGGTCATGAAGAGGGGGAGAAGGTCAGACATCTCAGCTATCCAATGCTGCCTGTGATACTGCACATGGTAGTGTATATGTTTGCTAGGGCAGAGGAGCGAATGGATACGCCCTTTAGCATTTTGCTTTACATTTAACAAGGGCCGCTGCTCTTATCTGCACAAATGTGGAAGGGTGTTTAATCACTAAGAATACAAATTTCCTGATCAGGGAGATACCCTTGGCTCGGCCATGAGAGGGTTACTTTCAGGACAGTACCATAACTCTTTGGTCAAATTCACTAATCCAATAAGATTAGTTTGACTAATTAACTAAATGAACATTTAATAGAGCAGTCCTTCAGTTGTTTAACTATATTTCCAAAATAGTAACAATTGGAGATCATAAAAAATAAAATTTAAATATATAATATGTCAATTCGTGACACAAATGTGTGTTTTTCATTTTAAGATAAATGTTTAGTCTAATTTTGAGGAGAACAAACTGTAATCTCAGCAAAATCACAGAAGGAGCAGTATATTTAACGTCTTATTTTCAATTTCATGCCTTTCTGACCTCTTTCCAAATGTGATTTTCACTGATAAATCCTTAAAATAACTAGTTCTGGCTGAATTGAAGTTAAAATAAGAAATTATACTTGAATCTTATCAGAGAGAATTTTTAAAAACTGTTAGTATTTAATTGAATCATTTAAAGATAAATGCATTTAGGAAAAAGCTGAACTATGGTTGTATAACAAATTGTCCTACAGTCATTTTCAAACATAGAGCTTGAAGCAAGTGGATCTATATTTAGACACACAAAACATGTGGGTAAGTGTGTGTTCCCACACACACAGTACATAAGGTGTGTATGTCAGGCCTGTGATGACTAAAGCTGGCCCCACCTTTTCAGGGGCCCTAGACCAAGCTACTTGGGAGGGAGAAGTTAGTAATTCAGGTCCAGAGAATAAAAGTCCAGACCAAGGTTTTGTTTCAGCCAACCAGTTGAGTATAAAAAGTCACAGTCTCAGATACTCAGCTGGTTGAAACAAGCTAGTTGATCTATCCCCCTCTGAATACAGGTAATTTGGGGGACCTAGGCAATTGCCTATTCTGCCTATAGGTGGCGCCAGCCCTGGGTGCAATGTCCAACAATTTCAACCATAAAGCGTAAATAAGAGAACTCAAATGTATTTTATCATCCAAAACGTGTGTTGCCGTCACTTTAAGTGTAAACAGTGGGGGAGCTTTTCCGCCAGCTTATACGTCAAAACGCCACAGTCTTCCGTGAACGTTACACAGCCCAGTCAACGATCCATATGGGAAATTCCTGGTTCAACATGAGTGGCGATTCATTCAGGCAAGTCAAAGCTTAAACTGCTCAGATCCTTGGATAATTTTCTTAACATCTTTGAAAAACGCTAGGGGTGGAAAACACAAATCCAGGCCAAGATTGTGTATCAAGCAACCACACGAGTACTCTGTCACTGTGACTTTTTATTTTCAACTGGTTGGTTCAAGATAATGGTCTGGATTTGTATTATGTATCGTGAGCTGGGAGGAAGCAAAAATGTAGATCTTGGGGGCCAGTTTGGGAAACGCTGCCCTGGAACATTTGTTAATTATAAAGGTCTAATCCGTACAATTAAACACCTATTAAGAAACTGCCCCAACACAGTAATCATTTTATTCCGATATGCCAATATATCTGTAATAGGATCTTCTAATTCTGAAATTAGGGTTCATAGTACTTTCTGTGGCAAGCTTTCTATCCATTTGCCTCCATTATATTTAAATTCCTGATTGTCTGACATTTGTATGACTTTGTAACTAGATGTATTTGTTTTAATTAAAAATTAGCTTAGACGTCGCTCCTTGACCTTGCACGTACAATGGGCTTGGATAAGTAGCCTGTGAAATGGTACTGTAGCTTTATTTCCCAGCAGCGCAAGTCAGGTCACAGTTCTCTGATGTGAGCAGCTTCAAAATTAAGGTTTCGATATCATTCTTTTTTCCTTTCTTAACCCCAAAGACAATCTTTTTTTTTTTTTTTAACTCGAGTGATATTCCGCTAGCCCTTGACTTCTCATGCAGTACACTTTAGAGGCTTTTTAATTTCACACATTCACGGTTTACTACAAATACAGTGATATACAGATCAACGTTAACCTGGTGTGTAGGCTAAAAAATGTAATTAAACATTTTCATTGTGGCATTCTATATTTAAATATGTATTTTTGCAACCTGAAGTAGACGCAGCAAAATCCAAGGTCTTTTAGATATAAACACAAAGTATATCGTTAATGAACTATTTCCCATTCAGGCACCAGCAGCGTAAAATGTTTTCCTTAAACAGAAGAGAATAATGATCTGAATGTAAAGATCAAAGGTCAACATTTAAAAAAGCATTAAAAAAACAGCACCTGTCCTGCTTATTTACGTAATAAGTTGCAAAAAAATTGTCTATGCACACACTATAGCTCTATAGCAGGTATAGTGTATTGATTATTTTTGTTAAAATATTGATGCACTGTTACTATTTAACCACCTTGTTTAAGCACGGTCTAAAGGGTGCAGCACCGTGGGCTCATCCCCAAGGGCGTGACATCGCTTCCTTAACCATGCCACGTCTGGAGCTTCTTCATTTAATTGATGCTGGTAACTCGATGAGTTGCGATGCCTGTGATCAGGAGGTCATAGGTTCAAATCCCAGCCTTGGCAGTGGGATTTCTCTGGCGCTCCCTTGAGGAAGGGGCCCTAACCCCTATTTTTCCAAGGACCGACTGTCTCCACTTTCTTTAATTGGTGACACTTTACTTGAGGGTGTGCAACTAACTTACTCAGTTACTAACTCAAGAACAAATAATAATATAATATACTATACTAGAAATGAACAGGAAATACATTATGATTGATCAATGATGAACAAATACAGGGTCAGTATGTAACTATACTAAATAAAGTACATTTCCTAATGGGTTTTCAAAAATTTGGATCTAGGTGAATGCAATTTTAATTGCCTATAGTGTATGATTTCATGCTCGGCAATAGACTGACATCATGTCCAGGGTGTCCCCCACCTCGTGCCCTGTGATGGACTGACATCATGTCCAGGGTGTCCCCCACCTCGTGCCCTGTGATGAACTGACATCATGTCCAGGGTGTCCCCCACCTCGTGCCCTGTGATGGACTGACATCATGTCCAGGGTGTCCCCCACCTCGTGCCCTGTGATGGACTGACATCATGTCCAGGGTGTCCCCC
>JABFEB020000047.1:4175326-4190940 GCA_019775895.2 Stomatorhinus ivindoensis
CCCCCCAAGCTTGCTCTCACCTGCATGTGCGTCAGCGCGTCCTACGGAGAGCAAGATGGGCTACGCAAAAAAAAAAAAGAGGATTTCACCACAGGAATGAATGAAGGATCACTACACCATGGAGTTACATTCTGATAAACCTGCTGTAAGGCGAAAATATGGTAAGGCAAAAACGCATTTTAATACAGTACGTCTAACCTAACAAACGCCATAGCCTAGCCTACCTTAACATGCTTAGAACATAACATTAGCCTACAGTTGGGCGAAATCATTAACACAAAGTCTATTTCATATTAAAGTGTTGGGCATCTCATGTAATTTATTGAATAATGTACTGAAAATGAGAAACAGAGTCGAAATATCGTAACACGGACCATGAAACCCGCGGAGCGTCTGTACATATATCTGCCATAACTTCTTGCCCAGTATAGGACATAGTGAACCTGCAGTTAGTATTAGGAAGCAGAGGGTGCAGACTGAGTAGGGAGAGCAGGCTGTGCACTACTCACACGTCAAGATGCTAAAAGTCACTAATCCCATATTCACAGGCATGGGAGGAATGCAATGGGGGGGGGCGGGGGGCTCTATGGCACAAACCATACAGGAGAGGCAGAGGTCACACAGTGGTGGGGGCTCTGTGGCGCAATGGATAGCGCATTGGACTTCTAGACTTTGAGTAGGGCCATTCAAAGGTTGTGGGTTCGAGTCCCACCAGAGTCACAGACTTTTGGAAGGGTGGGGGGCAGGGTGTGGACCTCACCTGTACGTGTGTCTCATGGGGAGCAAGATGGGATTTATGAAAAGACAGCTTCCCCCCCACAGCTATGAAAAAAACCATCACTATTTTATTAAATTCCTGCCTTCCAAATCATTCCAAAATGCTGGCCCAGTTTCAAAGGCACTGCAGAGCCATTTGTAAGCATCTGCTGGTCACTTTCTACACGTGTAAAGAGGACTCAACCTAAGGAGACAGATTAATGTGTTTTTTCACACTGGAGGAGACGATACCTGATGTTGTGAACAACGACATCCGAGATGTCAGACCCACCATTATGAAATTTTATCATGGCCAGTGTCTTCCGCTAATAATGGCAGCCATCCTTCACGCTGCGAAATGGGAATCGGGAGAAATCACCAGCGCTAAGTCAAACACAGCACCTTCCCCTCCCTCCCAGGCTTGTGCCGTGCAATCTGTGCAATCGGCTTGGGCTTACTACCCCCCCCCCCCCAGGCCAACAGAGATGTGAGTTGGGATCTTGCAGGTGGGGGAAAAAACAGCACAATAGAGGACATTTTCAGAGAGGGGCTCGTTCCTGCTGGGTGAAGTAAAGGGAAGCGTGAAGGCAGTCAGAGACCAGCCTGCAGACTGACGCCGCTGGAAGCGTCTGGACCCGGACGTCACGGCAGAGGCTGACCTCCAGCTGCGGCCGACGACCTGACGCCGCGCCCCAGCTGCCGAGTGTTTACAGCCACTGTCCGTGGTGCTACAGCCCATCGGATTAGGAGTGAAGGATTGTAATGACAAGTAGGGGAGTTCGCGTCCACCTTGGTTCGACCAAAACAAGGGATACACCAAAGCGGATGGCGGGGGGGGGGGTTCGGGGGCCTCTAGAGGTTTAACATTTAAGAAGAAAATGTAAGGAATCTTAGCGGAAAGAAAAGGGAGCAGCGTGGGCCAGTAATGTCGACCTACAGGAGGTTAAGACTCTTAGTTTCTTACACCATTTCAATTAGGTTTAAGACTTAAACATACTTTTTTCATACTTGTACTTAGTTACTATATATCACGGGCTTTGACAGACCACTTTTACTGGGGCCGCAGTAAAATTTCACATTCAGCTTAAAAATGAAGAAAGAGGTTTCTGCGAGGATCGTCCTGCAGTCTCGCATTTTCTTTCTCCCCGCCGTGCCTTTGTTTTTCCTTCTTTTTTTTTTTTTTGCCCACCACCACCCCCCCTCTTCGGAGGACAACTTTATTTTACGTTAAATTCAAGAGTGCGGCCGCTCCGAACTCACCCGTCCTAGTACCGTGATTAAAAAAAAAAAAAACAAAAAAAACGCAAGGTATACAGAAATAATAAAAATAACCCGCTGTGCCTTTAAGCAGACTGCCCGTGCCTTTAAGCAGACTGCCCATCTTATTACAGGGTCCCTTCAGAAGCGAAGGTCCCACCTCCTACTTTTAAGCATGTAGCTTCAACGAAAAGTTTTACATTCGCACCCCCAGGAACGCGATTGGCTAACCCCATATCACAGGCCATTCTCTCTGCCTGTCACGGGCAGGGTATTATTGGCAAGTACACGGGTTTTTGCAGCCAAACCCCAGGAAGCGTACATTTTTATCCCAATGGCTGGCTACCACAGCAGCGGGGGGGAGGGGGGACGACGCACTAAAAATGTGATGCTCTTTCTCACAAAAAGTGTTGACGTCCTGTTAGTCATCTCAAACTGTACAGCGCTATTTTTCAACCTATTCATTTGGATAATGCAGTTCCGAATTAACTTGTACACGCGCCTGTAAAATCCTGCGCAGGGCCTCGTAAATTACAATTATCGAGTCATTTGTAGGAAAAGTTAAATTTGGCAAACTCAATTAAGAATTTATGTAAGCTCTTGGCAAAGACCTCTGCGTGCACCCCCCTAGCGCAGAGCATTATTGCGATCCGTCTATCCTGAGCCTCAGATGCAATAGGAACAATCTCCCCCCCACCCTGTCTCTCCTGGGGGACGGACTGGAGCGGAGCACTTTAAGGATCTGTAAAAAGTTTGCCGCATGCTCTTGCGGGTACCAGCAATTATGGGCTGATTTGGAATGATTCCGATAAAAAGAGCAGAATGGCTTGTTTGCATAGCTCGTCAAGATGTTGAACTGATCTATCAGTTTTATTTGCGCTGGTATCCGGCACCAACAAAGCCACCATATTGATCTAAAGCATAGGTCTCTACATGTGTTCAGATACAAATGATTAAAAAAAAAGACGGACTAGCTCGCTAAAGCTAATGCTACTGATCGATAACGAAACAGACAAAAATACGGAACTATGATGGGGAATGAGAGGAACGGCGCTCATCCTTATTTAAAATAAGTTAATAAAAAAAATAATAGTAAATCACTTCAAAAGGCATGTAGGGTGGGGGCAGCTTTTCAGCTATAAATTAATGAGCCCCAATGAGAGACCCACATAGCATTGAAAGTTCCACTGTCGAACAATTACATCCACCGCAATTACATCCGCAATTACATCCACCGCAATTACATCCACCGCTCTTTCCACAAGGATAATTTGGCTCCTCTTCAAGGCAAATTTAACATCTATCTGTAGAATGGAAGCGTCCTCAAACCGCAGGCTCGATTGTGCACTATAACATGTTTTTTAAATACATGGGGAAAGTGCCTTTTGCTGTTTGAGATGAAAGAACTTATTAGATTTAACGTACTGAAGGAATAACAGAATTACAAGCACAGGTGTCCATTTCACACGTCCGTGTGTTATTTCTACAGAGGGGGCAGAGAAAAACACACTCAAACTTCCAATATTTTATGTCGGAGTTTTACTGTTGGCAACATCCTGCTGAATGTAATAATAATCTTAAAGACTTAAATCTATGCTGCTCTTCTTTCTGTTTTTATTGGTCCTCCTCACCACTGCTGGCTGTAGCCCAACATGAGATACTTACGCTCAGCAAAAATAACACGAAAATAATAAAAAAAAAAAAAAAAAACAAATCAAGTGACCTTGCCCACAGAATTCTGAGCTGCCAGAGCATCAAGCAGGGAGGGGTACGGCCTCTGACACCAGGCCGATGCCCCCCCCCTCAAGCATGACCCAGAGAATAAACATAGCAAACCGCTCACTGTCGCACGACGACAGCACAATCCGAAACCTCGTGCTCTCGGCACGTTCGGTTCCAGGTCCCGGCGGGAGTTCTAAGCGAAGGTCATTTTAATGGACCTATATGTCTTCCTTTAGTGGGAGTGAGGGTCGGAGACCTCTCTAGCGGCTTTGTGGTAGGAACACGGGTAATGGTCAGACCCAGCTAACCAAGGGCCTGCCTGTATGGGGCCGGGAGGAGTCCAAAAGCCTCGGAAATAATTTAATTTTGGTTCCTAATTTGCATACTTTATGTCACTATAAAAATCAATAACAACATACTATAATCCGCTTGCCCCAGGTCCCACGCGAAAGCAGAGGCAGTTTGATCTTCTGTGGCACAAATCCATCGTGTTAATGACATACGCGGTCAATGTTTTTCGCCAAAGGTGGGGGGGGGGATGGGGGGGGAAGGAGAAAACCAGAGGGAGGAGGGGGCACATTATAGGGACCAAAATTTGGTGCTTTGCCCTGGTTGGGGGCACCTTGAGGTAGCATCCAGCTTCACAGTCTACTCAACCCAACAGACAAAACGAATTGGCATTACCCACAGACGTCTTGGTGGAGAGTCTCCGATACCGGCTCCTGGTTGACCTTCGAATCTCTACGGCGCTCACTAATAGCTCCAGAAGCTACGGAAACAATGTCCGAAAGGGTCAGGCGCGTGCGTCAACGCAAGATGCGCAGCGGTCGACTTCCTCTAAGCGTACCTGAGGCATCTAAGCAGGGAGCCAGGCGTTCACTTACACACATCTGTTAACGCGTTAGACACCAGGGGGCTCGGATCAATGACTCATGTGACATTGAGAAAAGGCCTCCGTGTGATCAATGGCCTCAGCTCTCTGTGGGAAACCTGGAAACAAAATGCATTCTGATTAGCTGCTGATGCCGTATTTAGAATTCATAACGCGGAATGTTATTCATACCAAAGAAATATTTATTTCCTCTGTACCAATAGCACTATCTACATTTTAAGCACGAGGACTTCCCAGATTGTTTCACCTTTTAATTACCCCTCTCGCTGTTAGAATTACATTTCTCATCTTCTACTTTTTTTTTAAAAAATAAATATAAATAGTGACAAGGCTTGTTGGAACACTGAGGATTCAGAAGATGGGACGTTCAACAGCATCCCACGCTACTTATGAACCCACACTGCCCCCTACAGGAGCTCCTTGGTGCAGCTGCATTATATAACGCTATTAAGGAGACAATCCGCAGTGCCATTCAGAGACTAGCTTACCCAGGGATGCTTCATTTGTTAAATAAAAATACGGCTTCTTAAAAACAGTGGCCTCTGCAGTATATTAAGTATTTTACTACTGTGTGGAGACGTGTAACGAAGTTGTTGCTGCTCACAAAAAGCGATGTGATCATTCAGACGGGATTGAAGGAGACAATTAATATTCTGCGGTCAAAGGCGGTTTTTCATAACATACTTCCACCACTCTACGGCAAAATAAAGTATCCTTTCTCAAATAGTTTTAAATCATATTGGCAGAGCCATCAATTCCATGGAAAACAAAAGAAATTCCCATTGATGCGAAGCACATGTTCACACAATTATGATGAAGTTGCTATAAAAGCAGATATTGGAAATGACCCATTACATTGATTTAAGCCAGGGTTTATATAACTATAGTACTAGACGCATAAGAGAGAATCTTTGGCATTGAATAATTAAATAACCATTAAATACTCTCGCAGGCATACAACATTAGTACTAGCGCTATTAAACCTACTGGAGTGTTGCATCCTGGGAACAATCGGTGAATTTATGGAGCAGTTTATTTTATGGATTTACAGGTTTTTGGTTCGTTTTTTTATGCATTATGTTTCACAGCCAAAAAAAAATGCCAGAAGGCTAGTGGATGCAGTTCATCAGTAAAATCAGCGTCAGATTATGCTGCCTTCACACGAAATGCATACAACCCACCTGAGAACCAAACACCCATAATGGCATGAGGAATCCTCCATAACTCACTGTAGATTAATGAATGACCAGGGAGAGTCAAAAAGAAGAGTTTCTTCATGGGTAATTGAACAATTATTACATTTGCAACCTCATTTGCTAGGACGGTACTCAATAAATCAGCTTCCTCCATTGTGGGTAATGAAATACAATTATTACGTTTGTATATGTAGCACACAGCCGTACTTTGCATTCCTGAGCATCCGGACCGTGCGCGCAGACCTCATGAAAATGAAGTTTTAAGACCAAAAGCCAAAACATTATGCAGAAAATGTGAACAGAGAAGTCAGCTTGCACTCTTTTACCAGTGTGATTGATATGTTTCTTACTTACTGCTTGGAATTCACTTCTGTAGAAAAGCAGCCTAAAATGTGAGGACTTTTTGCTGCTGAAAGGGAGATCAAACATGGGTGAGAATCATTTTACTCCCTTTTGCATCCTGTGTAAAGGATCAAACTCAAAACCTACTCCACAAAGCATCTAAATTCACCACCTGCATAATGCATGTTAACAAATCACAGCTGAGTTTCCTTTCCTGCCAAGCGAGAGCCGGCCTAGCGCCTTCTAGGTATCTGACCGCACCTGTGCATGATTGAACTAAGGAGACGTCGATCTGCGGTAGCTTGTAGGTGGGGAACAAATAGGGGGTGTGGCCCCTCCACTCTGGGATGGCTAATTAATGGAGAGAATAATAGAGGGGCATGGCATTGCAAGTTTCAGGTGACCTGTGAATGAATATCATAACAGAGGGGCGTGGCCTTGCCAATCTGGGGTAACTTGTGAATGAATATCATAACAGAGGGGCGTGGCCTTGCCAATCTGGGGTTACTTGTGAATGAATATCATAACAGAGGGGCGTGGCCTGGCAACTTTGGGGCGACTTGTGGGTGGAGCCCATACCAGAGGTGCATGGTCTAGACTGCTGCCAACCAAGCTAATGCTACAAAAAAGATACTATTACAATAATATTAAAATATTTTGAAAACAACCAATAATGTGTGTAGGATAATTTGCTAGCCTGAATCAAATCAGGTGAAGAAATCAAATAATTTTCACGTGTAATGCATCGGAACTGTAACGTCCAGATGCTCCGGCGGGGAAATCCGCTAGACAGTTTCTAAGTTTGGGAAGCATTTTAAATGCTGGGCACAGAGCAGCCATGTGAGCTGGTGGACTGATAAGGTGCGGAGAAGTACTCACCAGCTGAGAGGTGTTTGTTTCCCGGAGTAAAGATAGTGTTTCTCGATGAACCACTTGGAGATGGATCTTACTCACCAGACTTGACAAAGCAGTTTTCAGTTCATTTCTTAAAATATTTTATTCCTTTTTCCCTCTGTCTAGCTTAATACAACTAATCAGATTCTTTGGAGCAACTAAGTAAGCATAAATAGTAATTTGATAATGATACTAAAATTTGTGGTTGAATTAGGGACTTAGCTAAAGAAAAAAGAATTAAAAAATTTAATATTGCAACATCTATGTTTTAAAATATTGTCTTCATTTTTCAGTAGTCAATGAACAGAACTTAAGGCCAATAGGTGACAGTATAAATTGCAAAAGAGGATATTTGGCCAATTCCCTAACTTGCACTGACGCATTAAACGCTCAGCCACCCAAATGCATTAAACTTACTCAGCTTGGGAGTTGGTTAAGCTGTAAAACTCTTGCAGGCCTGACACAGAATTTGGCTACCAGTCACCAAGGAGACGTGGATGCAGGAGCAACGCGAGAAGATGTTTCGCCAGTTTCCTACCTTTTCTACTTCCGGCCAAAGGGGAATTCATATTTGCACTTTGGGAATAGATTACTCAACAAATGACAAAAAATGACCAAGCTCTACAAAGACATTCAGGTTTCACTTTTTCTTAAGACGCATCAAGTAGAACATGGAGGTTTTAATTAAGGTGCTTTCTTGCCCAACAGCTGAAAAATCCAAGACTTTGAAGCTGAAAGACAGAGAAGGACAGATAGGACAAACATGGCTCGGGAACAAAGAATGAACGATGATCGTAACGGATGTTTGTCTGTTTTTTATCCACTCAATCTGCAAGTAAGGGATCACTTTCATCCAGTTATGTCATTGTAATTATGTGTCAAATAGAAGGATAAGCTATAAATATTATGACTGCAAGTATGAATTAATTTGAGACAATAAAGACAATAGCATGAATGTTGTTCTTAATTGAATGTCTAAACATGTTCTTTCTCTCTCTTTCTCTCTCTCTCTCTCTCCAGTCAGCACACCACGCCTTATAATAAACCTTCAGTTTGAGTCGGACGGAATCGGCTGTGGGATTGGTCCTTGAGCCTATAGTGTGTGAGAGTGTGTCAGTGCATGTATCCTGTGACGGACTGGCAGTCCAACCAAGGTTATATCTTCTGATATCTCTGTATACTGGGATAAGATCCAGGCTTGTTATCATCCTGAGCTGGGAAAATGGATGGATGCATGGATGGAAGGATGGATGGATGGATGGATGGATATAATACATGTATATAAAATATTCAGCATTTACCATAAACAAAGGACAATAATTGCTCAGGAAATAAGTTTTACCAGTGGGATCGGGCTTTGTATAAAACATGAAACAAGAGGTAGATTTCAAATCAATCTGCGAAAAGAATTTGTGAGACAAATACCAGAAAAAGAAGAAGTACGTAACATGAGCTATCACTGTTTCCAAACAGCCATTACACAACATCCACTCAGCCCTTTAAGGGTACTTTTCCATCCATTACCGACGGCTGCGATGGGGAGTCTGCGGACGGGTGCAATGCTGGTCATGTTGATCCCTGGCAGGATGACCGAGGCAGCCGGGAGTTTGCAGTTTACCGGAACGTCTCTGCAATACGGAAAGAATCCAGCGAATCACGGGGGAGCTGCACACTCCGGAATTCTCCTCGCCCTAAGTCCTCTAAGGCACTTTCAAGCGTTAGCCGAACAAGCAATATTTTTTCACTTTCGTTTTAATTACTGAATAGCTAGCGCGTCCGCTGGGTACTAACTGCGCTCTTGCCACACTATAGCTCCGGAGTATTGACAGATAACTGCCACTCACACGTCTTTTAGGCTGCGGGACAAAGTAAAGACTGATAAAAATCCAATTACTACAAATCAATCATGGTAGCTTTCCCGGACATTACACCGGCAATGACTTCCAAATGATCGATAAAACAGCTGCTGTTTGTTTCATACTGAATGTTAACAACATAATAACGAAAAAAAAATCTTAAAGCATGAATAGTAAGCCTATTTCGTTAACCAACGACTCTTTATAGATGCCGGATCTGGTTTTTAAATGACAAGCTTCATCAAGCTAGAACCAAAGACCCCATCAGACATATACAGACAGGATGATTCAGAGGCGTCTCGTTGCTAGCAGGAATAATAAACAGTGGACAGAGAAACGGAGCAATTAATTTAATTAATTAACCAATCTTTGCGGAGCAAGGACCCTCATAAATACAGCTGTCAACTGCAGCAAAATCCATCACTGAGGGAACAACCCTATAATGCAGCCCTATTAGCTTGATCCTTGCATTCTGTCCCCGTTCTACATGCGACAGAGATACTTCCATGTTTCATAAAGGCTAATTTGCTAACTAATATGTTCTGTTCCTTCATTTTTGTTTCCTCAATAACAAGACAGGTAAAGCCCGACCAATGTCAAACAACAGCAAGAAAAATGGTAGAGTCTTTAGTTATTGATAACCTTGTTTATCCATCCATCTACCAAAAGCACTTATACAGTGCAGGGTGACTGAGGCAGCGGCACGGGGACAGGATGGCAGTCCGTCACCCGCCTCATAGACTGAGGGCGACTCAATGACACCAGTTCAACTAAATGCACATCCCTGGACTGGAATCAGAAACCCAGCACCTCTGCTTATCATGACTGGAATTACACATTTGCGTGGCCCCCTGTTGGTCACAAACAGTTACTACACTAGGAGGTAGGGGGGAAGGGGGGATGGGGGGATGGGCAAAGACGATTTTTTTATCAGAGACCCAGAAAAAACAAACCCATCGCCGATGAACCCACACAACACATGGGGAACGTGAATTTCACAAACAGAAACCAAGGCTGTGATTCGAACCTGTAACCCTGGAGATACCTGACACTAGTCACTAACCCACCAAGCTTCTCTCCTTTGGAAAACAAGCTCAGCTTTACCATCCCTGCACCAAATAAGTGAGTCGACACCTATAATCTACTGTCCTCATTCGAAGACAATGTGGAATCTCTACTTGTGGGAGTTTAACATACAAAAATGTTCCGAGGGCAGAAGAAAAAATGATTGGTGATCAACTACAGGAGGCGAGACCAAGACATCTGATTGGTTGGTCCCACCCTTCTAGGTGCTTGGACCCACCTCCTCTACAATCAGATTGGTTACCTCTCTGAACCAACCATTTTTTTGTTCAGCCCTCAGGACATTTTAGTGTATGTAAAACTATGAGCAAAATGCTTCCAACTTATTCCTAAATTAATTTCACCACAGAGAACCTACCTCGTCTCCTAATCCATCACGAACAAAACAAAAGCCTGTCTCGGAGTCCCAATGCCCCCTTCGGTCAATTTGAAAATCAAGAGACAGCAAGCGGCAGAGAGTAATCGCAGCGAAATCGTAATTAGGACCCTGAAAGGAAGATTCAGAAATAGCCTTGAGCTACTGCTCTGTGTTTTTAACTACAAACGGCGCCAGCAGGTAAGTCACCTGTGATTGCATTTAATCAAAGAGGCCTTTTACTTCGATCTCTTCTAGAAGAAAGAAAAGTCAACCATCTGTCAGAAATAAAGTTTTAATACCTTCTGAAGAGATGGTCGCCTCTATCGGAAAACAAAGAGGCTACCCTGTGAATCTCATTATCTATCTTTGAAGGGCAAAGAGGGACTACTGTGTTTTTTAAACACGGACAAATCGGCATAATCAAAGACCCCACTCCTGATTTAACATTGTTATGAAAATAAGGCATAAATCTGATGCCTTTATGGTAAATTAGGGATTATTTAACTCCACGCCATAACGACCCATTGGCATATCAGAGCAGAAATGAAATCACTTTTAGATGGGGCTGAAGATTAAAAAAATATCCAGATGAGCCTCCCTTCATAAAAGGGGGGATTTTATTGAGCATAATTGAGCCCTTTAGCGAGTATTTTTGCAGTCAAATCTAATTGAGTAGGTAACATCCCACAAGTGAACTGGTCACTGTGGCAGACAAGTGCAGTCATTTTAATAACAGGAAGCGTAGGGGTGAGTCTGTTATGAATAAACAATAAACACCATCCACGGTCATCAGATCCTTTATCTCGTAATAGTCCGGATATGGGCTTGTGATGCCGTCATTCCTGACATTGTAAACTCAAAGCCCCATTCTGCCAGTCATGCAATACCCCTAAGATCACTCAGACATGGATACAAGGAAATTATGTGGCATTATTGTCACAATATTGACTCCGGAATCTGGAGGACTCCCATCATGCTCTGCTTTGAGATATACACAGTGCAAGACAGAAGACCGACATAGGAATTTAAGTCAGCCCGCGGTGCTGGACAAGGGAATGTGACAATTCATCATCACATCATTAATACAGAAAGAAAATGAAGCTATGGGGGAGAACATCAGGCATTAATCTGATATCCCTGTGGCATATTTCAGGGACTCAGATCCCACCTCAAAGCCCAATGACAATGTGGCGATTCCACCAAGTATGGGATTCAAACCAACAACCTTCTGATCACAGGCACAATATCTTAACCTCCTGAGTCACATGTGCCCTTGAACGAGATCGATAACATCATCCATCATAACAAACGAATCTGAACCCGTCAGATACACCAGATGTTTTATACACTACATTGACGCATTTTATGTATATAAATAATTACATATATATACCCAAACATTTTATATTAGTACTTTTATGATCTCTTGTTTTTTATGAAGAGAATTGTCGCACAGCACTTTACACTGATTTACAATACCCTTCCTCAGGGTATTAAAAAAATATAAAACCCCATAACACCAATATTGGGAACAACATTAAAAATGATTTCCTTATAAACGATTGCTCCAAATAAGCGGCAGAGGAGGAAGCACTGGGAACAGTGTGTACAGAATGTAAAAATGAAATCGTTATGAATGTGTTGGTGCTGGAAGACGCAGCAACTGCCTGGGGGCGGGGTCTGGGATCAGCAGGAGGCGGGGCCTGCTCTAGACTCTGCCCCGGGTCGGCCACTGGGGTCCAGTCTGGCCGCTTAGGGAGGCAAGAGAAAAGTTAGACAAGTACGGCACGTCATCAGGGCCAGTGTGTGACTCAGTGAGTTAAGCTGCTCTGCCTGTGACCAGAAGGCAGTTAGTTCAAATCTCTGGTTCAGCAGAGTTTTTTTTTTTTTCACCTATTAGCCCTTGGACAAGGACTGTAGCCATGCGTTGGCAAACGACATGTGGCAAATTTATAACATACTTTAACTATAAATAAATATTATTTTATTTTAAATAGCGGACGTTTTATCCAAAGCACAACACCTTTATTTATTAATGTTATTAATTTATTTGTGTTTCGTTTGTTTGTTTGTTTGTTTTGAGAAAGCATGGTCTGCCAGTCCGAGTTAACTGAGAAATCCTGTTTCCTGGAACACACCCCCCCCCGGATCTGGTTTTCAGGTTCGAAATTCCAGATGGGGAATGTTTGTAGAGCCCCTGCAAATGGTAGGCAGCTTTAAACTAAATGCTTTCGTTATCAGAAAAATGTGTAAGAGTGTGAAATAGGTAGGGAAACATTATAATTACTGGTATTTTCATTTGATTTGTTAATTTTTTTCCATGGATCGTTTGAGGCGTGTGGAAGGTTCTGGCAAAGCCGCCGCCACGCCGCCATCATTTGGCTGCAGCTCCTCTTTTGTGGGTGACATCCAATCCCCGCCGGGCACTTGCAAGACCCTCGAAAGCCTGCTGATCCTTCATGTCTGTTTAACTGAGACGGCGCCCTGTTTGTCACAGACGCTGACAGCACTGAGCCAGAGCATGGCTCGTGTCCTTCCTTACCCCACACGCCTCCTGTCCTGTGTCTCGCACCACGTCCTTCACATACGAGCCCCTGAACTCCATGCGATGTCAATGCGATGAGACGAGAACTTTGCGATCCTACCGTTACGAGCCTGGAACCTTGACCTTGCGCCTGAACACCAGCAGAACATAGTCAAAGCGTCCTCATGGTACGTCTGTCTCCTGATCAACGTCATATGACTCTTTTGTTGTAAGGTAGGTTGCAGGTACTTTGGGTAGTGCTCAGGTGATCACAGGGACTGAACATTCCCTCCATTGACCAGCTGTACCTTACCCACGGTTCCCAAGGTCGCAAGGTTCAGTCGATAATTCTGGACTCTATCCACCCATCTACAAACTCTTCAGCCCTCTACAGTCTGGTAGGAGGTTTCACAGCATCAGGACACTGACTGCCAGATTAAAAACAACTTCTTTCCCAAAACCATCTGCCTTTCCATCATCCACATTTCCAGTAACAGTCATATCTACGCCATCTGCACTTTATAGCACTCTTGCTGAGCTTTGTCAGCCACTGACTGCATATCACCCACTTTTCCAGCAAAGATCATTTTATATATCTTTTTTTAATGGCTCGGTGATATGAGGCGCAGATAACATTCAAACTACAAATCCCATAATGCAGCGCAACAGCTGCCTCACCAAATGATAGGCTACCTGCAATCATTCCCGCGTCAAGTACGTCAGATCAGTCAACCGTCTGTTGATGCATACGACCCAAATTTCAAGTCAAAGCTAGCCCCTAACAATGGGCAAGAGAAAAATTGATTCTGAAAACAGAGCCTTTCAAAACCGGCGGGAGGCTGAATATATGTTTACTGACATTGCCAGCAAACCCGTGTGTCTTATTTGTGGAACTAATGGGGCTGAGAGAGATTCTCCACAACACAGATCCTTACCCCAAACATAAAAGAATTTGTTGCCAAGAAAAGATGCCAAGCATTCAGCTCTGACAGAATGGCAGGAGAGCAAAGAAAATGGAATGTTTTGATTTGTTATTATTTTAACTTTTCACTTTATATTTTCAGGTTTTTTTGTAGCATATTCACATTTTGAATTTGTATAATTTCGACAGGAGATATTTTTATGGAGAGCAAAATAAGTTATTTTAAGTTTATTTATTTTGGAAACATATTGTATCCTGTCTGTTTCGATTCATATTTATGTTTAGTTTTAGTCTGTTCAATAAATGTTTATCCTGTTCTGCCCGCAACCTAAAGTGTGCTTTGAGTTTTGGCCCCCTGTGCGATTGAGTTTGACACCCTTGCATTACACTATCTGCACTGTTTTGCACTGTATTCTATTGTTTTTGCACTGTCTTGTATTGTTTTACAATACCTGCACTCTTTTGCACTGCTTTGTATTGTTTTGTTCTATCTTGCATTATGTTGCACCATCTGCATTGTTTTGCACTGTCTTGTACTGTATTTGCACTGCATTTTTTACTTTAGACTCTAACAACAGAGCAAGACTGAACGACCAAACATTCCAATGCCCCTGTTGCATGCAGCCATTGGTGGCCAAAGGTCCTTGAATGTTGAACCCGTCACCATTTCTGTTAGCGTTTATAATGAGCTTCTAACCGCACGCTGAGCACCGCGACACTGGGCCGACTGAGGCCATCGAGGCCAGCACGATTCCCCTTGTTACCCAGGCCGGTCCGCCTCTCTGAGTCTACCGGGATCCTGTCACCCTAACGCCGCCCCTCCTACCCCAGACAGTCTAAAATGGATGACTATCGCTGTCTTGTTATTAAGTCTCAATGGGCACGCGGTCCAATCAGCATCCTGCTGGTGAGCAGCTGACAGCCTGTCAAGGGACGCTCCTCTCACCCTTTGATGTCGGGTCGGTTCCGAACTGCTCCTCCTGCTCATCACGACCGTGCTTCTAGCTAATCTCCGAGCCGCCTGTACTAGCTCAGGCTGGGGGGGGGAGTTGAAGCATTACTCATCAAATGGGATTATAAAAGGTTCACAGCCTCCCACCCACATCACCCCCCCCCCCAGCTACCCCAAGTGAGCAAAAAACACCACAGCGGAAATCTGACATTCTGTCACATTTTGCTTCCCAGACCCCCTCTACTTCACAAAATGAATGTCTGCATCCCCGTTCCGATAGAAAAAGCGAGGATCACGACCGGAATGGGCTGCCACTATTGCCGTCCCAAGTGCTCTAAGATACCCAGCTGCACTGAGAGCCGAAAATAGGACAGATGAAATTGGCAATAATCGCCCAGAATGCACTGCACCATGCAGTCCGGTTTGTGACGGGAGCATTTTAGGGAAAAACACTCGAATCAGGGTTACAATGTAAGATTCAAGCCATAGAAGTAAAGAGGAATTGAAGCTGTGAACAAAAAGCCAAATTACACTCTAATATATAGTCTGTATATAGTCTGTAAATAGTCTGTAAAGGTAGAAGTTTTCTGTCTAAGACCATGTAAGAAATCTATACTTCTGTGCCGAACCATGTAGCAACAACATTAAAAAAACGTTAAAAGAACATTTCTGTGTAGGACTATGCTGGGAGTTACACAAATGTAATAAATGTAAATGTAATTTGGTGCGCAAATCTGGCCGTGTGCCTCACATTCCTGCCTGTGTACGAGCCCTTCAGCTCTCAGCATGTGCGGTGGCCGTAGAGCATGTGCGGTGGTCGTAGAGCATGTGCGGTGGCCGTAGAGCATGTGCATGTGCGG
>JABFEB020000047.1:4218072-4228289 GCA_019775895.2 Stomatorhinus ivindoensis
CCCCCCCGATAGAATCAGAAACAGCTGACCGATAATGGTTCCTTAAGGGCTGGTGGGGGAGTGTTTTTCAAATACTTCAAATCACTCCCCTCTGTTTGCTGATTTCGCATGGGCTTGTTTCATACGAAGCCTCGCCAGTAATGGGAACATTTCTTTCATGGCTGTCAGTGATACTGCCTGCAAAATCATCAAGGACTCCTTCTCACGCTCTCTGCCCACGCTGGGAAAACACGCGGCATGCATAAACCTGGCATTCCTACTTCTGGATGAGATCCCCCTCATCCGCACCCAAAGACAGAAAGTTGGACTGCAGATCCAGAGAAGTAAATTAAATATCAACCTTAAGCTGGAAAAAGGTTCACAACCTCCACATTTCAAAGGTAGAGTTCAGTATATATACATTCAAAGGTAACGTACGGTATATACACATTCAATGGTAGAGTACGGTATATACACATTCAAAGGTAGAGTACGGTATATACACATTCAAAGGTAGAGTACGATACATACACATTCAAAGCTAGAGTACAGTATATACACATTCGAAGGTTGAGTATGGTATATACACATTCGAAGGTTGAGTATGGTATATACACATTCGAAGGCAGGGTACGGTATATACACATTCGAAGGTTGAGTATGGTATATACACATTCGAAGGTAGAGTACGGTATATACACATTCAAAGGTAGAGTACGATATATACACATTCAAAGGTAGAGTACGGTATATACACATTCGAAGGTTGAGTATGGTATATACACATTCGAAGGTAGAGTACGGTATATACACATTCAAAGGTAGAGTACGGCATATACACATCAGCTCAACGACAGGTGGCTCAACTGAAGCTCCAGTGAAGCAAATTAAAAATCAACTTTATGTTGGAAAAATGTAGTCAGCATCCATATTTTAAAGACTCGATCTTTACAATGTCGGCACACATAGCATATTCGCAAGCTAACATGTAAAGGGACGATATGAACTGTACAATAACTTATATTAAAAAAAATTGATGTTCCAGTGTAACTTACAAGTCTGTCAGACTTTTTTAATATTAATGACACCTATAATGTCCCAAACGTCATATCTGCGGGAGACTAAATGAATCATATTCATCTCTGACTTCAGCTTGGACCCTAAAGGTGAATTACTCACAAATAAACTCTAAACCAGCCTTACAATAAATCACCTCTCAGACGTTGTTTGGAATGACAAAAATTCTAAATTGTAGCCCTGAAATATCATTAATCTCCTGAGGGCACATTCGTATTTTTTTTACATATCTACAGCGTTGCATTGTATTTTCATTATTATCACAACACAGTTACAAGAAAATATATTCAGGCATTCAGCCAAAAATTATGCGAAAAAAATGCATCCACTCAGTGGTGACGTAAAATAAACTGTGCAAAGAAATGGATGCTGATCAGGTAGCTGCAAAGCATTTCAGGCATAAAATATCGTAAATGGGATATGCCTCAGATAAGTATATTTTTAGTTGACCGTGTCCGCTTACTGAATATACACGAAACAATCGTTACGGTAAATTAATCAAAATGATGAGAAGCTGAGTACTACCACAGTGATCGTCAATTGAAAAAGCACTGCTTCCATCCATCCATCCAGCCATACTTTTTCCGTCATCGCTTGTCCTTTTCAAGGTTGCGAGTGGTCTGGGCTCAAGGCAGAGTACAACTTACAATGTAAAAATGAAACAATGTAGCCTAGACAATGGTGCCCAATACTGGTTCTGTTTTATTAATTATCACCTAAGTCTTGGCGTCACTCTTTTCCCATACCTCGCAATTTTATTTTTAATTTAATTTTTTCCTATTATGTGAACAGAAGGAGAGGCTTTCTGTCATTACTAAACGCTCCCCGGGCGCTTTTCAATCTCAATAGCCGCTCTGGAGCTGTCTGGATACACTAGGATGTAGCGGAGAGAGATGGGCGCTGAACGCAGGGCCGTCAAGACTGATTATGCGGGTGAAGATGTTCCCGTTTCCCTGCAGGTCCCAGCGAGACGTAGATCATCATCACACTTGAGACGCCATCAGCCGTCAGGGAGACGTACACTTGGCCGTAATATTATATCTTATGGTGTCCTTATTTCAACTATGACTTTTATATATGATCACGGCCTTCCCTGTATGTTGTCTGAAGAGCTGCGTAATCTTATGAGAACATCATTCAGACATCTGTCCGAAACTGGTAGACGTGGCTCGCATAGTTTATTAACACCCGCTCAGTGCCTGCGGGGTGACATCTCCGGAAGCTGTCAGCTTCCCGCCACAAGGTGGCGACGCGGGAAGGGGCGCACGGCCGCTGAGTAGGGTGAAGCTCTGACACCGCACGCTAACAAGCGAATGCATGGGTTTCAGCCTGGCCGCCAACACTTGTCAAGCGAGGCGTGAGAATGCAGCCACATCGCCGAGGAAGTTAAATCTGCAGACACGTCTAACTTTAGCAGAAGCTCCGTCGGAAACCAGCAAGCCTCATCAGCCAATTTCAGATGGAGTTTTGGACGCCAGAACTGGGTTGCGTCATGCTGTGATGGGTTAACTGGTGCACCACGACACCAACTGAAAAGGAAGTTTCCAAACTCACTCAATCCACCATGTAAGTAGCATTTCTGCTTACTTAGTGAGTTTTGGCAAATTTTATAAAAAGTTCATGTTGTCGTGGATTACATGAGGAGTGAGTGAGTTTTGTTCCCTGATACTGATGAGGAAAGTCATTTCGGCCATGGGGGGACTTATCACAAGCACAACAAAACAGACTGAGTGAGCTTTGGAAATGTGCCCTTCAATTTGGTTTAGAAATCTGCAAAATCTGAGTTCGTATCGTTCCTTGACATGCTAGCTTGCGGATATGCTATGTGTGCCGACATTGTAAAGACAGAGTCTTTAAAATATGGATGCTGACTACATTTTTCCAACATCAAGTCGATTTTTATCACTGGACCTAAGTTAGACTAATTACGCTGTTTAAAAAAAACGCCACAAAACCAGTCAGAAATTATACGGAAAAGTTCATTACACCTGAATGTTTATAGAGACACAGGAAAACAGCAGGGGCTAATAACTGAAACTTGCCTTCTGTCTGAAGGGGGCGCTGTTCCAGATAGGGGGGGGGGGCACAACCTTACTGGACGGCAGAGGCAGAGAGGGGATTCAAAGAATAAGATACAGAAAGGGCCACCGGCATCATGTGGAGAGTGAGATAAAAATCAGCAGTAAAAATACGGAGCAGAGCCGCTCCTCTGGGTCATATCAGAGAGCAGAGCAGAGCAGCTCCTCTGGGTCATTTCAGACGAGCTCTACTTGCCAGCTGAGTATCGATCAGCCTTCTTTCAGCTTCCAGAGATGGACGGGAGGATTAATGGCACCCAGGAGGATGACAGGATTGAGGAAAAGAAACGTGTGGGGGAGGGGAGGTGGATAGTAGGGGTGGGCACAAGTCTCGCTTTGGAGAGTCTGAGTCTCAAGTCAAAACATTGCAGTCTAAGTCAAGTCTCGAGTCATTCGCCCTCAAGTCTAAGTCGAGTCCAAGTCTTTCTATCATTCTGTCAAGCCACAAATCAAATCTGTGACTCGAGTCCAAGTGGAGTTGCGAGTCGTGTAACTTCATGTTCCTACCTATCTCAGTTTTTTTTTACCTTTAGTGATTAAAACGTGCTGCCGCAGAAACCCATCACAGTCCGCTGCAGTTTAAGCCCTTGATAGGCAGGGATGGGTTGAAATGCAAGTGTCCACTCAAGGTTGTCCTCACACAGTATTTAAGTCCTTGTACATGCAGGGGCGTGATGCATCTTTCCCGAATACTACCACAGGAGACCTTGCACTCAGCCAAAATGAAAATGAAGACAGCACAGAATTAATATACACTGGAATTATAAAACTAATGTTATGCTATCTAGAGGGGGACTATAACCTCAAGTCTTCTCGAGTCACAGGGTCCAGGTCGGCTCCATATCTTTCCCTCAATAACTTCAGTCCGAGTCAAGTCGCAAGTCAGTGACTCGAGTCCCCACCTCGGTGAATATTCTCTGCAGCAAAGATAACAAAGATGCAAGCTTTTTTTATTATTATTTCAGACATGTTCCCTCTGAGGTTAATTTGGCGTGCATTCCTACTGGCCTGTGATCCATCATTCAAACAGCGCCACCTGCAGGCAGGGGCATGGACACCCAGGCTGACTCCAGGAGCCCAGGACTTCACAGGGGCCCCTGAATACATAAAATTATGTACAAAATTAAGGAGAAGGCCCCCAGGTTGACATTTTGTCATCAGCCCCAGAATTTCCATGTACGCCCGCAGGGTCTGGATTCGCTGGGTCATCAGGAAAGCTTTAGGCCAAAATCAGTTGTCACACCTGTATGACACAAGACGAGGGCAGGGTAGTCTGCTGCAGATGCCAGTCTTTCACTTCTTCCACAATTTCCATATGTCTCTCGGCCTCCGAACCTTCCACATCCTGATTTTACAGAGATTGACAGGTCCCTGGGGAGAGGTTTGAGTTACACTTATTCAACCAATCACAAGCTTCGTTGTGTGACATCACCACGTAGCTTGCTGAGAAACTCACTGCCCCCAAGCAGGATGTCAGGATACCTGGAAGCCTTGAGTTTGAAAATGAGAGAAAAAAAAAAACAGAGCAATGTGGTGATGTCATACGATGAAGGCTGTGATTGGTTAAAGAAGCCCCTCCCTTTTTGACCCCAGGACACATCAAACCTGAGCCATCCCTGAGCCGTCTCCTGTCTCAAGCAGTAGGGAGTTACATTTCAAAGGCTAATACGAAAGGGCATAACCTACTGGTTCTGGTTCTGACTGGCCAACCTGTACCCCATTTCTCCCAGCCATGGTCATGGCGCAGTGCTCTCGCAGCAGAGTGAGATTAGTGGGTGAAAGGTCACGCAGGACAGGGGTCAGGCCAGTGACTGACCGCATGTCCTCATTGGTTCACGGCCACCAATTACGGCTCAGGAATTAAAAGCCTGCCGACCACAAGGTGAAAGGAACAGGGGCAGCGACCTGGGATTCTTGTACCCTCAAGGAAAGTACCTAACCCAAATTTCCTGTGCAAGAAAACAACAGCTGTATTAACAGACATGAAAGACCCCCCCCCATCCCCCTACCCAAAAAAAGCAACAGCAATACATCCATGTTTACACCAGATGCTTCAAGGAGTCGACAGCGTTCCAGCCACATTCCGGAAACATCCCCGCCAACGTCCGGGCTTTCAGACCTCTCGGTGATGTGATGTCATCCACAGAGCGTTCATTCAGGCACGGTTAGGTAAACAGCACACCACAGATACCCAAAGCCGGGGTGGGGGGGAAGCTGTCTAGGCATTAGGGAGCACCTTCTCCTGCCGGAGGCTTTTATGTCCGTCCATCCATCCATCCATCCATCCATTCTCCATACATGTCCGAGGATCACGGTGATCCGCAGCCCATCTCGGCAGGGATACACCCAGGATGGGTTGCCAACCCATTGCTGGGCACACAGACCATTCACAGAGAATTTAGCAACCCCATTTCACATGTTTTTGCACGGTGGGAGGGACACACAGACAGAACCTGCAAACTCTGTGGTGGAGACGCAAACCCTGGTCCCACTGGTATGTGGCCACCATCCTCCCCCCCCCCCCCCTTATGTTCAATGAAATCAAATGATGATGAGGGTAGCATCATGATCACTCGCTAAATACAGTGACGGGACAAACTCTCTAGGATAGGAACAAAAGCAGAAAGCAAATATCTGTGTTTCCTTTACACAGTCATTCCGTGCTGTGTCGCCTGACGGTGCTACAGACCCCTGACCGGCCCGGACACGTGCTGAACCGACCAGAACCGATTCGTCTCGGTGCCCCCAGTCAGAACACAAGCTGAACTCTTCGCTACTTGGCAGATTCCCACAGCAAAAAAAAGGGCAAGATGTCAGTCTGGGGGCTCAGAAGACCCCAGACGGGACTGAAGCTGTTTAAGGTCCCATTGCATTTATCAGCAGTGTATCCTCACACCCCCAGGGATGGGGTTCGAGTCCCAGCACCGGGAAAGTACCCCGTCTCCTCGGATTGCTCCAGGATCCTCCTCCTGTCCAGAAACACGCAGTTAACTGGTGTGTGGAAATGCATGCCTGATTGTGGGCTATCATCCCATCCAGGGTGACCACTGCCTAGCAACCTCTAGGCTCCAGGCACTCCATGACCCTATCTTGGATGGATGGAAGCACGTAGGTTTGGTTTTAATATCGCTAGGGACCAAATCAGCCCCAAACCCCCCCCCCCCCCAACACACCTGCTCCTCCCACAATATTGGCAGAGACAAGTCCCTACCGTCAATACTCCAATTTACACGCAACCTGGGCGTAAGTCGACAGATACCCATAGACATGATGAAATCGAGCTCCCCAGGCATGACTGAAAGGTCAGGTTACATAACTGATTTCCACAGGTGGCATCTCTTGTGGCAATTTCCTGCTGAAATATGAAATAAATACACTGTCTGATTATGTTTTCTGCCTCTTTTTGGAGGGAAAAGAGAGTTGATGTATTAAAGATTTATGGCAATGCCTTTTATCCATAATGGGAGACAACTTAAAACATACATTTAAACATGAAGAGGTGATAAACACATCAAAGCAGTTATTATTTATAAGACTTGATTCAGTCACATTTAAAAGTAAACACGCTCATCTAATATTTCCATTGACTTGTTCCAGTGAATGATCTTAACATGTTTTTCTCGTTTTTCAGCGTTTTCAGCAATGCCGTTTAAAGTCAGCTCCTTTTTAGTCTGTCTGTGATGTTGTTCCTATTTTAATTATTAATCTCTTTAAATGTACATGTAATTTTGTTGCCTAATCCTTGCTAAGCTGTTTGAGAGAACTAGACCGGGAATGTTGCTATTTAAAATAAACTGAGCTGAGCTCAATTTTTAATGCAGTTTCACTGCCTTTACCGTGGAAGGCACTGTTAAAAACAGCCCACCATTCCATGGCATGACAGCAGTTTTCAGCCTACCACATTATATATATTTATATGTCAGGAATGTCTCCTTGCACATAAGCAATCACATCCTATGGAAATAGCACTAAACGTCAAGGCGTTAAGAAGCAAAGAATACCATTATTTAAAGAAGGCTAATCCCGCTGGATTTCTTCCCATATTACTGCAAAATCGTGCCTTCAACCCAGAATGGCCGCGACCATCAATGCTGCCTTTCAAACTTCAAAGACATGACACATAAGCTTTGGAAATTAAGCTTATAGCTAAAAGAAGAAACCAGTACCAACCAGCTGTACCGGAACATATGAGTCACCTCCTTCAGTATTGAATAAGCACCATGTTATCTATATTTCAACGGTTATAGACCGTAATTATCCATGCCTATACAGTTAGACAATGTAAAAGGATGTTCTGATTCAAACCCTCACACTTAGAAAGCAATATTTAGAATAAGCCGTTGTCTCCCACATGTTTCTCTCGAACATAAAGCCGTTATTTTCCATTTTATAAATTCTGCCTAGATGCATTCTATCATCGCCTCCTAAATTAGCCGAGGAGCTGAACTCCGCACGCGCTGCTCCCCACGCTGCGCGCCTTCCGCGCGACATCACTGCCGCTTCGCGCTAAGAAGCGTCATCGCACCGCAGAGACGGGGCACCTCCGCCTCCCGCCGGCACTGGACACGCACTGTTCATTTTAATGCTCCGTAATGACAGGCAAGATAATAGTGTTTAAAATGTGCATTTAAAAGGAATTAGTTCCTAAAAACGTGCAAATTAAATAAATAGCATATACTGCAATCCATCCATCTATGTTCCAACTGCTTCTTCTGAACGTGGTTCCGGGAGCTGAGGGGAATTTCCCAGGCAATATATGTTTCTTATTATCAGGTCTGTTTCTTCTCTGTCATCACCCTTCTATCCATAAGGCAGGGGATATATTATTTTGTCACTTAACTAATTCCATAGTTCAGTTGTCCCATCTTAAGGTGTATATTTGAAGACCCGTTCTGTTTTGATACTTATTTTGTGTTTGTATTTCTATAGATCTCCTATGTCGCCTTTAAAACAATTGGGACAACGGGGACCGTTATTGCTGACCATTTTTACGAACTTCATCGCACCTGATTTCCCCATTGTTCCTATACTCTGAACACAATGAACAATACCAACATCCATATTATAATGTAAATGCGGCACTTCAGAGAGGACTGCTGGTGCAACTGTCTTAAGGGAATTAAAGGTAAAAGCTCACTTTCCCAGAAAAACCATTAAGGGAGCAGATGGACACACAGCGGTGATTTTATGAGTACATTATTCCACACAACAATCAAATTATCTCCCATATTAAATTTATACGTGTACCAGGGCGCGCGTTAAGTGGCTCTATGTTTGTCTATCGCCTCTTTTCCATCCCAAGAAAATGCAACTGCAAGCTTTCCGAGAGATGCTAATGGCTCATTGCCTCGTGTTATTGATATCTCCATATGCAGTATTATGGGGTTTTGCTGTGTTAGTATGCTAACCTTCACTTTATGGCTCTGTTGCAAATGTGAAAGGCAAGGGAAGAAAATTACAACACATTAAAGCAATTTCAGGTTGAGAGCAGCAGAGCTGCGGAATTATACACTTACAGGGATTGCAGTTCATTAACAGATATTTGGCTCCCCCCAGTGGTTGATTGACAGTATTACTACTGGAAAAAAATCGGTACCAAAAACGCAATATTTCAGTCGTTCTTTCGACAGGTTCATTAACACAAACGAAAACCAACATTGTGCCTAATAAGCACAATCCCAGAAAAGGGTTAAAAAGGTCTCCCGCAATGCGGCTAGGACCTTTAAAATGAGAAATCAGGTGCGTTTCTCATTAAAAATAAACGTTTAATTTATGCAAAATTTAATTCTGAGATCGTAGGTAGGATTTGTTAGAAATGTGGTTTTTCGCTGAGGACCCGACAGAGACATTCAGAGTGTCAGTTCGACTGGATTCCATTTCGACAGACTGGTCATAATTACGCTGATATACAGTACAGCACTGTCCCGCACTAGGTGGCGTAGCGCTACCGGGCGTACGGCTGCCAGAAATGCAATTTAACCAACATTGACATAACTTTTTCGTGAGGTGCACAAATTATAAGTCGGGGACAGTTTGTGTATAAGGACTGCAGTAGGGATACTGTAAGTATTTCAACATTTACGATAAGGTTATGTGTTTGAATACTCTTCGTGTCGTGTAGGTTACATCTCACAGTTCAGAGATTAAGCGAATCGGCTTCTCTAAATCCATGCCCAGTGAGGGACTGGTGCCCGTCTCACTCGGATCAGTGGTTGGAGGATCCATGCAACAGCTGACAGACTTGTCAATACCCTGAGCCGCCGGCGATTCTACCGAGGATTCAAGAGGTGCAATTGCACCCCCTACTGGTCAGATGAAAATGCTATTTCAACACATTGCATATAAGATTAAATGATATTGTAAAGTCACATTTGAAAACTGTGGCATGTGTTAGTGATATCAATGTGTAATTATAATTTATTACAAATGTATTTACCGGTTTGGAGAAAAGTGTAGCCACCTATACCAGTTAGCCTTAGTACAAAACTGTTATTCATTTAGAGAATAATGAGAAGGATGTTACTCGAGGCACCGGAGGGACATAAATATCTCTGATCCTATTTTCCATCACATTTGTTCCTTTACGCCACACAGCAGCATTTTCAATACACTGTAAGGCAGAGAGCGCAGGATACACTGTCCCTGACAGTGAGGCATTGCCGTTTATCTGCTGTAAACAAACAGGTGCATTGGGAACAGGCAGAGGAGACCAGGCTGCCGTGTGGCTGGACCTCAGCAGTGTCTACTCATTCTGCATCCCACAGTCAATCAATCACTTGTTCTTTGCATAGCACTGGGTTAATCACAGGGTTTACAAAGCGCCTGACTGACATTTTAAGAGAAGAGAAAGAAATTAAAATAAGGACACAAGAAATTAAAAATAGGACAAAAAAAGTAATATATAAAATGTGACGAGAACCACCAGGACTTTAACCACCACATATCTGTAGGGGACTTTAACCCTTTAACCCTCACAGGGGACTCGAGTCCCTGCCTGACAAGGGAATCTAGCCTCTATCTCACAGGAGACTCTAGCCTCTATCTCACAGATGACTCTAGCCTCTATCTCACAGATGACTCTAG
>JABFEB020000047.1:4231799-4261349 GCA_019775895.2 Stomatorhinus ivindoensis
CCCCCCCCCCCCCCCCCCCCCCCGTCTGGCAGGATTCTGGCTGCCGTGCCAAGCTTCCTCAGCCTTCTCAGGGATCACAGATGCTGCTGGGACTTGACTGCCAGCCGAGTGCCGCGGGGACGGGTGAGGCCCCCACTTAAGGGAACCGCCGAGGAGTTTAAAGACTTTCCACCTCCGTCTCCCCAGTGTGCAGTAGTGTGTTGTGTCATGTTCTCATCTCTTTCCTGGATCCACAATCTGCAATCATCTCCTTAGTCTTGCTGGCATTTAGGGAGAGTTTGTAGTGTTGACACAACTGCACTAAACCCGCTACCCCCCCGTAGGTATCATCACTCCCATTAATCACTCCAAGGACTGTCGTATCATCAGCAAATTCAATGATCCTAGTGTTGTTCTGGGAGGCTGTACAGCCGTGGGTGGAGAGGGTGCAGCCCTGTGGAGTTTGTATATTGAGAGTCCGTGTAGCGGAGGAATGCCCCCCCCCACCAGAACTGACTGAGATCTGCCTGTAAGGAAATTCGCAGCCTAGCTGCAGAGAGTGCATGGCTAAGGGTGAGGAGTTTACCAGTCAGTTTTAACTGTAAGAACTGGATGGATGGATGGATGGATGGATGGATAGATGGATGGATGGATAACACACCCTGATGGAGCTTTAACTGGCTCTACAGCAGGGTTATTCAAATCACGGTCCTCGAGGTCTGAGCCCTGCTGAATTGTCAGTCAGGTGTGAAGCCTCTGACCAATCAGAATCTGTTATTATTAACTAATTACCTTGGAGAACGAAAACAAGGCCTGGATTCGGAATCGAGGTCCAGATTTGAAGAGCCCTGTTCTACAGTCTTTGATGGATGTTTGCACTCTCGTTTCATTCGGCTGTAGTAGGAGCCATTTCATTGGTTCATTACAGCATGCCGTTTGGCCAATAAAAGTTCTTCTTTTAAACAAGACATGTTTTTGTACGGGTCATTATTTTGCTAGGAAGCCTTGACAGGACAGATCTATTACACCCCAGGAGGGAGAAGCTGACTGACTGCGGGCAGCAAGCTGCCGGACTACAGAGAGCCGCTAACAAACATCAGCTTTGAAGGCCTCTCACAGCCAGAAGGTCCTCATGCAGGTGACCTTGCTCACGGCCGAGTGCCCGCAGCTGCAGTTAGTGTGGCAGGAGGGAGGGTACGGACGGCTGGTTTTAGCGTCAGAAACTCCAGTGACGCGCTTTCAGAAAGGAAAGCGGGGCGCAGGAGCCAGAAGCGGAGCAGCGAAGCTGCGGGCTGATTCTGAAGACTAATTTCCTGTGCCCGTCTATATCATATATTACGCTTCCTATGCAGCAGGACTCTTCAAATCCGGACCTCGACTCCAAATCCAGGCCTTGTTTTCAGTTCTCCTAGTAGTAGTTTATTAATTACTGATTCTGATTGGTCAGAGGCTCCCAGATAAAGGAAGGTTGCAAAATCAGCAGTGCTCAGACCTCGAGGACCGTGATTTGAATAACCCTGATATACATGAAGGAATTGACGTCTCCAAAAGTCAGCAGAATTTCTCACTATATTCTGATAGCTTTGGCACTGATTTCAATTCTGCTGCAGGTGACCTCTGAACCTAAACAATGGGGTCCATCAAGTCACACTGAAAATCATTATTTTCAACCTTCTCTGATTAGCTTAGTCCATAAAATACCCTTAAATGAAGAGCAAAACTCACTCAGATCCTGTTTGGTCGTGTTTTAGATGGCCTGAAGTCAGGCTTCCTGATCACGTGTTACAGTACTGGGAACCAAATCTCACTCAGTCCTCATGTAATCTAATCAAGAAGTTTCACTGAATTTCCAAAAGCTTACAGAAATTCTCGATAACATATCGCATGGACTGATTGAGCTTTGGAAATCTGCTCTTTAGTTGTGGGTAACGAATGGTGATGGTTCTACTTAAAATGCCTTGTTGAGTGTCGCAATAAGTATTTGATTATGTATTTAAACATAGATGGATTGTTCTCCTGTAATCGCATTTTTGCACTGTGAGACGCCTTGGCTGCCTTAGTAGTAACAATGCACTTCCGTGCAAATCCATCAACCACAGTTGGTTCGGCTACCCCATCTACAAATAACGTAGAGAACGGCTGACCTGCTGTGCTATTCTGGCACCTTAGAACAGTGAGGAGGGAGCAAAAATGTGGTCCGTCTGCGAGGGAGCAAAAATGTGGACGGTCATGTAACAGAGTCAAGTACTGCAACATTAGTGCAATGCTCTATATTGACAAAAGCTTAGGGACACCGGTAGTAATTACAGGGATTGGGCCACATAAGCCACACCCATTGTTGACATACAGGGTATATAATTAAGCACACAGCCATGCGATCTGCAGCATCAAACAATGGGTGCAGAATGGGGGAGGGTCATATAGGAGAGATTAGTCAGCCTGGTACCCTCACTGGACACCATCTTTCCAACAAGTGGGTTCTCCACATGTCTGACCTGCTAGAGCTGCCCTGATCACCCGCAAGTGAAATGGAACCATCTGAGAGCAAGTTCAGCTGCTCACAGAGAGGGACCTGACCGGCCAACATCCATACCCAACCTGAATGGCAGCAGATCCCACCAGCGACGTCCAACATCTAATGGAACGCCTTCCCAGAAGATCAGAGGCTATTACGGCAGCTAGGGGTTAGTCGGCTTCATATTAATACCCTTGATTCAGAGTGAGATGTTGGACAGCCTGGTGTCTCAGCACTTTTCTCTATATAGTGTATATTAGGGTTAGGTGATCAGTGGCCATTGCTGACCACAGCACAACAGTGAAATGCGTCCTCTGCATTGAGTCCATATGTGACATCGTGACATAGAGCAGGGGGCAGCTAATTCAGCCCCCGGGGAGCAGAGCGTGGGGGCGGTACCTTGTTCAGGGTATCTCACTGCATGGTCGGGGATTCGAACCTGCAATCTTTCAATTACCAGGGCGCTTCCCCAGCCATTAAGCCCCGGGTTTACCCATCCTTTAAACCACGTTGCCTTGAATAAACCCTCTTAATAAAGTATAGCTTTACCTTCATTATATTAAAAGATCTTTCGCTCTAAACACAGATAATTAGGAAGGAAATGCATTCTCCATCTTGTACTGTGATGCATTCGCGTCTCGATTTCTTTGATCTTTGCCAGAACTTGTGCTGAAGTCCCTTCTACCTGAAACTGTACTTTTTTTTGTTTACATTATTTAGTAGACGCTTTTATCCAAAGTGACATATATGTTCAAGATAACAGTCAGCCAGCAAGTGGGGGTTGGGGTCTCGCTTAGGTGACCCCGGCTGCATGGCTATACTGCCTTTTCACATACCAGACATTTTTCTGGTGGCCCAGTGGGTTTATTGTGGAGGATGCCCCCCCCCCCCCCCACCATGGGTTAAATTCATCACAGGGGATCCCAAAGTCCAGGGCCACTGTTTAAACCTAGCCACGCCCGACACTGAAACCCATCTACTGACCCAGGGAATTAAACCGACGACCTTCTGATTACAGACACAATCTCCTAACCCGCTAAGCTAGAAGCCTCTGGGAACCAGTGACTTGCCTTTGGCCAGTGACAGCCAGCCTCACTAGCAAAGTCACATTTCACTGGTCCCACTGCAGCATACTGGTAACGAGCTCACGTCTTGCGTTTATGATATCAGATTCCTAATGAAGAGTCCATGTGCTATGGCAGAACCAGTAATATTTCAGCATATTTTTCATGCATTGACTTGCAGGACGCTGTGTAAATAAGGAAGCATAGCGGAACTATGCACAACGCAACGCCCCGCGCCCCCAGACCAAAACATCTGATCAGAATCTGAACCGGACTGTGTTCTAATCGTATATATTTACTGATAATATGGATAAGGTATATACATTTTTGGCTGATTTCTTGGTGGAATTGTAAACATTTATATATTTTTTGTTTGGACGCATGTTAAGTATGTCTGACTTGCTATCTAATCGGAAGCGTGTTGTGGATTTTAACCATTTGTGCATCTGGATAGTTTAATTGTCATCTCACACGGTACAACGGCCGGGAGAGGGGGTGGGACGCAGTGCTACGTGCCACCTGACACATTCAGATCGTCCGGTTTTTTAAGAGATATTTCTATTATGGGAGTGACAACAGATCTGATGAAAATACCACGAGAAGTGTCAGGAAATGACAGGATCCCACAGGCTGCGTGCTGTGTGGTAATTACAGCTTTTAAACGATAATGTTCCAGTTGCCTCCGTCTCTCTTATGGGAGCGCGCCATCGAATACAAAGGAAATCTGCGAAACAAGCCCTCCAGCTAGCAAATGAAAAGCAAACCGCCCAACCAAATGCCAAAATACCGTTTTTTATACAGGCTGTTATGCAACTCGTTCCCTAGAAAACAACTGGCACGTTTGTGTGTTGTTAACTGATACTGGATCTAAAAAGCAGGGGGAAAAAACAAGCGAAACCAAAACCAAAGTTGTGCAATATTTTTGCAATAAATACAAAAAATAAATAAATAAAATTAGGGATAGATGGATAAATACTAAATTAAGAATAATTACTAAATAACTAAATACTTAACACATTTAAATTATACATTAAAATTAAGTATCAATCCTCTACATGATTACAAGATGTACAATTGTAAATAGCGAAGTCACTGAGAGGACTATTTCACAAATATTTCCCCCTTGATTGTAGGTGTGCTTTGTGCGCGGGGCGGAGGCGCACGTACCCAGCGTAGCGGCCAACCTGATGACGCGGCCCGGGAGGCGGAGCCTAAGCCGTTCAAACAGGATCATTATGCCGTGCAAATATAACATCCTGCCCCCCGTCTCTGTTTTGTTTGCTCGTGTCTCGGCCTCGATTCGATTTACAGCTACACACTTGATTATTTCGGCGGGATTTATGATGCGTCCGTATTGCACTTCTGGGGTCTTAAAACAGCGACATCGACTGAGTAGCATTTGCTTTTTTTATAAAGTTTAAACGCGACCCGCTTTTTTTTCACCATGGCAGGGACGAATATCTGAACTTAAATGCGACGCTCAGGGCGGGAGGGTCCTTCTCTTGTTTTCGTGCGCCGAGGTAAGCCCGATCTCTCATGGAAAATAAAGTAGCATTTGGGTTTATGTTTTGGTAGCTAACAGGCTGTCCCGCCCACAGCGTCTGCCAGACCTGCTACTTTCTGGCTCTTTGCAACATTGTTGCAGAAGGCGGTCTATATGTAGGAAATACAGGATTAGTTCAGTGTTTGTGTATACATACGTGCAACTTCTCTGGTCAATTCAAACACCAACTTCTGTATTTATATACATAAACATTTCAAAACTTTAGGAATCTAAAATTGAGCTGCCTATTTAATAAGCGTCGGAAAATACTCATCTTACCGATGACAATTTTCCCACTGTTTTTCTGCATTATTATACTTGGGATATTGTAACGGCATATAAGTAAAACTGAAGTTTTGTTACATTTCCCATTTGTTGTTGCAGTTCACCATAATCTCCCCCTACTACCTACGCGATGCAGTAAAGCACAGTATATTTAAGGTTTCTTTGAATTTTAAATCTGTTATTTCAAATAATTAAGTAGTGGATGAAGTTATAAAGCATTCCTAGTGATTCCTGGGACGTTATTACAAAATGTTTGAGTGACATCGTCATCGGGGTGGTCCGGTTTACTTACTTTAGTTGGAAGAATAGCGACCATTGACGACAGATGACCCAGGCATGAAAAATAGATGCACAGAACCCTGATAAGTCCGTGGCTACAATATATGGGCTGAAGACGTGAAATGTAGAGAATTTATGAGATCTAATTTCTGCATGCTTAACTGAAATTTTAGATACATTAGCAATTTTACAGTTATGTACACGACCCGTTTACAGAGAACTTAAGCACAGTTCACTTTTTAAAGCGCTCATATGCGTTTGTGTTAACGGCTATTAAAGTATTTTCGTGACAGTCCATATCCGTATTTATATAGGCCTACACGCAATGATATACAAACTAGCATGCAATGTTATTTAAATGTTATGAGACCCGAGGCTAAACTTATCAGCACATCGTCTGGTTTGTTTATTAATATAACGTTTCTAGGGTGGAGGGTGACCGACATTTTGTGTCTTTGCAGGAGCCCGTGACCCCGGGAAAATCTGGCTTGCCCCAAGGTACCGATGAAGTACCCAGAAAGTGCAGAGTGTCGCCGCCTGGCGGCGTTGCTCGAAGACGCGCTCGCCCGGGAGCGGCGTCTGTGGAAGGCGCCGGTTTTTAAAAACGACCGCATTCAGGTTTCTGTCTTCTGCCGTCCTGAGTGAACGGAAGGCAAATAGTTGGGCATATAGATGTTTGAAAGCAACCCGCATGCTGATTTCCATGCTTGTTTGTGCGTTGTAGGGCACGGACATATCCTCTTTCCAACACCAGGATGCCATTTTGTGGATGGACGAATTGAGCCAGCTGTTTAAATTCTGCCCAGAAACATTTGCCCTTGGGGTGAGCATTTTCAACAGACTTTTGGCATCAGTGAAGGTGAGAGTTTATTTAGCTTGGTTGCTTAAGAACCTTACATTTAAATTCCAAATTAACCCTCACAAATCTTTCCTTTTTACAGGCACAGCAAAAATATCTTAGGTGTATTGCCGTAACATCACTAATTCTTGCTGAAAAAATCAACGAAGAAGATGAGGTAGGCTTTTGTCTCAAAGATTTTTGTTATTTTCAGTTTCAGGACAACTTTAAGTTAAAAGTATAAACAAGAATCGTTTCTTCAATCCAAGTGAGCACATTCCCGATTATAAAAAAAAAAGAACAGTACAACATGTTCATTTAAGAAAACCAGTATTTATTGGGTGTTTTTTTTCGCCTGTTGGACCAGGTGATTGCGTCAGTAAAGGACTTCGTGAATCAGAGTGGATGCAACTTTTCAACAGCAGAGATTGTTCGCATGGAGAGGATTATACTGGACAAGCTTCACTGGGACCTATACAACGCAACAGCGATCGATTTCATTCATATCGTAAGGGATTGTCTCCATTTTCCCCCTTTGAACCGAAAGAGCAAAAAACGTTGGAATGTATAACACTTTTTTCGGGAGCACAGCTACAAACACGTTCTTGTTGGATGCACTGCATTGAAATATGGCACCTCGAATTGTAAGTGGTCCGTCGCGAGTTACTGCTCTGTGCTCTTTGTGCAGTTTACACTATTTGTAAAATACTCGAATTGGCCAAGGCACCTTCAATTGAAACCTGTAATTACAAAGACTAACCGCGCAAGGGCAAAAAGTTTAGAAAGGAAAAAAATAATCTCTGTATTCGATGTCTGCAACATCTAAATAAGAAAATAAAGCTTTAAGAATTTTAAATTTTAAATGGTATCGTAATAGGAAGTAAAAACTAAAGTTTACCTTTTCAGTTACACCTGTTGACGTATTCAAACAATTTGCGAGCGACGTTTCTGCCTTCACAATAACCATTCAACATTCTCCAGAGAGGACCGTAGATGTGATTTTTGTATGAAAAATGTAACTGAATCCAGTTTTTGAAAAGGACTACCATAGTTGATCTTTAAAAAAATGTCTGTGGCACAAAATATGTATAAAATATAATCTAATACTACTGATCTAGGGGAAACTTCTAGATATTAAAGTTAGCCTGAATGATCTGGGCTGCTTTTAAAATTTTACTTGCAAAGTTTGTAATTTGTCTTTCCCAGTTCAATACTGACCTAAATATTGTATTAAATTTTGCTAAAAATAAATTCTCAGTAAATACTCTACTACTCCATCAACATGTACAATTTACTGTATAAGCGTAGGGGTCGTATCCTTGAATCCTGTAGCTATGGCTTATTTGTTATTAATTATTAAAAATTGCACAAACCGTTCTCAATCCAGAGTAAACAATTCTGACAGAAAAGACAGTCGGGGTGGGGGGGACGGGAAACGGGAACTGGCAGATACAGAACCGGCGATCAACAGTACAGGCTGGGCGGTCCTTTAGTTCGTCAGGACGGACAAGCACGACGCACACATGGTAGCGAAGAAGGGTAGACACCTCTGCCAGGGGGGGAGGGGCAGGAATGGAGAGTCCACCGCTAGTAGGAGGGAATGCTGGGTCATCGAGGTGGGACGGTCAGCTGACGGGTCCCTGCGTTCTGGTCTCCCTTGGCGACGGCCGCAGTTCCACGCCCTGGTGACATCCGGACAGCCGCGCCTTCCTCAGCGCCGCCATCAGAGGGAGCCCTTCTTCCACACGGCACTCTGGATCAGACAGGTGCAGCACTGCATGGCCTGCCACCAGCTGTCGCAGTTCAAGGGCTCCACGCTGGCCCTAGCGATCATCACCTTGGAGCTGGAGAGAGCGGCACCCGATTGGTTCTCGGTCTTTACAGACCTGCTGAAGAAAGCACAGGTAGGTGGTTCAGCGCCGCCGGAGAGCTACGGAACCGCGATGCGGAATAGCCAGTCTGCTTTCGGTGAACGCACAGCTTTTACTTACAGAGTAAGGAGTCCATGCCTGCATGCTCGCTTTCTTTCTGACCTGCTCAGTGGGTTAGGATGCCGTCTGTGATCGGAAGGGTGTTGGTTCAAATCCTGAAATCGACTTTGTAGTTTGTCACCCCCCTGGCTGACTCTCAAAATGTACATTAATTTTTCTAAGCACCTGCGAAAAATGTGGTTTAAGAGAAACATGGAACAGTGTACCCCCCCCCCCCGTTTTTGTTTTCCCTCACTTTCTTCCACATATGCAACCCCCCAGGTCGAAAGTGCGGAGCTGATCCGCTGTAAGGAAACGGCGGACGAGCTCCTCTCAGGCCAGGAGCTGACGTTCCCTCCCAACGCACTGTACATTTTTGACGGTGGCAGAGTAGCCCGTGGGCGCCCAGAGTCAGTGCCAGGGGGCGCCTGGGGGCGAGTGAGTCGCGCCGATCGCAGGAGACGGAGCCAAGCTCAGAGGAGGGAGAAGGACGCTGCAGAGTACTACGACGGGTTCAGGTGCCTGTACGAGCAGGGGGTGGCACAGGCGGACATCGGGGGTGACCCCCCCGGAAACTACACGCCGTGTCCCCCTCTCCAGCCCCCCGTCATCTAAGCTGAACGGAGACACTGGAAGTGATGAGATTACGAACTTTGCTCTCAAATACTGCATCTACGCATAGGCTTTTTTTCAAAGGAGATTCCTCTTTTTCATGCAATATTTATTAACCACAATACTGTCGCTTTATTTTATACAAAGCTTTAATTTTATCTTCTTCACGTGTTAATATTTTATGTGGCACCTTTTACCTTTAAAATGACCGTTGGTTGTTTCGTGGTCAGCAAAAATAATTCAGTTGACATTTGTAGGAGTTATGCCGTTCAGATTTGCCTGGGAGGTCATGTTTTCCCAATGGCCTCATCCGTAGAGTATTGCGCAATACCTACGTTTCATGTCCTTTATTGTATAATGATAGTGTACTTCCTTTTTATACTGTAAATTCATGAAGAACTTGTGAATCTTTCAGAACAAGGCAGCTAACGTTTGCAAAGGTCTCAGCTCATTAACCAAACTCACCTGTCATTAGCCTCTGGAGTTACTTTTTATAAAAAGTGGACAGATGTGTCCAAACCCATATTCAGCGAACTATATTTCAATAAGAAATATTTGCGATGGGACATTTTCTCACTCCTAACCCTAAGGGGTTAGCCAATGTGCTTATGATTTTGTATTCTGTGAGTTTATGGTGTCTAGGTGCCAGTTTTGCTGAATCAAAGCTGTCGTTTGGACAGATACTTGATTCAACCTTTTTTCTTTGAATTCTTTTGAACTACAACTTAAGCTACAAGCTGAATGGAATCCAGATCGGACTCGCGTAACAGAAGCCAATTCCCTAATGCATACAAACCCCAAAAATCACCTGCACTTTAGCATTTTTGTAAAGTAAGTACTTTTAAAACAATAAAGTCACTGAGAGGGGGGAAATGGTATTTTCACATTGTTTAGACGTTGTTATTTTAATTCAATCAAATCAGAAGTAGGATTGCGATGTATGCAATGAGCAGACTATACGGAGAACAGGCTGAAAACAAATCATTCCGTGACAGCGGCGTAAGCAGACCGGACACCAACTTCCGTGAAACCAGCACCACATATATATCACATTGCCTACACAAACATAACTGGTTTTCCCTCTAGTTGACCAGCATCGGCAAAAATTATGTAAAACTTACTGTTAAAGTTCTATAAAGGATTAACTTCGCGGCTGAATGCTTGAATGCGTGTATTTATATGACAATACGGGTCTCGCATTTTATTCCCACCATATTTATAGCCGCTTGGTTGAGCAGAAGCATAACCGCAGAATTGCCAGCTTCGGTCAGCTGGCTGGCGTGAGATTTCAGCTCGATAAACGTCTGCGCACACATGCACACGCATTTACATCCGCGTGGGAGATTTATTACCTTGTAAATTATGCGCAGGGCTTGCGAGCTACCTCAGTGTTTCTGATGTGGATAATTAGGTATATAATGGAATAATTTAGACTTGCCGTAAGATTCCTCGCGTGAGAGTCACGCCGGATGCGCGAGAGCTGACAGCTCTGCTGCTGCCTTTTGACACTGAATGTTGCAGATATTTTCGGCACTTGAATGCGCATATTATGTCCAATACAATCAGGTTTATGCTTAAGCAGCGAATCAAATAACCAGCATTTCAGCGTTAATCTGCTTTCTCTAAACATTAAACGCTTAATGCGATACTGTTCCATTTGCGTCGTACAATCAAACAAAAATGACATGCATACCCCAGTTACACGAAACCAACCATTTGGTGTATTGGGGAAATGAATAAAATGGCGCTATAGATAAAAGGTATGGCACATTAAATTGGCCTCTATAGCAGCAGAACCTCCGCCTATTGTGCTAACCGTTTTTAAGATAGAATTTAGTTTGTAGGGGCTATAGATCTTATATGTGGTGACTGATATTCATTTTGACTACAAGTTTGAAATGTCAGAACTGGTCAAGGTTCCAGCACCCATGAAGAGTGAAATTCGTTCATGGAATTTTAATTCCACTTCCTGTCACTTCTCTTAGACTTTCTGGGGGCATATCTGGAGTCAAATTCAAAAGCAATAATGCATCCTGAAGTCAATTACAAATTAGTAAATAGTTTCCAGCCATGGACCGACAGTTAAATGCTCTAAACTAAACATAGAAATTCAACACATGGGATACTAGACCATGCATACTCACCTACAAACACAAACCGTTACAAACCTGGCCGGCGCAGGATTAAAAAAAAGGTACAATATCACCATTATAGACTGGAAGTTGCACGTTACCAGAGTGTCCAGTTTTAGATGAATAGCTGATTTTTTACTACTAGCAGAAATACTGTATTTAAAGAAACATTCCACATACACATCCAACGAATGGCCTCTATCTGGCCAGGTAGAACAAACACAACTTGTATCGTAAAAGTATCAAGCGTAGCTGTCCTCCCCTAGTGCCCGGTACCAGTATGACGTATGACACATACCAAACCACCACCCATCCCCTGGCAGTCCTGCCTCACGTGCTCACAAACCACGGCCGCGCGACCGCTACAAAGCCGGCGGAACAACCACATGACCCGAGACTTCTTCCCGATTCCGTTTCATTCACCCAAGTAACGTGACAAGCTCCGACGTTCTGATTGGCACGGAACGTGGGAAGAGGGTGCTTTAAAGACGACCAGACTGGAATTTCGGCCAAATTAGCAGGCCTCGTCGTCACGGTAAGGTCCGCAATCCCTGGCGCAGAGAAAGTCTTAAAAGCAGGCACATTACGACCACTTACAAAAGGTGACGTTTTAACTTTATTTTCAGTGAAAGCGAGTACAACTTACCGCTCCTCTTTTACAGTTTATATACCCGGAAAGCCCACCGGCTGACTAGACCGCTGTCGTCAGCCCCTGCCTGTAGCACTAGTGCTGTGAAGTGTCCGTTTTATGCACCCTGTGATAAACATTGCTTAAAATATAACATTGTACACCGATGCTTTGTACTGGAAAAGTAAGAAAATTATTTCTAGAGTAAAGATAGGTCTTTATATATACATTGATACTCCTTGATTAATATAAAACCAGCACCTGGTTAATGTTTAATGGATAGGTAGCTAGCAGGAATGTACAATTCGTGTTAAGGATTGGTCTAGCCCAATTTTGAAATAAGCAGCCTGTCAGACACTACATTTAGTCTTTTACTATGCATAGTATGTCGTCCGTCCACAAAATCTCTCTGAGGAGACAGTTGCCAAAAATATGAAGTACCAAGAATCTAAAATCCGTAGTCCGCTATTTTGCGTTCGTGAGCCACATACAAACAGGTTTCCATGACATTAAAAGAAAAAAAAAAAAACCGTTCAACGTAAATAAAAACATGACTGATCTTAAGTGGCAATTCTACCCACCCGTCAGTACCCACAATGCACCAGTCACACTGTCCCTCCTACTTGCCATCACCGTCTTTGGTCCACTTACATGGTGTCATGGAAAAAATGTCAAAAAAAACACAAAAATGTTCACGTTGCTATAGTGATGAAAGTCAAATCCGTGACCAGTCTGGGATGTGCAGGCCATAAATTAACTGAAAGAAAGAAAAATGACAAAATAACAAAAATAAATGAAGGAAACGAATAGCACTGATGGAGTTAGAACTTGATCAAAAATCGTTTGAAAAAGAATAATTAGAAGAATTAATGTTATACATTAGTGATGTCAGAGTTTATACATGGAGGATAAGATGAATGGAGAAGATTAAGTGAAACACTTTACAAAGCATAATCTTTTATGGACTAGTCCCGGCTTTGCCCTACACTCCCTATAGATGGCACCACAGATCTACCTATTCCAGAAAACTGGCTGAAAAACACTTGCTTACATTTTAGGGCAGGGTTCCCCACTTCCAGTCCCGGGGGGCCAGTCTGTATCACAGTTTGAGGATTTCCCTGTTCAAACACACCTTATTCAGCTGACCAACCAATTGCCAGGTTTAGTAGGTGTGTCTGAGCTGGGAAATCTGCAAACCGTGTCACAGACTGGCCCTCCAGGACCGGACTGGGGAACTCTGTTTTAGGGCATCAAATCTGTCACTGGCAGGTAATGGAAACACGGGCTGGGCGGTTTCTAGAATGTTCATGGCATAAAGACATTTACGTATTATATAACTACATCTCAATCAACATATTTTCAAAACAAGATAACGGACACAATCCATTTATATGGATATACTTTTGTGTCGTGTGTCAAAATTGCCAGCAAAATATTGTCAGCAAAATATTTTGAATAGAGACCGACACTAGAGCTTGTTCGTGACAGCACAGGATCCCAGAATTCATATCTAAAAATCAAACCATTGTTTAGTTCTCAAGGGGAATCTGATGGACTGAAAGGCGAACCACTGTTATCTTGCATGTGGTTCTGATTTTAAACTGGACATTTAGCACACTTTGTAGAAAACATGGTGCATCGCTAATCTTGGTCCTTTTCTTAATGTATGAGCAACATTCTCATTACAGTGAAGGGAAGGAGGATTCAACACCCCCCGGCACAGATGGAGAGCGAGGCACAGATAAGACAGCGAGGGGGGGGATGACACAGACGGAAGAGATGCATATCTTTACTTACTTCTTCCTGTCTTTGTCCTTCCTGAGGGGCTGCTGTAATCCTTGTAAAGACTGGGCCTGCAGGGTCTCAGTGGCCACCTTCTTCCTGTTGAAGGCGTTCATTTCCTCCTCGAGGTCCCGCCTCTTTTCCTCCACCTTCCTCTTCTCTTCCTGATGCATCCTCTTCAGCTGCTCGAACTTTTCGTGCAACTGCAAAAAGCAGGAGCGGACCACCGGGCCCGCAAACGTCGAACCGATCACATCCGTGCCTTCGTGGCGGTTTGTGCATCTGATTGGCTGGTTCATGTGGCATCGAAGTGACCTCGCCCCCACCGCTAGACTGGCCCCATTCTCACCTCCCTCTCCTTCTCCTTCAGCTCTGCCTCCGTTTCCTTCACCTTATTGACGAACATCTGCCTCATCTCTTCCTCCTTGCGCTGAAGGTCCCCTAGGAACTCCTTCCTCTTGGCCTCGTACGTCTCCTGTAAGCTGCGGACGGCAAACATGGGCCGTCACACGCCCCGCCGACTCGGATCAGCACATCCAACGATCATTTCAAAACATGGCGGCAAACAGATGAAACCAAACAGCACGTCTGAGCTTCACACGTGCAAGAAATGCAAGAAAATAATGATTTAATCGATAAATGGTAGGGCTGCACGATATCGCATTGCGACGTGAAATTTTCACGAGTACATTGTGAAAAATTCACGTTGCGAGTAACACTGCGATATCTGCAATGCGAAACGGGAGATGAAATTAACCAAATTTAACTACAGCCACATAGATCTTATCTACCAATAGCACGCGTTAAATAAGTCGGTGGTGTTGCTGAGAGTGGCATCTCTTGACAACGGCTGCGCAGTGGGTTTCATTTGACGGCTACTGGCATCGTTTGGTCTAATTTGGCGTTTCCAAAGCTTGGTTTTATACGACTCCCTCACGTAAGGGGTCACAAATCCTTTGTATGTGGCCGAATAGACTTGAGCAGTTGGAAACCCTCTTCATAAATGGTGCAGTATCTGTGTAGAGGACCTTCTGTTTACCCTTGGCTTTTAACTTAACTTGGCCTTTAATCAAAGCACCAGGAGATGTGGATCGAACCCAGCGCGGGGTCCAAGCAGACCTGAAAGGCTGGCTGTCGGGGTCCGTGTCCTTGAAGCCCATCTCCTCCAGCTTGCAGCGGCGGTACAGCTCGTAATGGCGGGCGTGCGTCTGCTCCCGCAAGTCCTCCATGTTCACGCGCAGCAGCATCTCACGCAGCTTCACGAAGTCACAGTGGCTCTCGTTCTCCACTGCCAGGGCACACGAACAACACAGCAGGAGAAACGTCACCGCCGGCAACCCATCAGCATCTGGCCAAGCGTTACCGAGGGCAACAGGCGCCACGGTTTCCTCGTTACTTCTCAGCAGAGGCACACTGATATGGGTAGAAGCCCGCAGACTGTTGGAGTTGAGAGAGGGTCCCCTACCATCACAACATGTTGTTAAACACACTACGAGATGTTTACGCTCGCAATCGCCGCGGAGACTGGAAGCGTGGTCGCATGGATGCTGGCAATTGCCCGGTGTCGGTTGAAACTATCGTACGGCATATCACTAGCCCAGGAATGGATCATAATTCAAAGCTGACCACTGAATGTGCCTCGAGCATCAGCGAGCATCTCTAATAAACGCTACGGGCCTTATTTGAAGAGCTCTGCCTCACAACGCAAAACCCAGGCCAGAGTCGCAGGGCTGATCGTGGCAGGGAAGTGACCCATAAGCAACATGTCAGCAAGCACGGGTGGGGGGGGTTAAAAATCAAGAGCGTGTGACGGTGAAATCTGCAGAGTGCTTTAGCCCAGGGGGGATTAAACTCCCCCCCCCCCCCCCCCCCCCAGTTAATGACACCATCTCTCTGCACCGGGCTGTCAGCAGCGAGTGAGAACGTCTCCCCGCTTGATCCACAGGTTTTTATCCCGTCTCCTGAGCGTTAACTGACGAAACAGCACTGAATCGCAGCCAACAGAAACACCGGGACACATCCAAGCTGCGGCCATGTTTTCCCAGGCAGGTGGGATGGAAGACGGTCCCTGAGCGAACTGCACAGGCGAGTGAGGCTGCCAGACAGCTATTCAGCCCTCCCAGATCATATGGCATCGCCATGACGCCGTGTGCATCCAGGATCCAGAAAATGTACATATACAGTCACCTAAGTATCCAATTGTCAAGAAGTGTAACGCATCATTTCCTCTTTCAATTCTTATTTTGCATTTCCTTATTTTCCCCCCTCATTTTTTTTTAGGTTTATAGGAGTGGCACAGTGGTTAGTACTGGGACCTGGGTACAGGTCCCCACCATGACGTGTGTGTAGAGTTCGCATGTTCTGTGTCATCGTGGGGTTTCCTCCAGGTACTCCAGGTTCCCTCCACAGTTCAAAAACACGCAGAAGATGAACCTCATTTGGAGTTACCAAATTGCCCATAGGTGTGCAGGTGTGAGTGAATGGCCTGAGTGTGCCCTGCGATGGGTTGGCACCCCATCCTGGATTGTACCCTGCCTTGCACGCACAGACTCCGGATCCCCCCCCCCCCCCCCCCACGCAACTTGAATATCACAAGTGGTTATAGAAAATGGATGGATGTTCATTTCACATCTTATACATTTAGGCGTCTATTCTAGTTTCCCTGTTTTTACTTTCTCAGGCTTAATTTTGTTTCCTTTCCCTGTGTGTGCTGTAATTTGATAGGCAATCTCTACCTGTGGGAGGAGCCGCATGACCGTGCCAATCAGCTGCGAACGCAGTTTCCATTTGCACACCAAGTCCAACCAAAGGCTAAGAACAGTTCCCCCTGTGACTTCCTCCGGTCAACTCAAATGACCAAGAAGAAGAAACTGAAAAACAATACAGTTTATTCCTGGAAATTAACCAGCCGTAGGCAGAGTGAGATGTTTACGCTTAGGGGAACAAACCCGCATCTTGCTTATCCTGTATTAGTGCATGTATCTGATGCACAAATAACCTACTATTTTGTCTACCTATAAGGTACCAACAAAACGCTTATGCAAAAGGTACAAAGTGCCAACATAAATAACGATTATAACCTCACACCAACACTGATTCACTGAATGAATGCAGCGGTTTACCGTCAAACAACTAACCAAAACAAACAACCGCTACATCCGTATAGAATTAGCTAGCCGGGGAGAACACTTAAATCGCAATTAAACGCTCCTGATCATTGCAATGCTGGACTTGCCAATCAACTACAATTTTGATTCAACTGACTGTGGAGTGAGGTGGGTGACAATGCCCACCCCCATAGACTAGGGGGTTGGCAAGAAGAGACAGGACCCACCATACTACTAGAAAAAATTCAACAACACCCTAACACCTATTTCAGCTTAATGCGCAAGGTGCAGACGGAACCATGAATAAGGGAAACATTTCCGGCCACGATACTTATAATTCACTAAGAGACATGCATAATATACTAAAACGCACGCAAGCAGCATGCAAGGAAATGAAAAAGATACATTCCTTGATCCATGTTTAATCACAGCAAACCAAAAATACCAGCTCGGTCCCAGAATGCCTCCAGGAAAGGCAGCCGCCACCGTTGCGCAACAGTCATGCGGTGCAACCTCCCCTGCTGGGAATCAAGGGGCGGTTTGCAGCGCTGTGCCTGACAGACGAACACAGGAGCTGCGGGCCAATCCACGTGGAAGAGGGGAAGGCCACAAAACAAGTGACCGAGTCCCGCTTTGCCCCCTAGTCGTCATCCCAGGCATTACGCCACAGGAATAGACACTAGCAAAATTAGGTAGCCGTGCAGATGGCCAGGTAGGTAAATGGTAAATGGACTGCATTTATATAGCGCTTTCTTCCAAAGCGCTTTACAATAATGCCTCACATTCACCCATTCACACACCGGTAGCAGAGGCTGCCATGCAAGGCACCGACCTGCATACCGGGAGCAATTGGGGGTTCAGTGTCTTGCTCGAGGACACTTTGATGGGGTCAGGAGGAACCAGGGCTCGAACCTACAACCCTACAGTTGCTGAACAATACTGCTACCTCCAGTGCCACCACCTTCCCCTAGGTAAAAATCACGCAAAGCAGGGGACAGCTCCACAGCGGTGCTCATTGCCTCACAGACCCATCAGGAACTCCAAACATGATCCATAATGTTTTACAAGGGAAAGAGAGACCCATAGAGAGTACAGAATAAGAAAGGCTACCTGCAGGGGGCTCCACCTGCTGGAAATATACCTATGCATGCTTTTCTTTCCCACAGTACTCTCCGATCAAGCACAGGGCAAGAGGAGGACCGAATCAGAGAGGGTGACATCACCAGGTCTCACAAGCAGCCTGGTTCCCATGGTCCGTCCAGGCTGGCAGGACTGTTTGTATAACGCGCGGCTCTCGAGTCAGAGCTCTGGGTGTTTTTGAGTTGGAATCTGCAGGATCGGGGCAGGAGCACATTCCTGAAGGATTATCGGCCAGGCTCAGATTTCCTCCGACGCACAAGCACGTCCATCAAATTGCAGGCGCGGATCGAGTGCTCCACCGATCGATTGAGGCTAAAACAAAACAGAAGCGGTTTCCACACATCTGCGGATGCGAATATTCCAGGGGATACGGGTCGGGCCGTCTACAGTACTGCCCGTACAGAATAACGCCGGGCAGCAGGCTTCAGCTCCAAGACCAAAGCCGCAGTAGCATATTAGCCAAGACACAAAGAGAAAGAAAAAAAAAAAGCTGGCAAAACTTTGGTGGACAAAATATAAAGCTGAACACGACTCATATAAAGGTGCCTGAACAGCTCTATAATAAAAATAATAAAATTATAATCTAAATAATAAAAACAGCAACAATAACAGGCGACCCCACCTGAGCAAAGAGGAAAGGGAGATTGACAGCAAAGAGATTCAACCTACACTCCTTCGCCCTACTGTTGAAGTCACCGCTCCATTTTTACATTTACATTATATTTGTTTAGTGGATGCTTTTAAAATCGAAAGAGACCTGCTTTTTGAGAAGGCAGGATCAATCCATCTCTGGAACAACTGCATGTTAAGGGCCTTGCTCAGGGGCTCGACAATGAAGTCATTACTGATGCTGGGATTTGAACTGGCGACCTTTCTATTATCGGCGCGGCGTCCGGTCCGGCTGAGCAAGACTCCGCCCCCGAGCTCTATCAGGCACCAACCAGAGATCCTCTGGCGACTCGAGATGAAACGGGGGTTTTAAGCAGACGGGGTACAGGTGCCGTTCACAAAACAAGGCGTCCTTGGGGACCTGAGAGCGGCAGACAGCCGGAATGATGACAGCAGCAGAACGTGAGGGAGAGGTCACGGCCGAAATTAGGGGAACAAAAAACATCACCCCGGAAACGGAAAGGTCGACAAGGAGTACTTACCCTGCACAACTCCCCATGGGTACTGCCTGGCTCTCACCATTTTGTTGCCAACCTTCACCTCCTCGATGCTCCCTACCACTGCGAACGGCAGGAGAGCCTAAGGCAAGACATGGAGAGTCTATCAGAACATCATGCAAGATCCGCATCCTCCCAAACGCCCCCTTCAGGCAGCTGTTAGTAGTGCCACAGGACTCAGAACATGTCGGTTTTATCACCAAAACAAACAGTTTCATCTCTATAGCTGCAACAAGATGAATATTTCAGCCTGTGGTGGTGATGGGAGATGCATTCATTCCCCGATTAAACACGCCTCATTTACTGCTCCCAGATTTACCCCCCCTGCAATAAATCCCTATCTTCTCCAAATGGAAAGCACTTCCTGTGTCCACCCTCAGGGGAAACGAGGAACAGTGGGAAAGCGACTCAGAGCAAAAACCAAAGTTCGGAAGTCACACACCGCTTGACCCATAAACATCCAGAGAATTCCGGTGGGGGGGGCTCCTTTTTTGGACAGCTTTTCAGCAAGTATCACGGCTCTGTGGCCTCTAGAATTTATTAACATAATTTCCCAGGCCTCCCTCCCCAGCACAGAACAGGATGCTTAGCAGTGGGGTGCAGGGTCCGACGGAAAGATCAATCTACAGCTCTTTCAGAAAAGCGTTCGGTCTGAAGACGACAGCTGGGGGGGGGACTGGGGGCAGCTTACATTCATGGATGAATTAATCTCAGCGACAGTGTCGTCATCGGTCGGAAACTGGTAGATCTGGACGCCGTTGCTAACCAGCTCGCTCATGATCTTGATCTTGAACTTGTGCAGCTCGCTCTTTGAGATGGTGTCGGCCTTGGCGATGATTGGGATGACGTTCACCTGCAGCGGAAAGCCGTTCATTCCGGCGTGCACGTTACTCTGTAGCCCATGTCCCCAGTACATGTCCCAAGAGGAATGCGCAGATATCACAGCAATTACGGTTGTGTAGAGGAGGCACAAATATAACACGACACAGATATTTAATGATAAAGAAGAGCAAAAGACTGGCTTAAAGTGCAAAATGACAGGATCTAGAGCATGTGGAATCAAGGGTAAGGTCTGAGTTCATATTGCATCAGCAACAAATTGAGACAATTCAACATCTCTATCTCTTCAGCGAGAAACGGTTCAGCATCTAACGTTCCCCTTAATCCACCATAATGAAGAAGGCTCAATATGAAAGTCACTATACATACCGCCAAGCCCCACCCCATGGCACACCAGCCAATCAACTAACTGAAACTATGTTTCCATGGTGATCCGGCAGCTTAAAACACAGCCTGTGCCGAGCAGAGGCTATTCCTGTTATAACACAATACACAGCCTCTGTTTTTAGCAGAAGAAAGCTGGAACATATTTGACAGCGCTGGCACGTTTCGTAACGCAGTACAGCAAATCTAAGGAGAGGCTACAGTCATTTATGGCAACCTTCTACTGATGCCTTCAGAGTTACGTCACCGACGCAGTCTGCAATTACAGGCTATGAGGTCATGGGAAGGACGAAACTACTGATCTAGAGCGCAGCTGTGTGTTGCGGCCAAGCTAAGTTAACATTAGCGAGCAGACAAAAAAAAAAACAAGCGCTGTGTATCTTAAGGCTGTGACAGGCTTGAGGAAGACTTGAGACACACGCCCTGCAGGTCAAAGGTCAAAAGCTCACCGAACATGACCAGACAGGAGCAGGAAACAAATATCCTATTCTTATGCTCTTTAACTATAGATCATAAACTTCTGATCGGAAACCCATGAGCCTCTCTCAGATTTTCATTCATTAGCCTTAAATCAAGAATAAAAACTCCACAAATCTTTTCACGTGGTTCCCCTTTATGTCAAGGATCAGCCTGCATGTTCAATGTGATATAGCAAACAAGAGACCCGAGACTTTACTGTAGACGAGAAAAAGTTACGTCCGATTCTTAATCGGCAAATAATGTCTTCCCAAGTTACCATGGTAACGGGGGCATATTCCGACATTCTTCGTGGAAATAACACCAACCGAGAGTTGTTTACGTTTCCTGTTGTATGGAGCGGATCTTTTATGATCTTCCCCCCCCCCCAAGCCTCTGAGAGAATGCAGCCCGGGCTTGACGCCACAGCGGAGCGGATGCATCCAGCCGAGAGCGACTGAAAAGCCAGCCGCAGACCGAGTGAAGAGCCCCTGCGGAGTTTTCTGGGGTTCGTGTTTTCATCCACGGTGCAAAGGAACCGACGGTGGGGGGGGGACAGAATGGAATTTCAAGAAGTCCGCCCTGCATAAACATACGTATATCTGCGGGGAAAACTGACACCAATGCAGGAGAAATGAAGGAATGAATGGAATGTCGAAATGTTGGGCCTTCCCAAGCGCAGTTATGGGCGTCTCTCTCCATCAACCAGATCTCTTACGAACACCGCGGCGACTCACTTCTAGGAAAAGCGTTGTGTTCAGCGCGGGGTTTTTAAAAAGCGACTCTGGCGCCTCTACCTTGCTGTCCAGTTTCTTCATGGTGACCAGATCGAGGGATTTCAACGAGTGGCCCGTGGGAGCGATGAAATACAAGCAGATGTGGATTCTGGTGTCGTGGTAGTTATAGAGCGATCGCTTGATCTTCAGCTCCTCCTGGAGGTAGTTCTCGAACTGCGTGTCGATGTAATCCACGATGGGCTTGTAGCTGCGGACGACGCAAAGAAACAGCGGCACATTTTAAAGTAACGTGGCACGGAGTAAATCGCAAGAGCTTCTGCATATCATAGATATTACGTAGCTTTGTTTCCTAGAGATGAGACACATCATCCGGATACACAGAGAATTTAGAACCAATACGCATTAGTGTTTATTGTGGTACAAAGACCAAATCTTAGATATTTTAATTTAATTTTTGACCAAGACACAATAAACAGGCAAAATAATTCTTCAATTAAAGGTTTCAGTTACTAAAATGATTATTTATAATGCATATGGTATATGCACACCTTCATTGTTACACATTGCTTTGTACTCCAGTATTTATACTTCGGAATTCCTGTTAAATGCAAACCCTTAGATGAAATCCTGAGGTTGTCCTGCCGATGTAAACAAACATGTAGATATATAAATATAATACTAGAAATGTCAGGGTCTGCGTGTACTCCTTCGGATGGATGTGTGAGTGTTCTTTGTCTTTAAGATCCCAATTAATGCACATTCGTATTTAGTGTTAGATTTACAAATGACCCTCCTCAATAATGTCTAAATAAATAAGGATCTTTCACACAGCTGCCATGGTTTTCTTGGGATGTTCGTCTTCCAAATTCCGCCCCTCACGGCTTCCAGAGGCACTTTTCCCAAAACCGGCTGCAGACTGACCCCTCCCCTGAAAGTCCGCGCCAGACTTTTCCTCCCGGGGTTACGCGAACGCTCATTTCCACAGCTGCAGTTCAGATCAGGAATTTCCTCTCTCCCACCCAACCCCGGAAATTCAAAGTTCTCTCATCTTTGGAAGTCGCTGTCACCTGCCCCCACATCTCCACTCAAACTCGCACTCCGTCGGGAAGTCCCGTCGACCCTACACCCTTCACCAACTAACGGGATCTGAAAACGCCACGACGTCGATGCCCCTGTCGCATTGCCACATCTCCCACACTTCCGTGTAGCTATAAGGCCTGCACCGACCTCTCGTCCTTGTTGATCTGGTCTCCAAAGCCGACCGTGTCCACGATGGTGAGCTTCAGGTGCACATTGCTCTCCTGCAGGTCGTACGTTCTGGGTCGCAGGTACACGCCATCCTGGTAGTGGCTGGCCTCTTCGTTCTCGAACGTCGTGTTGAAGAGCGTGTTCATCAGCGTCGACTTACCAATGCCAGTCTCCCCTACGTAACAAAAGAGAAAACAAAAAACGCAGCCGATGATCAGGCTAATGGAGCCGACTGCCCATATCTCTCTCGCTCTGAGATCAAGGGCTGTTCGCTGAAAAATAAGACATGTGCCTCAATGTTTGTGTGCTGAATACAGAGAACGACTGCAGGACAAACAATATGGCTGCCAGAAAAGATCCAACCACCTTTGTGTGGACAGATCTTTATCCACTGCCTGTGTAAAATCACTGAGTCATACACAGTTAAATCAATTCAAAGGGGAAAGCAGGCTTCAAGGGTAGACAGAGGAAGCTAATATTGCACCAGTTTCATGACTACATACAAACCACAAACACAAAGTCTAGCTTGATGCATTCGGTGTAATTGGGGGCCTCAAACATATCCCTATCCAGATCTACCTGCCCCTCCACTACTGCCTACTGGGTGGGGGGGGGCATTACTCACCTACGCAAAGGATGTTGAAGCAGAAGCCTTGTGTCACAGACTTGCTGACCAGCTGATCAGGAAGACTGTCGAAACCAACATGGCCGCCCAAAGTGAGGTTCCGCTTCTCTTCGTGCTGAGGACAGACAGCGAAAGGGAGAAAGCGTAAATGCCAACAGCAGAGGCACGTGGGACTGAAACGCTGCTCATCATCTCATCTCCTGCCTAAGTGGAACAGCGAATGATATATAGATGAGCTTCCAGACCCATAATCACCAAGTTAAATCGCCGCTGTAGATGTACGAATGGCTGTGAACATGCACTAATCATACTTTCACCGAAACAAACCCATGAACGCATGTGTACATGCAGACGCAAGCAAGACCGAAGGCACTGAACGACTCGACACCTTATGGTGCCCACTCCAATCTACATGGATCAGACCATAGTCATTGGGCAGCAACAAAGCTTTCATGAAGAGCTAGACACCTCAGACAGACTCCATACCTATAGAGTACATAACTCTGCCTCAATACCAAGCCTCCCCCCCCCCCTTCTTTTTAAAAGCTTAACATTTTCAGCCGTCGAGCAAGATTCAACATTTCACCAAGTTTTAATCTTCCTGGCTCTTCACGCGTCATGGGGCAGTTTCTCAAATATGTATATGTACGTGATACGTATTTATGCATAATAATTCCACTGCTTGTTTTGAAGGTTCTGTTGAATGTATCCATTTGTCTGCCACTTAAAACACTCAGAAATATGCGGGTGCTCCGGTACACTGAGAAACGACGCGAACGCATAACCGCAAGATAATCGCTTTAAAAATTAAATCCGATCATCCGCTGACTGTTCTAGCTTGTCGAAGCGTGTTAAACATTTATTCTATTTTATATTTTTAAATGGTTACAAAAAAAAACAGAACAACCGGCCAAGAACTGGAACAATAATGACTTTTCATAAAATTGATGCGTATAAGAAATTAAAACCGCAAGGGGTATCACTGAATAATATGCAGAGTTTGTCCTATTATACGGCGGATCTATCATTACACGCATAACCTAGTTTATACCTAGGACTGAAATTACGATAAAGCTGCAGCACGACGTAATTACCATACAAGTTACTACTTTCTACTATATATAGCTATGTAAAACTGCAGAATCAGGTACACGGCGGGAGGCTTATTGTAGGATCAGCAGTGACCCTCACGCAACGGCCCCCATCGCTTTTGCGAACACAAGACATGTGGATTTGTCATTTATTCCGAGTAATTCCCCTTCACGTGATCTTTTCTAAATGCCAAGCTAAGTTTTCCATCCCCTTCACGTTAATTTCAAATACTAAACTCCAGACATCCGACTTTTCTCGGGAGAGAGAGAAAAAAAATCTGCTTACTCTCCTCCGACAAGTCAGCAGAAAAACCCATAAAGTCCAGCACATGCAATCACCTAGCATAAGCGGCAGGCTGCTGCACCTCCTCCGGCGTCGGAAGCGCCCCTTACTGGGTAATAAATTAAACTCACACCTCAGTCATCTAACAAAGGCGCCGTCTTGTAGGATGCACGACATACCAGCAATCAAACTGGTTTCCAAATCTCTATTCACGATCCCTCCCAGTTCTGCAAAAATAGAAAATCCGGGCACTGGAAAGGACTCACAAGACTAATACAATGTGTAAAACTTGTTTTTAAAAAATGTTATGACTCGAGTGAGATAAAGTGCATTCTTTGCACGCTGCATACTTTGGTAGTGCCGGACGGCGTGGCGGCTCCGCCGGATCCCTGGAGATCAGCCGATCGCCGTCTAGGTTCTGCGTTGGGGCGACACGGCGCGAGCACCGACACCCTCGCACGTTTATACCTCGCTGGCGGGCGGCGTGACCCCCCGTGCGTGTTTTAAGTAGGGGATCCCTCGGGATGTCAGCGGTAAACCAGCAAACGGCGACAGGTTCGTCCACTTCAACGGCACAAGTACGACGTGTCACCAAGTAAAACTACATCCATCTATCCATATTTACTTCCATCCGTCTATTCATTCATTCATTCATTCTAAAATCCGAACACCGATCCATGCAAGACCGGCATGTCCCCGCATCCAGTATGAACAGAGACGGTGGAGCATTGCTCTGCACTGGTTTCCAGTACCACCGGCGGCCAGCGTAGCGAGAGCAGACGAGCCGCGCCGAGTCTCACCGCACTTCCAGCGACCAAGCGGGAGCGTACAGGCTGCTCGCCGAAACCGCCTCCCCGCGGCTCCCCGGTACTCACCGAGAACACGTCTACGTCCGTGGCGGCCATCGTCCGGCGTGGGAGTCTATCGATGGCGAGCTGTGCTGGAGAGACGGCGCCGCTTACTCGGTCCCTGGGCAGGCGAACGCAGCGGATCCGAACGCAGCGGAGCCAGACGCGCAATATGGCCGCTTCCTGGAAACTCCCATTAGGCGCAGGAATGCCTGCAGGAATGAGCGCCGCCTGCACTGTGCGGCTCCTTGTATCAGCGCATCCGGCGCGGCTTCACACTCACTCGCCGCACTTGTTCACTACAAGCACATTCTAAAAGTGCGCATATGGCATTGAAGAAAAAAGTAAAGGCACATTCATTTACCAGATGGGCTGCCGTCCCGAGCGCTCCTGGGATCTGTAGTTTTTCCAGAGCTGCCAATGTCAGTCGCCGCAGTCTTTTTTTCTTTCGTTTGTTGCATGTCACGGCTGATTAGTACGTTTTGTTTTCATCCACTTTGTTATGGAAGCCTTTTTCTACACGTGCATGTTACGGAGCATCCTATGCCCAATTAAACCAATTTAATGGACCAACGACTGTACACTGATATTTAGGCTTGTAGCGCCAATATATTTGAATACACGACATACAACATATGTTGCGTATTACACACGAAAAGTTTCTATGTACCGCACTTCTCTAAGATAACTGATTACAGTAATACGTAAAATAAATATATTTTACACGAATTTTTAGAACACAACCATTTTCTCAAATTAACCTAATTTGATCATGAAAGCCTTACAAATCCAATACTTAAAAAACCGTAAATTTAACTTGTAATTTGATTACCTAGAATAGTGTAGAGGCAAACATTATTTAGTATACATAGCAGCTGTATAGTAGTACTGATTGGCTTATGTCACGCTGTTACATGTTTGAAACAAACGATATGTTGGGTCTTAGCTGCATTGTTTAGATAATAATCTTTACAGTAAGGTAACTCACTCCGTGCTTTTGTGTGTTAATGAGTCTCTGATCTAAGTGTCGCCCATTAAATGTACAGGACTAGCGAGTTCCAGCATTAGACTACACCTACCAGAAACTGTTGGGCTTTCCAGAACTGCCCTATTCTAGGGAATGTGCAAAATAATCATACCAGCAATGGACTTTCACCCCGGAAGCTGCACATGGAAAACAGTATAGTGCGGAGGACTGTGGAAGAAGTTTGAGAGCTGCTGAAATGAACTGACGGTCTCCAGTTCGGAGAGTAAAGCGCAACTGAGAGCTATGAGTGTTAGTGAGGAGACTCTTCTGGCCTTTTTGCTGGAGCGAGGAGGCACAGCAGAATACCTGAAACTCCTAAGTCATTTCATGCCCTTCCTGGATAGTAATGAACCAGCGGAGAAGGAACTGAACAGAGAGCTGTTTAAAAGGTGCGTGAATGGTGTGGCATTCGTTAAACAATTCGAAGGAGAGCGATATTTCATTATTAGAAAACAATATGTACATTTATTGACGCAGTCTCATACTCCAGTCTCCAACAAGCGTGACCCAGGAGATAAATCCAGCACTCAAAATGCTTCATCCTCAGCAGAACCTGCCAGACAGCAAAGAGAAGATGATCTCTCTGAAAGGGAAGGGAGGAAGGGTCCAGGTTTGGATAGCAACCGGATTTTGAGTGATCACTTAACCGATGATGACAGTCAGTCAGCTACCAAGCTGAATCTGCAGAGAAGAGAGGAAATAGGCAGCTTCAGTGAAGAGATCATTCATGTCCCCATAGAGACTTTACAAACCAAGGAGATCAATTTCCCAGGGGGTGTCAGGAGACCTATAGTCCAGAAACCCTACATGCTGCCTTTAAGAATGCCTCCAGTCCAGATGGTCACAACGACTCCAAAGCCAAACTCAGAGGAGGAGCGTTCCAAGACGGTCGATAATAACCAGAACATGTATGAGCTTCCTGAGAATAACAGAGAACCAGGAGCATCAAACACACACTCATCACAAGTCATGAAAGGTTTCGGGAGTAGTATCTGCAATTCCGAGCTGGGATACTCAGGGACCATCCCTCTGCAGAGCACGGAACACGAATGGCTGGTGGAGGCCGCCACCGGCCATTGGTCCAGAGTACACGGCCTACTGCTGCAGGACACACGGCTGGCCGAGAAGAGGGACTTCACATCCGGCTTCACGGTGCTCCACTGGGCTGCCAAGAGCGGCAACTGTGAAATGATCGCAAAGATCCTGGAGATATCGAGACGAGGCGGTAGGGAAGCCGACGTCAACTGCAAAGCCTACGGAGGCTACACGCCTTTGCACATCGCCGCCATACACCATCACGAGGCCGTGTCGACTCTCCTGATGGGCTTCGGCGCTAACAGGAACATAAGGGACAACGATGGCAAGAAGGCGTGTCACTACCTGCACGATGGGGTGTCACGTGATGTTAGGGAGTTGCTCGGGGGGTCCGGAGACCCCGGACGAGGAAAGACTCAGGGACATAGCGAGGTTGACTACCATTTCAACCTTGTTGCAGGGTTTAACACGATCAGCAGATTATTGCAGCCGTATGTCACCGGGCATAAAAAAAGGCATAAACGGCCAGAATGGTACACAGCGAGCGATGACCCAAGTAATGATTAATTCCCAGGTTATTTTAAGCAGAAAATTATACAGATGATTTTTTTAAATCTGGAGGATGTTTCCATAAAATCTGCAATGTATGAAATAGGCAAGAAATTATGGTTGTGATTATTTTACCTTTTTTATTCTTTTATTATCCTTTGAATAATGCCGGGTTTATGCATACTTTGCTCACCGGAAAAAAAAATCTGTTTGCATAGTAAAGTTTCCTGCCTTCTAGATTTATACTCTGAATAATATTGTATAATATGTAAATGAGAGTTTGTGATCAATTGGAAGGCTTGAATTACAAAGTTACATTGAATTTACCTCAGAAAATTAAGCGAGGTACATGTCATACAAAGGTGTCAAGTAGAGATTTACTGAAGTATTGCGTACTTCGTGAAGCACGATTAATTTTGCTGTGTTTAAATAACCAACAGCTCTGGTGGACAAAACAATGCTCCAACGACCTTTACGCATTTCCCAGAGGACCTTACCGCAGCTTCTACCCCATGTTTTAGCGAAGATCCCATAATTGATACGTTAGACACAAATTTGATACACTTTCAAAGCTAAATGAGTGCATGATGGGTGATCAGACCATAATTGGCTTTATAGGATTTTCAGTACTGGAAATATAGTGTACTGGATGCGCAGTGTTGGATCGACGGATGTGTGGATGGATGGATGGATGGATATGTCGTGTTTGGGTAACCGTATGATAGATATTTTCTTTTTCTACAATTTATTTTAATGTGGATGTGATACAATAATGACCAATGTATTAAAATATATATATTTTATTTGATATTTCATATTGTTTTTGATATCGAATTGAGTTGATTCCAATTAATAGTTTGATCTTGGCTTCACTTATCTGATAAAGTATATTCACCCCAAATTACCCACGCGTCTTTCTTATGACATGAATCATACGTTTTGTGGACATCTAGCTGACCATCATTCTTCCAAAGAGGCTCACCCATCCACCTGTCTCCTGGCCGGTGGCTCTGGTCAGGGTTTCTGGGTTATTGAATTATAGATGCTATCAAATGCAGATGAGATGAATCCTTGAAGCAAAATGACAAAAAAGGCTCATTAAATTTGGTTTGTTGTCATTTGGAGTAAAAAAAAATAAATAATCGCAGAGTGGACAAGCTACCTAATGAAGTCATTCAAAACCTCAGCATTTGGTGGCCCAAACCATGTGACCTGAAATCATGTGATGGGTCATGTGACCCCCCCCCCATGTGATCCCCAAACCAAAGCCCCTAGCCTTCCCCTGGGATTATGTTTCACGGCTGATGTTACCTCCCCCAAGATGATTCATCTGATCGTACTGAAGGAAAACCCCTACCCTGAATAAAACTCCCTCCCCCTCCCCCAC
>JABFEB020000047.1:4294272-4304611 GCA_019775895.2 Stomatorhinus ivindoensis
CCCCCCCCCCCCCCCCCCCCCCCCCCCCCCCCCCCCCCCCCCCCCCCCCCCCCCCCCCCCCCCCCCCCCACAAAAATGTAGATATCTGGCAGGAACATGGGAGGGAGCAAAACATGGATTGTCTGGGGGTCCCTGAGGAGTGAGCTGGGAAACGTTCTAGATCATGGCAGTTCAAACCCAACTCCAGGAATACATTTTATGTGTTTATTATTACTACTTATATACAGTTTATGTTTATGAGTTTACTTTTAATTGTTTCTGCATCAGATTTGTTTATGGTGCCACATTATGTCTTTTCCCTTTTCTATTAGAGGGGTCATTATATTTGTCATTGTACAGCACTTTAGTCTGTTGGGGTTGTTTTGAAACGTGCTATATAAATAAATACTGACTTGACTTAAGAGGTCTATGCGTTCAAGTTACTTTAAAGCATATAAATCTGCATGCAATGCTTCTACAAGCGTATCACGGGAAGGGGGGCATGCACCTTTCTGTTCCTTCGCCACCTGCTCAGCTTGGTCCCACACCTCGATGGCGTAGAGGAAGTTGGAGGTGACCTGCACGTAACTGGCGGCCATCTGATGGATGCGCTGGGGGATGGTGACTGAGGAGCTGCTGCTGGCGCTGGAGCTTCCAGAGGAATAACCGGCTGTCCCTGGGGACAGCTTGGGGGAGACGGGGGAAGGCATGCCCACCGCTTTGCTGCATGGGGGGAGGGATGACCCATGAGCTGAGTAGGCTGATCTGTGGTCTCTCATAATCAACGGTATAACAATTAGGACAGCTCGTAGGAGTTTTACTTGCACAAAAATGTTCTAACGCCAGAACAACAAAAAAAAAATTGGTTCCAATGAAAACCAATCAGATTGTAGAGGTGGGTCCAAGCCACTAGAGGTGGGACCAACCAATCAAATGTCTTGGTCCCGCCTCCTCCAGTTGCTTGGACCCACCTCCTCTTACAATCTGATAGGTACTCTCCCTGAATAAATCATTTTTCATTCTGCCCTCAGAACATTTTTCTAACTAAAACTCCCACGAGCTTAGCACACGGGATCCCAGATCAACACTTTGCTCTTAATCTACAACAATTTGTTGTCGTTGTTAATCTAGAGTTTGATCCATTTAAGACCATACAGAGAAATCGGGAAACGGACTGTATTCGAGAGGCCGCACACCAGTGTCAAGAATACCCAGAATAAACTTACAAAGCCAAATGGACACACGACGAGATGCTATCATTCATATATGATCTATTCCCTCCCACACACCATACATCCCATTACAAAATATCCAACCATTTACATTTCATTTACCATTTTAAGGCTATAGCCCTACCTTCCCATTCCAGGAGACGGAGCTTGAGTATTGTTTATGGAATTCTGTTGACAGAAGAGACGAAAAAGCGACCGGAATTACGTTTCTCAATAAACACTGATCAGTGATAATATTTACACTTATATTTACAGTCAGAAAGTGTCTGTCGCTCTACCTTCAAGTGTTCGGTGAGAGTTTTAGAGTATTTCAGCGCACTTTCCTTCCTCAGCTTGAAAAGACGCAAGTAAAGGAGAGACTGGCACCGCAGACTGGATGGGGATAGACAGGTGTGTTAGGGGCCGTCCACAAATGCCACCCGCTGGAGGAGCAGACTTGCTGAAGAGGTACGGCACACCTACCAGAGCACTGCTAGCCTCTTATCTGTCGAAGTGGCATCTGGGGCCATGTAGCTCTTCAGCTTCATAGTGTACCTGAAAGAACAGAAACCGTCCCGTCGTGTTTGAGTTGCACTGTGCGTGGAGTACACTTCGGACACGCCCCCTGCCAGATCACATAGGCCATCAACACCTCAGCCTGTCCCTATAGGACGGGATTACAACTCCGGGTCAGTAGCACAGTCGAGGGGGGACCGCAGAGACGTTTTGCAGGTTGATGAAGTACCAGCATCTAACGCAGTACGCAGAAGTACCACGCAACAGGAGAAATACCAAAGGCGTCTCCCCACCCTCGCTCAGAAGCAAAAAAAAATATATATGGGGTGGAATATTTAGACTGCAGAGTAGCAGCTTTGGGAACCGTCTCCGGAAAAAGAGGCCAGAGGCAGAATGGTCACCGCCGCACACGTCACAAGGGCAAATGAAAAGCAGAAATGCTTACTTAATGAGCTCGACGGTCTCCGCATACATGGGGAAGGGGGACTTGGCCTCTTGGGCACTTCTCTCGAGCGCATTGCCGCACTCGATGAACGACACCACGGCGTCCAGGTAATACACCGCCTTCTCGAACCTGTCCATCTGCCGTGGGGGGCAGCGGGGGAGGGGGCAGTGGAACGTGTCACAACAGCAACCACCTGGCTCTTCTCTATAGATAAAGGTCTCTGTCATTAACAGGAAGCTGTGTGGTTACCAACTGGACCACTTCTCTAAAAGTGCACAAACGAAGTCATACATTCAACCTTCACATGACCATCATGCAGAAATGATGAAACACAAAACAACGTAAACCCGGTTCGCTAGGGCTGCACAATATCACATCGTGACGCAATTGCGATTATATGCCTCATTCTCAATCATCACCAGGGCTTTAGATGACGGACCCATTAAGCCCACAATATGGAAGCATATTAGTAGTACACCAAAAATATTATCGAGAGGCGTATTGTGTTGACCGAGAGTTAGTAACCTGTAAAAATGTTGGCACATCCTTATGTTGATCAAATTCAGTTAGTACATGTCAGTTAGTAGAACAGGCCACAGACTACTGTTTTGGTGCATCATGGAGGCAATAAGCACTGAAGTGCTGGTGAAGAAAGGGGCAGATCAGCAGCCACAACATATTTTAAAAGAGGAGATATTGTGGATAAACAAGGTTAAAAAAAGACCGTGGCGGTGATGTGGAAAGTCAGCATTATTTATTAAACATAAGGATGCACCATATTAATACGGATTACTAACTTGCTGGGCATCACAATTTGCCTCTCATTAATATTTTAGGCGTACTACTAATCCACTTACAAAATTGTGAGTGTATGCAAACGCTCACACAGTACCAAAAAGTCAGCGTCTGGGCAAATTTTTACGGCCATCCTCTAAAGGCCTGGTAATCATTGCTCGCGCGGCATAGTCGCGATGTGACATCATGCGCTCCTACTTTTGGCACGCCATAAATCAAAAAGACTCTGGAGATTGAACAGTACCAACCCCTACTGTCAAAAAAAAAAAAAAAGCAAATTCCAACAGGTTGAAAAGTCATATATACAAAAGACTATTGGACATCTCATCTCTGATAGTTTAATTTGGTTTCAGCCATAACGCAGGAGATCTTGGTAGAGTTGCGTGCTCATCTTGCTCATTAGTATCTTACCAGAGCATCTGCATTGTGCTTCAGCTTCTTGGCTTCTTGCAAGTAGTAATCTGCAGAATACAACCTGAAACGCGGCGCAGGAATAGACTGCGTTATCAGCCGGCCCCATATGGAATTACAGACCGCTCTTATAAAACTCTAACTGTCAACAAAGCACAAAACAACTTGGGATTCCCCACGAGCCAGGTGCAGGCAGACCTCCGCCCACCTGTCACGCCCTCCGGGCTGGTCTACGTGATAAAACCAGGCCTTCATTCAGTGTGAATTATTTACCTGTCTTCGAATGCGAGTTTTGGTCTTTGAGACTTCGTACTTTCAGAGGAGAGGATCTGATTCGCCATCTGGCTTTCAGAGGCCTTTGAGGCTTTTTCCTGAAACGATCACAGCAGCAAGAGGCGATTTCAGAACATCTTAGAAACCAAACGTTTTCAGTGTAAACTTTTACATCCATCTTCGGTAACGGCTTATCCAGGATAGGATCTGAGGTAGCCTGGAGCCAATTACAGGTGTAGACTGGAGAACCAGCAGGAAACATGCGCAAATTCCTCAAAGATGAGGGCGGGAATGGAACCCACAACCCTGGAGGTGTGACACCATATTGCAAGCACCACACTGCCCAGTTTAAAGGGCCTCAAAGTCGAAAACAGTGAAAGATTCTATTAAACACATGGCTGCACAACTCCATAGCCCTTAACTCAGCTAGTTAATTGGATAGTTAACAGAATATAGACATTTAACTCAATTGGTCTTTCAAGTGCAAAGCTCATTAACATGCATTCTCTAAAACCTGCACAGTCTCGGTCTTTGAGGACTGAGCCTAAGTCACCAGTTACGGGAACCATCTCTAAATAAAAAGGTCGTGGGGAGCCGGAGGAGCAGCGGTACCTTAACTTCCTTGCTGCTCCTGGGCTGTTTCTCCTCGCTCTTCTTGTGCTTGGAAGAGGAGCTCCCAGCCTTGGCACTGCCGTGTACGGAGGTTGAGGACTGGCTTGCTGTTCGCTTGCGGCTCTGGTGCTCTCCTTTGGGGGTCTTCTGGGGACCCGCGATCACTGGCGAGGGAACTGGCTCCTTCTCCTTGTCCGACCCCCTTTTTGATGCCCTGCGTTTTCACAGAAAGTAAACAGGTCATGTGACTCCACCAGTGTACTTCACAGCTGATCTTCTGCTGGACCATATGGGGCCACCATGGGGTGGGGGGGGTCACTAAACTCACTCCTTGCTGTTTTTGTGGTGGGAAGAGCTCTTGTCTTCCAACCTAGGCCTCTTGCTGTCGCTCTTGACGTCATCCTCACTCTATATTGAACATAAATGTGTTATCACAACATAACTATGATGATTTGATTCAAATGCACAATCACTGGACAAAGGATGTTTACCACTGCAAAATGCTCAACTTTACATTCACCTGACTAAACGGTTTTAGGAATGACTATAGTTTTCAGACTATTGCAATGAGGAAAAAGTATTTCGAAATAAACGAGAAACTGGTAAGAAGCCAGAACACAAACCTTGTGTTTCCTTTTGCCTTTGCTGGCGGTCTTCTCGGGCAATTGCTTCTGGATGTCCTTGCTGTCCCTCTCTGTGCCATCTTTGTCCCACTTGGACTGGTCGAGCTCCATATAGGGCCTGCCTGGTATCCGGGAGAGTAAATTGAGGTCAATCTTCACCATGAGCACCTGTCTGACAGGGAAGCGGTCATCTGGGTCACTGAGCGGGGAGAGCAGCTCCTTCTCTTCCATGGGAGAGAATATGCACACTGGAGTCTGGATGCTCTCCTGGGAGTACTTTGGAGTCTGCGACAAGGAGGGAATGCTGTCGTTCTCCTCCACCTCTGAAGACGACGAGTCTGTATCCACAAACTTCTCAGACTTGATGGGCGTCTTGATGGGGGTTTTACACTTCCGCTTGTCGGCGGTCTGCCTGGGCGAGACCTTGGTCTCCTTCCTGATGCTCGGTTTCCGGGAACCCTTGGTGGCCGCCTTGGCCCGGTGGGGAGGGATATCTGGGGCAGGTTCGCTCTCCACCTTCACACCCCGGGACTCCTCCACCCCTGGGAGCTTCTCAGACTTCTTGGGCTGCTTCTTGCCCACAGTCCTTCGCTGGGCGGCACCTCCGTCACTCTGCGCGGGGGACTTTTGCCGGCCACGGGAGACATCGGAAACCTTCGCGGCCGCCCGTAGGTCCCTGTTCGGGGCTGAAGTCCCTGGCTCTTTGGTCCCACCCTGGCTACCGTAGCCCCTGCTAGAACTTGGCTCTCGGCCCTCTTTCTTATACTTCGTGGGCACGTTACTGTCCACTGGGGAGGGCGGCGAGAGCTTCTTGTGAAGCCAGTTGTCCAGCTGCCACTTATTAGCGGTTGGTTGTTCAGGCTGAATAAAAAAAAAAAAAGCAACAGATGGATCACTGTTAGCAATTAAGTGCAGATTCTACTTGTTGCGCTTTCGATTTGACAGCCATATAGCAGTTCATTAATTACTATCCTGGGACCCTCTGATATTTAATCCCCAATATGAATCTATCCTTTGTTTAACCAAAAAGGTCCCACTCAGATACAATATCTCTTCTTCCAGGGAGTCCTGGTTAAGATGGGCAACAAAATAAAATAAAAGTTTCACATAAAAGTTTAAATAGAAGCAGATAACACCAAAAAAATATAAGCTAAAACAAACATGGAACATTACAATGAGTAGAAGTTAAAATGGATCGATGGGAAATAATGGCAAACAACCAGACATAATAGATCAGGGAATGTACAAGGCAAATCAGGAGTTCCCCCACCCGCTTTCGGTGGGTACTGGGGAGGAAATCTGATCTGGTAAATTTTTACTACAAACAAGACTGTTTTAACAGGCATGGAAAGCCACCTCGGGGGACGCGGCACGGGGAGGTTCAGTGGCCTCGCTGTCGCTGGAGCTGCTCTCGCTCTCGCTGTCGGAGCCGGAGCTGCTCTCTGAGCCGCTGGGGCTGCTGGATGCCTCGCCGTGGTTGCTGAAAGGTGACAGAAGAGGCAGGCAGGTAAGCTTGAGGCACCGTGGTACCTCCCACCCGACTAGCCGAAGCTGACACATAAATCGGCCACTAATGTTGAACCATCCATGTTAATACCTGGCAGGCGTACTTCCCAAAAAAGGATGGCGATGGTCGTTCTATGCTAACGCCATGCTGACACCTGGCAGGCGTACTTCCCAAAAAAGGATGGCGATGGTCGTTCTATGCTAACGCCATGCTGATACCTGGCAGGCGTACTTCCCGAAAGAGGACGCCGATGGTCGTTCTATGCTAACGCCATGCTAAAACCTGGCAGGCGTACTTCCCGAAAGAGGACGCTGATCGTCGTTCTATGCTAACGCCATGCTGATACCTGGCAGGTGCATTTTCTGAAGGATTCTTGGCAGAATTCTGTTCTGTGTCACTCTCCTCATCACTGCTCAGTTTCAAATCCTCTATCAGCGAGCTGCATAACAAAAAAGGAAAAATGGCTTACACACTCATAGCAACTGTATGCATGGCTTACACACTCATAGTAACTGTATGCAGATTACAATACAAACACGGATTTTATTTACAAAGTGTGTGAGAGAAGACACAAATTTGTGTCTGATGTTTAGTCTCCTGTTTCCATCTCTGATGTCAGAGGGAGATGGACACTTACTTGGTTTGGTCCCCATCACACGCTTTAGGCTGGTGGCTGGTCACTGAGGACGTCTTTGTTAAACTGTACCTCTCTGAAAATGATAAAGGGGGGCGAGGGGAGAGAGACAGAGACTAAGCACAGACTAAAAAAGATACCCTAGGTGGACGGTTTGCTTAAGTAGGGCTGTAATTTGTTCTTTTCAGGACTCTGAAGTGTTTTCCGAAGTAGCTGTTCCCAAACAATTTCAAAAGATTTTAGAGAGAATAAAAAAATATGGTGGGAGGGGGTTTAAATTTAAAAAAAAAACCACAAATAGGTTAACTTATGCAAATAACAGTCCTTAAAGGGTAAACCTACTGTTACTGTGTCCTCCGCTGGGAAAACTTGCTGGGTGCTGGGTATCCTACAAGGGAAGGGCTATACTTTAAAAACATGCATTTTAATCGTACAGTTTTTAAAAAATATTATTCATACGCGAGGTGCAGTTCTGAACCCCGTCTTAGCCAAGCTCTGGCCTCTCTCGCTGACCTTGGAGGGGAATGGAAACTTGGAAGGCTCCGTTTTACAGGGGGTGTGAATGGCAGTCAGTGGAGGCGGCCATGACTGAGTCATTTCCTGCGCAGGAAAGGGGGGGGGGGGGAGAGAACATTAATCACAGGAGACCAGCATTCAAAACTCTCAACTCTGTTATGGATTTATTCTAGTCTGAAAGCAATCTCCCAAAAAAGCTGCCCAGTGCACAAAACATTACATCCGAAATGTGTTTCACAACCCAGTTAAGACTAATTCAAAAATTAAAGATCGGACTTTTAAATTCAAATAAACCATCCTTACTGCGGCAGTCTTACCTTTAAGATTTCATCTACACAGTTAGGATCTCCAGACATGGATGCCTGAAAACAAAAAAAGAAAGAGAAAATTGTATACGCTACACTTTGTTTAATCCAACACAATGTACAACTGAGGAAGCAGAGTTAGATAGGGCAACGGTGACATCACTCTGCCGACCCTGGATTTTAAACCAGCAACCTTCCTATCACAGGCCCGAGGTCTTAACCCGCGCTGAGGCACACGCTACCCCAACACTGTGTAATACCACTCAAAATGAAACACATCAGAGTGATGCACTGACATCCCCACTTTCACCGCGGACGAGATTTACCTCCAGCGGTTGTGAGGGGATCTTCAGCTTGGAGAGGGAGGCCTTGCTACTACATTTCACCTCCCCGGTGGCACCGCCGCTGTTGCGCGTCTGGCCGCCGTAAGCCTCCGTCTTTGGCTCCTGTGTCTCCTGGCCGTCCATGGGCCGCACGTAGGCGGTGGGCTTCTGGGGCATGGAGCTGGGCTTGGATATGAGCGAAGGAGGGAAAGACTGCCCGGTGTGCTGGCTCCCGCCGGAGAAGGAGGTGTGCACGCGCGACGGAGAGTCCCAGTTGGCGTCGTGCTCACGCGGCGACTTGGAGCGGTAGCACTCCTTGCCGTGGTGCTCGGTCGCGTGCGCCCGCGAGTGCCCGGAGCCCTTGGTCGGGCTGGAGGCTCGTGACCTCGGGTGCTCCGAGCTGTGCTTGCTGGACCGCTTGCTGCTACCATGGTCGCGTTCGTGCCGCTGGGCCCCGCCGCCGCTGCCGCCGGCGAGCCGTGGACCGCCACTGTGGCCGGCCTGGGCGCCGGACCGCTTCTGCGACTGCGACGAGGTGCTGGGGGCGGGGCCCACGGGGGTCCATTTGCTACTTGGACCGCCCCCTCCCGCACGCTGCAGCGGAAGATCCCCGAAGGGCGGCGCGCCGGGCTCCTCGGACGAGGGTGCTCCCCCGGGGGGTTTGGGCACGGCGCTGAGCTTCTGGCGTGGGGGCTCTCCGCCCTCTTTCATCTCGTCGTAGTTCCCGAGCATGCTCTGAATGCGGCTGGAAAGCTTGTCCTCTTTGCTTGACTGCAGAAAGGGAGAGATGGTGCAAAAAAAGGGAAGTCGGCGATTAACCAGAGAGGCAAAGAAATAATACACAAAGGTACAACATCGCCTGTGCGCAACACGAGTCGGTTTTTAATGCTATATTTGTGCTATACAAGCAGATTCTCGTGGCGTCCCCAGAGAATAGCCCGGGTAAACACAGCACCAAGGAATTAGCACAATATGGACAGAATATCTCCCAGGCAACTGGCGTGGTTAATTAAACCAAAGTGGCTGCCGCCTGTAACGTCAATCAGGGCACCGCTGCCCTTTTCCTTCACAAAACCTGTATAACCAAACAGCAAAACCAGCTGCAAGGCATCAGGTGGAAAAAAAATGGCGATTGGAAAAAAAAAACACAGCTTTGAAATCCAGTGTGCTGCCAAGAGTTACACTCGTTAAATGGTACTTTTACTACAATGTACACGGTGCTCGATCCTAGTCGAAAGCCCCAGTTGTTGAGGCCTGAAGAGTCAGTGGCTCAGGAAAATCCAGCACAAACACATTCCCTCAATCGTCACATCAAGCCGCACAAACACAAACAGAAGATGTGGATCAGCGGGATTATTGACAGCTCTGAATTGCAAACGCTGGCCTTCCTTCTTTAAAAACAAGTTAGCAAGGCTTTTTAAAGCATTCACCTTCCTCAGTAAATACCATGCACGATAAACTGTCCGCAAAGGACTTAATTGTCAAGAATGAATATAAATGCATCCAGGAGAATAATAAAACTAGTTAAAAATATCAGTTAAAACACCAAGACCTGCTTGAGTTAGATCAGTCCTTGAACCCTAGCAAAGCAATATGTTTATTCCAGTTAAAAACCGTGACCAAGCATTTTTCTCTACGTATGAACCCACACGAACACGTATGAACATGAGCTTATATGTAGTATCGCTTATTTCCCGGGAATTCGAAACAATGTGCTGCCCCCCCCCCCACAAAATCCACACTGGGAGGCATTAACCATCACAAAAATTGAGATTCAATCACGGCTGTTTATTGCAGATTTTTTTTTTTTTTTTGCTCGAGTGGCTTAATTTTCCATGGCTGCTTTCCGACCACCCTGCAGCTGCAAATCTTAATGTGACCCTAAACACTTAGTATCTGTCCCCAAAAGCACCCTAATTCCCAGCAACCGGCTGTCTGGGCTAGGACGGAACGCACTCGGCCTGTCAAGACTCATTCCTATTGAGGCTTCTCGATGACAACTAAATTCTCTTCGGAATTACATTTAATGGTGGGTGAGGCCACCGGCCTGACTGTTCTTAGTAATTTTATCAAGCAGATGGGTGTGAGCTTCAGGAGTCGGGGCGGGGGGGGGGGCCCCAAACCAATGTAAGATGTTGAAATCTAGGCACTTGCCGCAAACATGTAAGGAGTGTATGCATGCACTTTGG
>JABFEB020000047.1:4304711-4337399 GCA_019775895.2 Stomatorhinus ivindoensis
CCCCCCCCCCCCCCCCCCCCCCCCCCCCCCCCCCCCCCCCCCCCCCCCCCCCCCCCCCCCCCCCCCCCCCACCAATCCAAGGTAAGATGTTGAAAGCTAGGCACTTGCCGCACACTTCTAAGGAGTGAAGGAATGCACTTTGGGATTCAGAAGAAATATCTCAAACTTTTTAAAGTACCAATCTGGGACATAATTAGTAAAACGGTTTAATCTTTGCGTTGTTCCAGCTCAACCTGTAGAAGGCCGTATGCAGCCTTCCCCTATCTGAAGCGACCTGAGTTTCTTACACCAATCCCAAAGGTGCACTTACCTCAACCGCCACCGAAACTGTCGAATACAAATGCGCATGAGGCGTGAGGGTATCAGTAAACCAGAATGATGCAAGAATTGAAGGCTAAATCTAAAACCAAAATCAGGAGAAAAGAAAATAAAATTATACAAATGGAAAAACAAAACTTACAACTTTATAAGGTTCTGGAAAGAGAGGAGAGCTGGTTGGGAAGGCCTCTCCTCCCGGCTGGATTTCTTGATTTCGCCTTTCGCTTTCTTTCATACGGAGCACATTCCGGTCTTCACGGTTCATGTTGCTAACAACAGAGACACACATCACTAAGTGTGGAGAAATTGGGAAAACTAGCAGCTCTACAGTAAACACTACAAAGGCAACAAAAATGATAAAATCATTCATAAAGGCCCACAAAAGTAGGACTTTGGCGAGTGAGAAATTAAAAACAGAAACCCCAGGTGCTCCCTGAAGTGCGTATGCGCTGCCTCTGAAACTGCGCTGATGCTGCCCCAGGAAACAATGCCGGAATATAAAAGACCATTAACTAAAAGCGTGTTATTTGATGCACTATGCATTAACTGCACAGGACTGGAGAGTCTTTTTCTATCACTTCCTCTTCAGGTTTAATTCATTTTAGCTTTCATCATGGTTTAATGCATCACACCCATGGGAATTCTTACAAACACTGCAGCTTGCCTAACTCATCAGGATACCTGCAGATATGCACGTCCTCAAACTTGGACAAAAATGAATTTCTCAACTTCATCATCTAGGGAAGTGCTTTAAAAATAAGTTAAAGGAAATGCAAAGAGAGCAGATGTATCTCTCCCCTAAATTGGCTTGGAAACACTCGATGTATTGCCAATATTCACCCATGCCTCCTGGGAAGTTAATTCAAATCCCCCCCCCCCCCCCCGCCTCTGTGAAATGATCTCTCAAGTTAAACGCAAGCCAAAGGAAAAAAAATAAAGAAACAAAACTGGAAACAATGATTCTTTGATATTAAAAAATGAGACACTATCATCATCATCTAGCAATGTGCTTTGCAAGGCCGTCTGTATGGCTCCAAATTAGCCAATACAACAAATGACTCATTCCATCAAATCAGACTGGTAAGACATTTCAGAGCCAGGACAAGACCTGGCAACACAGATGCATAGAAAATGTATTATAACACTGTATTATAACACCAGTGTTATCCAGATAAAGCATTACACACGATCAGAACAATGCTACCTCTCCTGCAAATTCTCGGCTTCTCCATATTTAATCAAGGGAGGAATGGCACAAGTTGCGCATAATCAGCTATTTCGAAGAATGCTGATACTCCCACAGACAGCAGAGGGAGCCCTAGAGCTCATGCGACAAATTAAGCAAAATACCTGAAAACTGCTTGTCACCATAAGGTTTAGCATGTTCTAAGAGTTTATGCCCCCGGGCCAAATTACACTGGGCTTTACCCTGCCCCCACAGTACTGATTTTGAATCAACACACACAGCCCAAGGGACTAAACTGTGCAAACATCTTCTGGAAATAATGGCTGATAACCACTCAAACCTGTGACGTGCTTCACGGATAAAACCGGGGCCAAACTGAACTCACCCCCCCCCCTCCATATTAGTGACCCTCATGATGATGCAAGAGAGGCAGTTGCTTGTTTACACAGAAAAAAACGGCTATCGGAGATTTACACCGAGAAAAGCACATGCAGCACACAGTATGCTTGTACAATTCAATGCTAAATATGTTACAAATGTTAAAAATGTCCATAAAAGTGTATGAAAAGACGGTCTATCAAACTGAGCACTGAAACACCAGAAAAGGTGGACTGAGTATGTAAGACCATTAAATAAAAACCCCTTAACTTAATAAATGCGGGGCATAATTTGTAAACATTAAGCCAACCATTACAAGTGAATCACATATTTATATAATTATCACTCTGACAGATATCCATACACCCCTCAACCCCTACAATATACAAACGAAGACAAGCTTTTTGTAACGAATCTTCTGTCGTATCGTATTTTAGATTCGATTTCGAATGTTGTCCCGCTTGAGATTTTCACATGCCTCGGAACAAGTGCAGGGTTTATGGGAGCCGTCCCTCCCCCTGAAGCTTGTGCCTGACAGGAGGGCAGGTGTAGAAGGGCACAGGCCTGTACTCAGTGGTGGATTTGAACAGGGAGTGGTTTCTGGTTTCAGATTCGCAGTCAAGAACATGGCCGTAGTCATCCGACATCCAGCACTGCGTTACCCCCTCCACCACCCCCGCCATTTAAAATGTCAGAGCTCTTTCAGTGGTATAGAGTTAAATAGTCTTCGCTTCTAAAAAAAAAAACCTTTTCTAGTATTTCTTGAAATACAAAATAAGGCCAACGAGAGGTGACGTCAGGTGAGCACCTTGCTTCAGGGTACACATTAGCTGCCGCTCCTAGGAACATCTACTGTTGTACCAGTTTCTCCTACCTTGTGACTACACCACTACTTGAACACTAGATTAAACAAAAAAAAATAACTACCATGAATTGGTGACCATCCATTTTGCAGTTGTTTACCTTTCTGATGTCTTGCGCCGCATAAAAAAAAAAAAACCACAATGACATGACTTCGCAGGGAATCCTGACTTGTGGGTTCCTCGTGGACAGATAAGTCAGGTGAGGAAAAACCAAGGTGAACGCACTTCCAACACAGTGCTGGGATTTGAAGGCAGATGTAAGGTTGCTTTAAGCACGATGCACACTCAGTGTCTGCTACCCAGAGATGGCAATTTCAGGTCCAGAAAGTAAAAATCCAGACCATGACTTACTTTCAACCAACCTGTTGAGCATACACTGTCTCAGTGCACTCAACTGGTTGGTTGAAACAAAATCCTGGTCTGGATTTGTACTCTATGGACCTGAAATTTCCACCTCTGCTGCTACCTAACACACAGTCACTGGAGGCAGCTGCACAGAGAAATGAACACACAGTGTGCACAGAAAGTCTTGCGATGCTTAATTCTGTAAAAATGTTGCAAATGAATTGGTTTCATAACAACAGTCCCCTGACATAGTGTTTAAGATATCTGCATATACCTTCTGCAAAGATATTTTCTTAAGTGTCAGTTTTTTTTGACTGACTCATTCAGTTCTGTTCCTGCCACTCTGCTGTTATTTGCAACCGCAGTCACTGGCTACCAGAGAGATAAACAAATGTTTGGTGTTTGTTTTGTGCTATATTGCAAACATGCTACTAATTAAAAAGCACCCAGAGACAGCATGTCAATGAACTTAACTCAGAACAGCTCTTTTATAACTAAGATTTGTTTCAATTTCAATTTATTACTAATTCAAACAAAATGGTTTACTTAAAATTACTGGTTGTTGCAATATGATATATGTTTGTAAATAAATGAAGTAATGATTTTGATATAAAACCAATACAATTGCAATATTTTACTGAATTAAGTAAGTGTCCCAACACTTTCTGTGACCACTGAACAGCCCAGCAGCACCATAGAAGCTACAACAAGCTTAACACAGAGTTTACATACAGTAGCTTAAGTGCTTAACAGTCTGCTGTTGTCTGACACCAACCCATGTTTTCGAAGCAATCGAAGGATTTTAAAAAAAGGTAAACCTTGAAGACAATGAGCTTACAACTTGTGGAGTTGTGGTCCAGCATTTTTGCCCAGCCATGATATCTCTCATTACAACCACCAAATAATTAGGACTGGAAAGGGGGTGACGAAGTGATTAGAGGGAGGTAAAATGCACGAGAATTTCCAGCACGTTTAGCTACAGCCATAACCTCAATTTAACGCAACTTAATAAAACGTATCCTTGACATACTTCCATTACAAATCCGCCACTGAGGCGAACTGAGGATTTGTTATTGCACCGAGGCCAAAACAGGGCCACAAGGGACCCGGACTGATTGATATCAGGACGCCAAAACCATAAACAAACCATGGCTAGGGTGATTTTTACAGCAAAATGCCTAGATGCCAAAACCCAATTCATACATATTACAGGAATCATAAACAAAATCAATTAAACAAACCTCAAGACTACTCAAAATTGCTGCTTTTTAAGCCTACTCTCTTTTATCTCATTCCCCCAGCAACCTAATAAAATTCTTTAGAAGTGTAGCAGATATGCAACTATTTATTAAACACCAAACGGTATCAAAACAAATATATTAAGAAAATATTTACAACTCCCTATCACTGAAATGCCTCATGTCAAGATCAAACAAGATAAGCATACAAGTTGTGACATATAGCGAGGCCGTCAATTGAATTCAAGCAGTTGTTACAAAATGCTTCATGTGTTATACTTGAATGTTCAAGAAAACCACAAAATGGAGAAACACGCTTTGTGAACAGTTATCTAGTAACATCCAACACCTGAAAATGCCACCTGAGTCAAATAAGGAAAAACACACATGCAACAAACTTCAACACAAAAAAAAATGGTATAAATATACAGAAAACAATGCACTTTAATGCTTACAAAACAAGCAGTAACATTTGCCTAACTTTTTAGTTTACGATAAGTAGACACAAATGTGCTCAGTCCACAATGGCTGGGAACAACCTGTACACAAGATACTTTCCGGTAACATTGTGGTCTAGAAAAATAAATAAATAAAATTATAAAAAAACAAAAAAAAAAATCTAAAAACATTTCTGGCTTACCCTATCTGAGAGGCCATTTCTCTAAGCAGTAAAGCATCACACTATGAAATGCCAAAGGATTTGCACACTGTAGTTTCACAAACACAAAGTGTTGCTTCTCATTCCAAAATGTCCACAAGATGGTCTTTTTAGAAAAATCAACATTTTCTGAGCGTTCAGATAAAACCGACTTAGGGAAGGGAGGTTACAGCTCGGTAACAGGAGAGACCAACTGGTCAGGGCGCGCAGGGGTGTTGCGAAAAGGGACAAAAGGTTAGATTGGGAGCTGACTTAAAGGTGGATTGGGGCAGGGCTATGTCAGCTGAGCAAGTGGCTAAACAACCTCGGAAATATGTGAAGTACAGCTTAAAAACAGAATGAAAAATGTCCATTGAGTCCACATTTCCAGAGAAGAGGAGTTATTGTTCATTTACGACCAAGAAAATTCATTACGAGACTGTACACTGAAATGGTATACTCCACAAAAGGTACAGAAACCTATTAAATAGTTAAATATGCAAAAAAGAAAAGAAAAATGGATACACCAGACCCCAGCGCCCAGTACAAAGTTGCAATTACCTTCTACCATACTACTGAAATGTAAAAATAAAGTAACACAGTACTGCCAAAGAACTCTCATAAATGCTAACCCCTCTGCTATAATAGAACAGTCCATGTTGTTCCATAAAAGGAGATGTTATTTTATCCCGCTGAGCCGCTCCTCCATGTGATGTCACTGCTCAGAAGACAGCCTACCCAACGAGAAACTCCCACCCTTCCTCCCCCACCAGTACACTCACACTATGAGAAACTTATTTAAAGGGAAAGCTGCTGTTTAAGGAGGAATCTGCTCCTCTGTATTATGATGGTTTAATTTCAGTCATCATGTCACCCTTTATGTTTATTAACATTATTATTAATTTATTTTAATAATTTAAGTTTCGAACAGCTGATACATATTGTCCATCTATTCATCCATCATTCAAGAACTTATCCTGAAGCCCACAGCAGGACCCATACACAAGGCTGGGGTGCTCCCTAGATGAATTAGCACGCAATCATGGGACCTTGTGGTATGGGCGGCCAGAGTACCCAAGGGAAACCCACAGGTCACAGGAAGAACACACCCCTCCACACACACAGACACACAAACACACATGACATTTTGTAATCATCACCTCCATCGCGCTGCACATCCAAGTCAGCTAATTAGTGCCTTTGTTGAATGACCCTCATTAGACCACTGACTTACATCTAATATTTAATCTTTCACATATTCTACCAAACTCATCCACCCATATGATATTTCCATGGAGGCGACAGCTTGAGATCGTACAGCCAATGGCATCACTTCTCACGATTCCAAGGAACACATGAATCATGCCTAACAGCAATTTCACGAGAGGTGGAGCGGTAACTAACATTGAGAGACAATAGGCGCCATCTCGCACTACCTTTAAGGTGCATACTAAAACTTGATGTAACAGGACGAATTGCTACTATTTACTGTAAAGTTCACTGTTCTACTGCATGATAAGGTAAAGAAAAAAATGCCTTATGAGGACTGAGCTAAACATTTAATGAGCGCAGGTTAAATGCTGAGCACTGCAACCAGCTACATACCTTTATTCCCACAGAAAGAGTCATAAAATGATGCGAGTTTGGAGTCCTCGACTGCAGGGTGCAGTGCCTCGCTACAGATGGGCTGGCTCGAGAGCACCAGGAAGCCAGCAAATTTACTGCATTTGTTATCTTTTACAATCACTTTCTTCTCTCTGACGGACTTATTGCATCACTTTTTACACGCAACTAAGCTGAAATGCCACTTCCCCCTAACGGATGTCTTTTAAAAGTGTACTTTGGAGACTGAAAGAATCAGGGTGTCTGTGCATCCAACCTTAAATGTGGTATATAACAGTAAAAGAAGAGAAGTAAAAGAATGTTTTGTAAAAAAAAAGATAGGTGAGGGGGCAATCACCAACTGAAGGCTCCTCATGCTGATGATCAGTGCGAGTGAAACATTGTTCCTTTTACCTAAACTTCCACAACTACAAATCTCACGAAACAGGTGGGCACGCTGTATTTGAAACTCTTACAAATCTCCCAGACATCAGTGCTAAAATAGCAACAAAAGCAGCCCACCCCCATTACAGTGAGGGGCAATCCCAAACCTGCCAAGCACAGTGTCGCTCAGAAGCTCCAGTCGCCTTCTAAATGAACACCAATAATTATTCTGCTCATACATGACTGCTAATTTAATTATCACAAATTACAGCATCTCCCTAGGTTACCATAGGGTTATGTTCCAATAAACCTATCGCAAGGCGAAAATGCATTTTGATACAGTACACCTAACCTAAGAAACATCATAGCCTAGTCTACTTTTAAACATGCTTGGAACACTTACATTAGCCTACATTTGAGCAACATCATTAACACAAAGTCTATTTTATAATAAAGTGTTAAATCTCTCGTGAAATTTATTGAACAATGCACTGAAAAATATTTACCCATCGTAAAGTCGAAATATCCTAACACAGACCATCGTAACCCAGGGAGCGTCAGTAATTAATTCAAGGTGAGACACTGAGCAGGATGAGATGCACCCACCTTACTCCCCAAATGCCAAGCATTCAATTTCCTTACTGAGGGCAGCTTTCTGAAGCGAAGGGACAGACAGTGGCCTGATCATGGCCTGAATGTGTAGACCTGAGCTGTTCTACTTAGAGCAACCCAAGCTCAGTTTATGTGCAGTTGCATTCCATTGTGTTGTCTCATCAGGATCGAGTGAAGAGATGCAGGCCAAACTCACTCTGGTGGCACCAGTACCTGCCAACACCTCGTCAATTAGAGAATCTATGTTCATATTATCCTCATAAACTGTATTCGTTTGCAAAATGTGACATCTTGTTAATGTGACCCTATGGTCTAATTCAGCAGAAACTGGAGAAGCAGTCACTGTCTTCCTAAAATAAAGAATTTATGATACTGTCACTTTAACAACAAACTATTTAAATACACACTTCCTTTGCAGAATTCGAACTTCAGTATTAGTGGCATACTCTGATAATCTCCAATACCTAGTGATCAATTGCAGGGTTACAGCCCTACCGTCTATAGAGATGATCCTGTGGAGCAGATGCGTTCAGCTGCCACAAAACCCCCTGCACTAATTAATACTCTCACTTAATGACGAGCGAGAGCAAGGCCCAAATGTCTGCCTTAAACTCCTGGTAAAGCATTATGGGCGAGCACCGTATCGCACAGTTTCTCTGGTGAGACACCTCAACCACTACTTCTACACATTGCTAGCCTCAGACCAAGCCAGAATACCAGAGTGAACTATAGCCCTATAAACTTCTAAGAGTCTCCTACAATTCACGGGACATGTGGGACTACCTGTCCAATGCTACTTCCCACACCAGTAGGTTCCTTCATTGGAGAGGTAGTGGTTTATTTTTAGCAGAGAGCCTTAATGGGGACAGAAACTGCCTGGCCATTAATGTCCGTGACATTATCCTGCTAATGCAGGTGATGTTTGACACACAAGATGCCGCTTGTACTTCGTATGACTGGCCAGGCTCCAAGGCACAAACACGGGCACAGCAGTTGCTCAGTACCCGCACGGTTGCAGTTTCCCATGGGGATATAATGACAGCCAGCATTCAATTTACAGGGTGAGGGGGAGCCTGCTTGGCATGCTGGGGAATCTAACGGCTGTCGAGGTCCACGATAAGCCAACTATAATGGACACCCGTTATTACTACAGTGAACAGGCTAGTGCTGATCTATCCCATAATGGATCCTGCACTACAGTAGTCTAGGGTGGACAAAATAATAGAAGACATTCATATAGTGTTTTACACAAACCCAAGGTTGCTTTTTACGAGGGGGGGGGGAATGGATAGACGTTTAGAAGATGCCAAATCTCATTAGTCAGGCGCTATGCCTACGGAAACAGATATGGTCATAATCTAGCAAAAAAAAAAAACATAAATCTTCACAGTTTTGAAATGTGTATGAATGTTTCATGCCTTTTCTCACCTCACACACCTCTGCACCTTTTGTTGGTGAAAGCCAAGATAAGTTACTTAATTCTAGGCTTCACTATTCCCAGAGTCTACTGCATGCGTTTGCCATGAAGCTTTTCATTTTAAATAAAAATATTCCACAGTTGAAAGTATCTAACAGCTATTCATCACACAGAAGACTTTTCTCCAAAATGAAAGCTACTCCATTTTCTGTATCATGGGGAGATGCCTGGCCTCTGATAAGCGAAAACAGAAACAAAAGTAAACCAACAGAGAAAACGAGCATATGAAAATATAAGCAAGAAGGCAGACGAAATACACAGAGAAACTCTTTCCGGGCCAGAGAATCCACTGAAACCCACTGAAAGTAATCCCTTGAGTGTCAGGTATCATTTGTCCCACAATCCCTTTCAGTAACACAGCATCGTGGATTTCAGAGCACATTACTGTTTTCCAAATGTGATGTTCCTTTTGTGTATCTGAAATAAGACCAGCACAACTTTCAAGTCGACCAGGTTACAAACCAGGGAGGTTTATTGTTACAACTACAGCTACCTCCCAATTTAGAGGCAAATAAAATTAACATACTTCTCCCTACAGGGAGTTAAGACTTCACAGCCTTATTAAATTACTGCTAGCTTCCTACATTTAAAATATAAAAAACACATTAGGAAAAAAGAAGAATGTTCTCAATAATAGAATGACTATACAAATATTAATGCACCTTAAATCTTTTCTGAGATTTTGGGTTCATATTACTTTTCGCACTCATGGTTTATAGCAAAATTTCATGATCTTCCCGCATCAACCCTTCAAGAAGACTCAGTCAACTCAAACCATTGTACAAAGGCGAAGAGCAAATATGAATGCAATGATTTACACATTGATGGAAACAAATCCACATACAACCTGTAATTACACTAGAAATCAAAACCAAGTAAATAATACAAGAATCAAAAATAATTCGGGTTTTTAATGCTGTGTTATTTGATGTCACTGACGCACAATATATTACATTGCGCCAAATCCAGGTCATCTGAAACAGTAAGTTAATTGTAAACAAGAGGCAAATTGTTCATGCGTTAGATTTAAGCTCCAAACACATTTTCTATACTATCTAACATCAATATTCAAGGCCGATACACACAGTTTCGCCTCATTTTTACGTAAAGCCTTTTAATCGAGTTTATATAATCCAGCAGCAGCGACGCGAACAAAGCATTGACGTCACTAATAAGACAAAACTCATACAGTACTAACTTCAAATTTCAAGGTACTTGGCAGTTCGAGGTAACATCAAATTTTCATACGACAATCACATTATTATACAGAATTATACAAGGCCATTGTTGGTAATCGGTTAGCAGAGCTCATACGTATCACACTTGAGTGGCTTCCTGGATATCAGGTCAAGCCTTTCAGGGAAGTGAAGTTTCTTTATAACAAAGTTTCACTGCGTTTTTGCAGCGTTAAATTCACAGCATCAATCAACAATGAAACGTCCACTTCAAACTCACAATATTAGTATAGGCATATGTTAAACAACCACCGCCCCCCAACCCTAATCATGGACTATTTACAACCAATAAATGTGACAATTTGACTCATTCTCAGTGAATCGCCATGTTTATTCCATTGCACCATCTGCAATTTACTGTCAGTATTTCCACCCAGTAAAACATCAGCAAAGTGTTAGGCATATGCTGGAACCAAACTAACGATTCACTTAACGCCTGCCTCTAAAGTGGATAGTTGGTGGTTATTGCTTTATCCAGTGACGGGAATAAGCTATACACTAGGCACAGGAAGCCAACCATTTTAATGCTATTTTATACATTTAAATCTAATCTGAAATCCCCAAATCGTCATAGTAATGGCAGCTCGCTAAAATGGTAGTGTCTACATCAGAAAGTTAATCCGCTTACCTCTGCGGTCTTCTTTTAGGCCCGGAACATCGCTAGCTAGCTAAAGGAAAGCCTTTCTCCTTTGTCTTTTTTGCACTTTTCAGCTTATAAAAACACGTTTTTTGAAAAAATTTCCCCGCGGGCCACGACGATTAATTAGATAAACGGGCCTATTTTCCAAATAAAATGCGTAAAACCCGACTTTCCCCCTGGCTACTGCAGACTCCGTCGCCGGCATGAAAAGTGTCGTCTACATCTTTCTCAATCCGTTTTTTTTCCTTTCCACCCATCCATCCATCCATCCATCTTCTCTTGGATCGAGGGGGCTAATCATTAAGCACATCCTAAGCGGGGGACACCAGCCAGGCGCACCGACCTCGGCTCCTAAACCGCGTCATGTGATGGTGACGCCGGCCAGGCGAAAATGGCTCGCTGGCGCAGGCTACAGCGGAACGGCGTCGCCGGAACAGGGACGCGCGGCGTGTGGCCAGGCGGCTGGGCAGCCCCGTAAATGCCGATTTTATTTATGTTTTGACTATTTTGTGGCGATCCTTTCTCTGTTGAGCTAACGATGGTGCGTCTCAGGTTTTTATTCCTTGCAAAGCGTCGCATTATGGTGTCTTAGAATGACGAGGCATTAGTTAGTAACCATTGGAACAAAGTGACTAAAATGGCAACATGGGTAAGAAGAGACAGCCATTTAGAAAGATTTAAAAACAGACACATGTGTCAGTTAGGAAAACGACCTGTGGTTTCGCACTAAAATGGAGAGTGGGGGGCTAATTTTACAGACTGCTTTGCAGTCGTGAAATGGATTAATTGCCAGAAACTAGAGAAACAATATTACAATTGTATGAGCAAAGAGTGCCGCAAGCTAAGAATTTGCAGATTAGGCGTACTAGTGAGTTCCGGGTTAAACCCACACTGTAAATAAGGGATTCCTTGTGCTTTGTTTTAGGTTATTTTTACATTTTATTTTTCTATTTAATCCCTGACAAACTATTAGCGTACTTTTAACTGCAGTTTTTGAAACTACTTGGCATGTTTTTTTTAAGTAATGATGGATGGATGAATTCAGGCCAAAGTATTTTCCCCCAACAATTTGAATATGAAGTTGGCAAAACATTTTTGCATAGGCAAAATAAAAGGAAATAATGTTTTTCCATATTCCCAAATCGTGGCAGGCCGCTGGCACGAAATGAGCTACAACAGGAGTAATCTGAAATATACTTATAGAAATGGAGAAAGCACAATGCCCAGTTAGTCCGAACTGACTCATTGCAGAAGTAATTTAATTAGTGTAATTTTACATTTGTTTCCCGTTCTCACAATAAGCGATTCTTGATTTTGGTAAAGCATAATCTTGGGATTTTGTACATCTAAGTATTTAAAGTATATGTAAAATTCCACCACAATTGTGAAACACATTAAATTTAAAATTAACAAGAGTGAAATGCATAATCCGAAGGGTCAGTTTTCTTAACACTATTACCCAGTCTGGAAATCCCGGACAGAAATTTACCCCTTTTGAGAAACTGTTATCGAATAAACATATTTTAAATCATTCATTTAGATATGTGTCAAGTATAACGACATGCCCGTTTTTAAATATTTAAGTATTCTGTTTTTCGTTTTACTTATCGCGACAGGTAAAAAAATCTGTGAACTTCACTTTGAGGAAAAATTGGTCACCTCATTGTTGCTTTTCTGTTTTCTCACATAAACAACTTCCTTGAATAATTTTCGTGTCATTTTTCATCCGTGAAAATATACATAAAAGACACGCTATTAGCTTCATTTTTTACATTTGACTAAATTAATCTACACCGGCGACGTTATGAGGCTCCGAGGATGCGCGCGCTCACAAGCGCGTCATTCATCGCGTCATTCAGTGAGCGACGCGCTCCTTGAGACGACGAAAATTCAACATGGCGACCCCCATGCATAGGATCATCGCGCGGAGACAGGCGTAGGTTTTGGCGATTATTCGCATTTCACCGTTAAAAATTAATTCAGCTCTTTGTATCTTAATTTGAAAATCAAATGCATGTATTCGCGATGTGTGTCTGTATATAACTGTAAACAGGAACGTCATCAATTCGTGGGATGAATAGTTGTGAACGTAGCTTGGTTTCGGTCTTCAAACTTACTCGCCCACTTGCTACCAGGATAATATGTTATGTTAGATTATTCACAAAACACTGTCCGTTGATTAAATGTTTATGTTTAGATTTAACTACCAACAATATAATGATTGTTCTTTTTCAAAAGGGAGGCAAACAAACAACATGTTCGATGTCAAAAGTGCTTGGAATTCGGCCACTGGACATACGAATGCACTGGGAAAAGGAAGTACCTCCATAGACCTACAAGGACTACAGAGATGAAGAAGAAACTGAAAGAGAGTGAGAAAATGCTTCCAATCACGGCTGGGTAAGTGTTTATCCACTATTGCTTAAGGAACGACAAATGTCATCAGATTAGCCTATTTTTCTGAAGGGGTGAACTCATTTTAAGTGACAGAAATGCCATATTATGACCCCTGGTCACGTGTCTATTTGTAAATATGTTAACTTGGAATTTCGAAGTGTGCTTCTTTGTGTTTCCATTAACTATACTACAAACATGGAAAAATATGCTATATTATATGAAGGATAGATATTTTATAGAAGACACATTTGCTGTGTTGTGTCTAAAGATTTTTTGTGTTTGATTTGCTCAAAGTTCAGTAACACTTTCTATTTATAGACCAGGAACAGAAGGCTCAAATGAGAAGGTGAAAAAGAAAAGGTAATGACCAGCCCCTGCCTTGCTATAACTTTCCTTCCTGCATGGTTCCATGTGCTTGAATGCAGCGTGATGCACACGCTCTGCTTGTTTCAGGTCAAAGGAGTCGAGCGGCTCCAGCAGCGGGGACTCTGGCAGCTCCTCCGGCGACGACTCTGACAGCAGCAACTCCAGCTCGTCGCCGGACAGCAGCAGCGATAGCAGCAGCGACAGCAGCAGCGAGAGTGAGGACAGCGGCAGCTCTTCCTCTTCCAGCAGCTCCAGCTCTGACTCAGAATCATCCTCCAGCAGCAGTAGTTCTGACGAAAGCCCACCCAAGAAGAGGAAGAAGAAGAAGTAGGAGGAATCGGCTGCATTGTGATCTAGAAGTAGAATTTCAGGCTTTCCGTGGTACTACACCAGGACCAAGACCTACCACTCTCCCCATAAAAAAAACATGTAGGAAGGCCTTGTGAGATATTGGTGTTCTGTGGGCAAAAGTTCAGTTTTCTGTAAAAATATCATATGGATGCAAGTAATCTTTAAAAATTCAATCACAATGCAGGTTTTCTCTTGTTGTCCATACAAACTTTGGATTTCAGGTCTAAATATTAAGTCACACATAATCATTCAATTGAATAGTCAAAACATTTGCATGAATCTTCTCTGAAAGATATGGAACTTTTCTGAAACATAATATGTAAAATATTGTATGAACTTTTAGTGTTACCGGAAAAAGAAAGATTTGTACATTTTTCATTGCAACAAGTCATCGATACTGAGAACTGAAATTGTCTTTTAAGTATAACATTGTAGAGGCAATTATGATGTGGCAAACCCTCTTAGTTCAGTTATGTTAAGATAGCAGGTTCAGCGTCCAGAATTTGTCTTTGTGGACAGTTCTATATACAGATTATTCAGATCTGTGGACATCAGAGATAATCCTTGGTAATGAAAGATATTAAATTACATTGTGGCTTCATTTGGTGGAATGAAAATCTGTGCATAAACTGTCCCAATTTCCTGGGACCCTGGCTTGACGTGACCTTAACAAATATGTTTCACGATACCTCTTGCCCTTCGTAAACTGGATATTAAAAATATGCTTTAAACAGTGTCCTATTGAATCTGGATTAGGTAAAATTATAACGTCATTATCTCTTTTGTATTGTAATCCTCACCAGTTTTGGGTACGTGTTTTTTGAAGAACGCTATTGTTTTTATTTTTATAATGCAAAAATAAAAAGTACAGGACAACTGTAATGGTACTTCTGTAGTGTTTGAAGAGTTGAACCCAATACTTATGAAAAAAAAACAAAGCAAAAAAAAATTATTAAACAGGGGTACCATTAGAAATAATGACAGCTATATAAAAATTACTTGGAGCGTTTTTGGAGTTACGCCAAATTTGCCATTAAGATTAGTTCATCTGAGAAAAGACAATTTGGTAGTGCTTGGATGTACTGTATTAACGCGGCATTTTAAAAGAATGGATAACACACATTTGTAATACCCGTGTGTATTTGGCATACGTGCGCATTTCCCCTGTTAGCGCACTTTCCCCCAGCTGACGTCAGCTCTGCGGAAATTTCCAAAGGATTGCTGCTGGCGTGCTTGCCTAACACCTACCACAACATACACACCCATAAAATTATGTTTTTACACCAATCTTGTCCTGAAATGTGGGGCATCTGTCCGAAGGACGATTTACGGACTGCCGCGACCAAATATATGCAATCATGTGCTACAGCCATGTGTATAATTTTTTAAAATTACCACCTTTCAAAAAGTAGTTCATGTAATGCTTTGTAACAATTGACTGCTCGTGTTGGTTGAGCATGCATGGGTTGTTGAGACTTCATGTGCGTGCTATGACACTAACATATGCGCTTCCGTGAAAATAAGATAATGCACAACTACGAGTTGCAGACAGTTCAATGTGCACCTTGCCCACTGCCCATCGCAGCACGAGACACGCCCCTATCGGCGTTGCGTTACAGCACGAGCGCACATTACTCCGCGCAAAAGAATGCACAGGCCAGCATATGGACTTATTTTCCCCTAAGTTATATCCATCTGTACTTCGCTGTTTGTCTTCTAGTTTATACTACGGAAATCGTGGCCAGAACCAAACTACATGCAGAATATTAAGAAGGCCTATTAAAAATTAAACCACACCGCATTCCGCACAATAGCCGATTTGTCTCATTCTTAAGTGCTGGTCATGTTATTCCAAATGTGATAATATATATATATATATATATATACACTTTATAGTGTGATGTGTTAAAAATATCACATATTATGAATACCCAAACTCCAAGAGGCACGTTGTGCCCAGCAAAGCCTTCAGATTAGTCACACGCCCTTTAAACGGCTGTGGAAAAGTCGAGAGCAATCTAGAACAGATGAGATCTCGCGAGAGCAGGGGTTTTACATTGTGCACCCGCACTGGTTAGCTCGCTCATTTCTAGCCGGTTCACACTTCCATACCAGGAAGAAAGCCGAGTGGATGATGATTTGAAACATTTTTTTAATTTATATATCTCTTTGGTGTTTCCTTAATTTATACACTCAGCCCATCGTCATTTTACATCACAGAACGATATTTTCTTCTTCATCGAGACAATCCACAGTGGAAGATGTCAGTGGTAGGATTTGATGTCGGATTTCAGAGCTGCTATGTTGCTGTAGCCCGAGCCGGGGGAATAGAAACCATTGCAAACGAGTACAGCGACCGGTCCACACCGTAAGTACAAAGAAATCGTCTCCTCAATGTCATTTTCACTCTCGGATTTTTCAGCAGTCGGACTTGTCTTTGTAACATGTAACATTAGTGGCTATGAAGAAGTGATATTTCGCGGGTTTATTAGTCCGGTAAACAATATCTTACGACGAGCACATGTGGACGGACTACAGAGTCGGTATGAGCCGACATTACTTTGCGACATTCCGCCGCACGTCGAGACGCGGCCGTTAAATAGTGTTCTCTGTCCAAAGTAGGAAATGGAGTGGAGGGGCCATCTAACTTGTGTGCGGCTGTGTTTTTTTTTTGCCGATTAGACGGCTGCTTATTATTGTACAGTGATGCAGTTAGCCGGAGAGCTAGTTGTCAGAGTGACGGGCGGTGACGTCAGAGCGGCGTGCCGCGCGGCGGCCCGCAGATGGAATGTTCTAGCAACGTGCACCGGAAGAGCCGCGCTCTGAACGGTCCCCCCAGATTCAGGGGGTACCCCCCTGGCCGTGCGCACGCGGGCTCGTACCCCTGGCCACCGCTGTGATGGATGGATAGCGTATAGTGGTCTCGTCATTCACGTTAGCATGCTGAGCAATAGATCAGTCATTTTATTGGCTTTGCTGACATGCACGGCACGCGGGGGCGGCGGCGGGGGAATTCTACGTACGAGATTCAAGGGAGATTCACATTTCTACGAATTGTTATTCATCAATAACTATATTGCAATCATGATTGCGCGCGCCTGAATGGGAAAAATGGACCCGAAGCAAAGAATAGCTATTGCTTTAATAATTTTTCAGTGTGCGAAATTTCAGATAAATGTGACTGCAGCTTATTGATCAGGTACCACTTACAAACCTTTCAGAGAATAAAAATTGCAGTAATCTTGTCTTTCAACTGTAATTTTTTCCCATATTTTTAAAATTCTGGATAAATGGCTTCTATGAAGTAGTTGGGAAAACTATAAGCCGCTATTGCTGTCTACACTGAACTGTTTGCAGCCAGGATTCAGGTTCGACATGTTGTAAATGGAATTTTGCATGCCCTTATGTGAATTGTACTGATTTGCGCCTCTGCTGCATACACCAGGTTGCAAACCCTTTACTGTCAGTGTTTTACATGGCTTTTTTTTTAAAAAATAGAAACCAAGAATTCACATTTATTCTTAAATCTTTATCAGGTCATGTGTGTCCTTTGGATCCCGGAATCGTTCTATAGGAGCTGCTGCTAAAAGCCAGGTACCCTCTTAGTTTCCTGATAATATCTTCTGCTGTCATAATACAATCCTGTATGGCAGTGTTTCCTGATCCAGTCCTCAGGGATTTACAGACGCTCCAGGTTTTTGCTCCCTCCCAGTTCCCTTCCTCGCAATCTGTGGGTCCCCGTGGACTGGATGAAGGAACACTAATCTAAGCAAGCAAAGGGGTCCCTCATCCTAGTGCCTCATAGGCCTGTACTTATGCAAGCTTCCTAGCTGTTTGTGAGTGGTTTAAATTTGCACACAGTGGGACACCAATTTGAGTTAAATTGCAAGAATGATTATCGATAATTATGAAATAAAAGGTTTAATAGCTTAAGTAGAATAACGACTAGCAGGAACATCAGCCGGGTTCATAACTTGCCTTGATTAAAAGTAGTCTCCGAGATCACCGTTTCATGTATATCGTTTTAGTGTATAACCCCTAAAATGTATTTATTTACCTTTTTCACTCACCAGATTGTCACAAATTATAAGAACACGGTCCAAGGTTTCAAGAATTTCCATGGCAGGGCGTATTCTGATCCGTACATACAGTCCTGCAAATCCAGCCTTGTCTACGATCTTGTGCAGATGCCTACAGGGACAACTGGCATTAAGGTAATTGGTAAAACACTTGGATTGAATCCGCACAAAATGAAGCACCTGCAATGGCAGTGCCTTGATTTGTTTTTCTTTTGTATTTATTTATTTTTTGTTCATATTGTGCACGCCGTGCAAAATGAGAGCGTAAATGACCTGACTTGTTCTGCCCCGAAGGTTATGTACATGGAGGAAGAGAAAGTTTTCAGTATTGAGCAAGTCAGCGCCATGTTGCTGACCAAACTGAAGGAAACTGCTGAGAGCGCACTGAAGAAGCCTGTGGCCGACTGTGTCATTTCTGTAGGTTTTGATGGCGTTTTACACATTAATAGTGTTTTCTAGCTCGGGTAATGGATCAGTGCAGTGTTTCCCAACCCAATCCTCGGGGAACCCTGGGCGGTCCACGTTTTTGCTTCCTCTCAGCTCCCAGCGGCACCTGTGCCAGGTATTTGTTGTGCCTGATTGGGTGGGAGCTGAGAAGGAGCGAAAACGCGGACCGTCCGGGGTTCCCCGCGGACTGGGTTGGAAAACACTGGATTAGTGGCTTTTAACATCAGTTTTTTTGGTTAAGAGAAGTGAATAGCCCTCCTTTGTCGTTACTGTGTGATTTATGATTCCAGTAACTTTAATCTTGTTTTTTAAAAAATAACAGTGCATTATGGGTACTGACATTTTGCACAATATTTTTACCCTTCATCTGAGGTACCCCTGTAGTAAATTAAAGCTCTGGGACCTACACTCACTAGTGATGAATCTTAAGGTGTTTGGGGATTGGACACTAGTGCCATGTTGTGCACAACTGCGTCAAAACCGATGTGTGGCTGTGCCCAGGTTCCGTGCTACTACACCGACGCTGAACGGAGATCCGTGGTGGATGCTGCACAGATCGCTGGACTCAACTGCCTACGACTTATGAATGAGACAACAGCAGGTAACCGGACCTGGTGCTGTGGTGGATTTAAAGGGACAGGTCACCCCAAAATGTATAAAAAATAAAATGTTTTTCAGATAGCGTGTTCTATTTATCCATCTAGATTGTTGTGGTGTGGGTTGCTTAGTTTTGCAGATATTGTAGAAATGTCTGCAATCTCTCAAATATATTGCGGCTGAGTGCCGTTCTTTCCGTGGTGATTAAAGTGGCAAAAACATATGTTAGCAAAATTCAACAGCAATGTCTCTGACCAGACATCATGAAAATTCAGATTCATGTAGGAACTATTTTCTTTGTACCGAACTCCTCACTGCAACCGTGTCGCCCGTGACAACGTGACGCATCGACGTCGTCTTCCTTGGCTGAGCCCTAACTTTAGCTAGCTCAGTGGTGCTAGGTAAGCGGTATCCGTTATCAATGTCGGACTACGAGGAGGACAGCGAGAACTATCTCGCTCAGCTGTATTTACTTGAATCAGAGTGCTCAGACTAAAATTAGAGCTCAGTCAGTGAGTGTTTATATCCAGTCATGTTGTCAAGGCTGGATCTAAATGGATACCTCGCAGTACAGGCTTTCTGAAAAATGTTTTTTTTTTTTTTTTTTGATGAACATTAAAGCGGAACAGAGTCTTTATCCCCACAGTCCTTTGGAATCGGGGCCTTGAGGGTGTTTCACGGCGCAGGATTTCTCTGTTAGTTGGGTTTAACTTAGATTAAAGTCATGATTGTCCAGTAGTAATGCTCCTTACCTAAAGTCTTGTTGGACAATCGTGAGTTTTAGCTAAGTTAAAGCCAGCTAAGTGAGAAATCCTGCTTTGTGGAATACCCCCCCCCCCCCCGGTCTGCTATCCGTTGTCTTGGTGTTGATGAGCAGGCCACTGCATTTCCCCCCCACAGTGGCCCTGGCTTATGGGATTTATAAGCAGGATCTTCCTGCTCCGGAAGAAAAGCCGAGGACGGTGGTGTTCGTGGACCTCGGCCACTCCGGGTACCAAGTGTCGGCATGCGCGTTCAACAAGGGAAAGCTGAAGGTAGGGCGGCTCATGGCCCCCCCGCGGTGTTGCCGGGGAATGGTGCTTCATCGCGGCAAGTGTCCCCGGACGCCTGGTTTGTGTGTTCCAGGTGCTTGCTACGGCGTTTGACCCGCAGCTGGGTGGGAAGGATTTTGACGAGATGCTGGTGAATCACTTCTGTGAAGAGTTCGCTAAGAAGTACAAGCTTGACGTGAAGTCCAAGCCGAGGGCGTTGGTCCGACTTTACCAGGAGTGTGAGAAGCTGAAAAAACTGATGAGTGCCAATTCCTCCGACCTGCCTCTCAACATCGAGTGCTTCATGAATGACATAGACGTCTCTGGGGTTCTTAATAGGTGAGCAGATTGCGTTGAGGTTGCGTAACGTGAAATTAATATTGCTTGGTTTCAGAATCTCTGTTTCGAAAGTATGGTACCTTTCCGCTGTTAACCCACTGCTTTGTTTTTCGACAGAGGCCAGTTTGAGGATATGTGTGCGGATATTTTGTCCAGAGTTGAGGCTCCCCTGCGGAGCATCTTGGAGCAAGCGAGTAAGTATCCGGCGGTTCCTAGTGTGTCTCATCGACGTTTTAATGTTCCTTGAGTAGGACACATACTTGGCAGATGTAGTGAGTATTGATCTGCCTTTCTGGATTCATCAGAGCTGAAGAAGGAAGACATTTATGCGGTCGAGATTGTGGGCGGAGCCTCGAGGACCCCCGCTGTCAAAGAGCGGGTCAGCAAGTTCTTCGGGAAAGAGCTGAGCACCACCCTGAATGCGGATGAGGCTGTGACCAGAGGCTGTGCCCTTCAGGTGGGTCTTTGCTTTAATCCGTACCCTTAAGGGGTCTGCACCCAGATGCTACCTTCCGGTTCCTGAAGAAATAACTTTCTTGAAGATTATTGGGTAAAAGTTTACATGATTTATTAGTCTGGGAGCCTTATTTTACTGTGATGCATAGCTGGTGAATCAGATTGGGATTTTTAGAAGGTTCATTTTATCCTCCAGTGTGCCATCCTGTCCCCTGCGTTCAAAGTGCGCGAGTTCTCCATCACGGACGTGGTTCCTTACTCTATTTCCTTGAAGTGGAACTCTGCAGCAGAGGAGGGCTTAAGGTACGACCATTGTTCCTGCTGGTGACGTCTCTCCACGGTGGCCTGCCACCGGTCCAACTGATCAGTCATCTAATCCGAGGCATTGGTGATTTGCTCAAGAAGCACGATCTCCGTCCCCAAGTCCCCCATCTTTCGGTTGGTTTAGTCCAGTAATAGACTGTATTACGTTATTTAGCTGTCACTCTTATAAGGCTGTAATAAAATTTGGAGAAGTGTTTTCCAAGGAGACGGTAAGCGGAACAGGTGACGACGCACCTCTCTCCTCGCTCCTTTCCACTCTAACCACTAAAAATAACAGAACAATAACTAGCATTTTAAAATTCATATTATTAAGTGTCTACCTCTATTGGCGGAGAGGGAACGTGGATTAGGGATGGAAGATTGAGTTTAGATAGGGAGAGGAGAGGAACGTATGCAGGCAGAGGGAGCGGAACAGGAGAGGAGACTGTGCAGGCCTGCTGTGATCTCTCCTTCACTGGCATGTCCTTTCTGCTGAATCTGTAGACGCCCATTTTTTGACCTGTGCCTCTTTCAGTGATTGCGAGGTGTTCCCAAAGAACCACGCGGCACCGTTCTCCAAAGTGCTGACGTTTTACCGCAAGGAGCCTTTCAGGTTGGACGCCTACTACAGCTCCCTGAAGGAGCTCCCCTACCCAGATCCCACCATAGGTACGGAAAGGCCCATTTGTATTCCCGCGTGTGTTTGAGTGCTCGTCTGTTTGCTCATCAATGGTGCGGTGGACTGAATGGAGGCTGGAAGGTGCTCTCACTTTATGTGGCTGTGATGGTCTTGCGCGGAAATGACAGTTCCTTAGTTGTTCCCTGATTGAACCACTTAACTTTGATCTAGATGTTGCCTAACTGGGCCCCAGGGCGGATCTTGGTGGTACAAAGGCAAGAATATTCAGATCATTCAGTTTCTGGGTGCACCTTCTCAGCTGGTCAGAAGTGATGAGAAGTAATGACAGCCACATCTGTGAGGGTGTAATGGAAATCAGGTCCTGGAGCTATACCAGGTCGTTGTGGTACAAGGATTGGTGATTAGGGCGCTGGTGCACCTTTTTAAACTGTTTCTGTCGTCCGGCACAACCATTTGGTATGGATGAGTAAGCTGCTATCGTTCTTGTCACATCTCTGACTATGGGGGGGGTATAATCAAATTATAATTTTTTTTCTCCTCCGTGATGCGTAGGTCAGTTTATGATCCAGAAAGTGGTGCCTCAGGCTTCCGGCGAGAGCTCCAAGGTGAAGGTTAAGGTTCGGGTCAACATCCACGGGGTGTTCAGCGTGTCCAGCGCCTCCCTGGTAGAGGTCCAGAAGTCGGCTGAGGCGGAGGAGCCCATGGAGACGGAACAGGCCGTGAAAGAAGACGAGGTTCGGACATCTTTTCGATACAATAGCACAGCTCTCATGAAATTTTGCTGTCCAGCATAAGAATAGGATAGGCCAGTATTTCAGGAAGCCGGTTTTGCCCAAGAAAATAATGTCTTATTGTGGCCTTTTGAGAGTTTTATGTACAGTACTCTGGATCTGCAGTCAAGGAGTCATTTTGGAAAATAAATGTTATTCATCTGAGTCTGAAATGACGTGTTTGGACTCTGTTCGCCATGAGCATCCCTTATGGAACAACCTGCCCCTTTCTTTAGAACAAGATGCAAGTTGACCAAGATGAACACAAAGCTGAAGGCAACGGGCAGAAAGAAAACGCGGAGAAAAAGTCCGAATCGGAGGAAATGGAGGTTTAGGAATCGTTCAGTCTTGTTTCTTAACTTTTTTTGCAGTTTTGGCTTATTAGGACACGTTACATTAATCTAAGCCTCGTTTGATGCTGGGGGAACCGTTCTGTAATGTAAATGCAGGAATAAAGAAAAAGACTACTCGAACCGTTTGGGTTAAACCCGGTGGTACGTAATAATCAACGCGCGCTACTTTGTGACACTCATGAAAACATCGCACGACTTCAGCAGCTTATTGGCAGGATTCCATAAAGTATTGAACAGAACATTTTGCTAAATTAACATCATGCACACAATGCACCTGTCAGCATTTACAAATGTTATACTTGTCACAATAGGCGTGAGATATAGTACTTTTAGATGGTTAAATGTATTTGGAAGTATTTTATGTCCCTAGAAAGGTAAAATATACTCTATATACAAAGACAAACATTTCACTTGCGCTCAATAAATGAAACCATATGTCCCTGCTCTGGCTTACCTACAAACTGAACTTCTAGAGAGACTTGGGGAATGGATCTCATTTGTAACGCCTGTACGCCCCTTGGGATATGATGGAAACCTTGATGTTTTTATTTGGCCTTTATTGCTCCTTTGGTTGTGTAAAATTGAATCGGTAGTAGATTATGACTTGATACATCCATCCATCCGTCGGCCTGTTAGCTTATCCCAGCTTTGGAGCAGCATAGGGCGTAAGTCGACTATTCTGATTGTGTGTATGTATTATTATTATTTTTTACATCAGACTTCCTCTGAAGACGGCAAACAGGAGAAGAAGAACGATCAGCCTCCGCAGGCAAAGAAACCCAAAGTTAAAACAAAGACGGTTGATCTTCCCATTGAGAACAGTCTTCAGTGGCAACTTGCAAACGACATGCTCAATCTCTTCGTGGAGAATGAGGTAATGCAAGTGTTTACTGTAACTCGCCCATTTATATTTATATTTCTCGGTTTGTCGGTAGTAGTGCGGCGTGTGCTCACTTGAAGTCAGAGGTGGAAAGTTCAGGTCCAGAAAGTAGAAATCCAGCCCTAATTGGGTACTCCTGTTCCTGTGACTCTTAACACTGAAGCGGCCAGTTGAAACAAAATTTCAGTCTGGATTTTGTACTTTCTGAACCTGAACTTTCCACCTGTGCTTGAGATTACCCAAAATGTAGATGTGTTAAGGCAATGCTCGGTCTTTAGTAAATTTTGGTTGCATAAGTATTGTTGAAGCGTTACTGTGTTTATCACTTGGAACGCGATTTCATTCTTCGCAAAACTGCGATGAGTAAGTCAGAGGAGGTTTAAAAATAGTGCGCTTTTTTCTATGCGTCTGCAGGGCAAAATGATAATGCAGGACAAGCTGGAGAAGGAGAGGAATGACGCAAAGAACTGCGTGGAGGAGTACGTGTATGAGATGAGGGACAAGCTCCATGGTGCGCTGGAGAAGTTCGTCAGTGAGGAGGTGAGAGTCCCGGTCCATCGATGACTTAAGCACGTCGGCAGTCTGTGTCACGCGTCTTCACGCAACGCTGTGTGCTGCCGCCCATCGGATCCAATGCAGGAGCGGGACGCGTTCTCCTTAAAGCTCGAGGATACGGAGAACTGGCTATATGAAGATGGGGAAGACCAGCAGAAACAAGTCTACATTGATAAACTAGGTGAACTGAAGGTAGAGTCTCAAAGTCCTCTTGCTTTGCAATGTGGTTTCCGTGTGATGGTACCTAGGCTCAATTCGGGAAGTGCCTCGGGGCTGTACGGTTGGCCAGAGGTACGGCTGTGTAGCTTTGTTAGTAGAATTGAGTCATGCTCATACCGGTCAACTGAGCAACATTGGCCTGCTCAGCAGTTATTGGGAAATACCGTTGATGAGTGTCACTGACATTGAGCAAGAAAATGTCCTTTGTGCAGAAACTTGGCCAGCCAATCCAAGAGAGGTTCTTGGAATCCGAGGAGAGGCCAAAAGCCTTTGAGGAGCTCGGGAAACAAATCCAGCAATACATGAAATTCGTGGAAGCTTTCAAGACTAAGGTGACGTGTGAATAGCCTTTGTCTTCTTGTAAAATATGGTGTTCCTGAGGTCTACAGCCGTTGACTGAGCTCTCGTTCTGCAGGATGAGCAGTACGACCACCTAGACGAGGAGGAAGTCGGTAAAGTCGACAAGTTGGTGAACGAGGCCATGATCTGGATGAATAACAAAATGAACGAGCAGAACAAACAGTCCCTGATGGTCGACCCTGTAATAAAGTACAAGGATATCCAGGCAAAAACAAAGGTATCGTGCTCGTTCCTCCCAAGAAAAGAGAAAGAGGACTCTTCATAAATAAACTCTGAAATTAGCTCTATTACAAATGGTGCAACAGTCAGTTTTGAGAACCAGTGGGGCCAGGTCATTCATACAATGTCGTACTGGGCATACTGGGCCGACCTGCATGTTTTTACTGACAGGTGAAACTCTACCTGCATGACCTGCATGTAACACTCCTTTTGACTATTAAACACGCTTTTTTGTTCTCCTTTTAAGTGCCTTTGGCATATTTACAGTTTTCCTGACAGGTTTTTTTAGTAGTCGAGCCATAAGGATCATATTGTATTGCATTTTTTTTTTTTAATGAAAGCAATTTTATTCTTTAATTGTTTGGTCTGTTTTCTCACCGTGAATGTAGCCTCGACTGGGTTTAACGTCAACTTGCCTTCATCCCTAACAACTCATTGAAGACTCAGGACGGTTTTACAACATAACGGAGTTAACTTAACTTAAAAGCCAAACAACTTTAAATGGCTGGCAGTTGTAGAGATTTGACTGTCTTCTAGATTCTAAACCTGGCTCATTTTGGCATCCACAAAGAGAGGATACTAAGGAGGTAGATGTCAGTCAAGCCCTTTGCTCAGATTTTATACAAATGGTGGCGTTTTCTTTATACGATGACTGATTTCCAAAAATTAGATTTTAAAAAATCGCAGTACATGACCTTGCTTACAGTATCACAGTATATTGAACCGTAACCCCTGTATCATGATACGTTACGTTATCGTCAGATTCTTACCAATACAGGCAGTCCCCATGTTACTAACGCTATCCATTTTTTTTTTAGTTGGTCTTTAACTATAGGTAAGTTGGAAAAATGATACAGTACTTAACAGTGATATAGTAATTAACTGTATAATGGACTGTACTGTACCTTGAGAGAACAGACCGTTGAAGCAAAGCAATGTTTCAATGAATGTTACAAAGTAGCATGTGCATCCATTATTACGAACTATCGTGTTTAACCCAATTTTTTAATACAATAGGCTTTATGGCAGTTCGTTCGTAAGTACGAGTTGCCCGTAAGTCAGACGTTCTTAACCTGGGGACTGCCTGTACACAGCCCTGTAATGGCGCCTTTTTTTTGCTAACAAAGGGCTTATCGTAGACACGGTGAAGCCTCCCTGTCTGTGACCACGTGCTCCGTCCCACCAACAGGAGCTATTTTCCGCCTGCAACCCCATCGTCACGAAACCCAAGCCCAAAGTGGAGCCGCCCAAAGAGGAGGCGGCGCCGGAGCAGAACGGGCCCGTGAACGGACAGGACAAGGCCCAGAGGGAAGCTGACCCCACTGGCCCCGAGACGGGCACGACGGAGGGCGCCGGCCAGCCCGCCGCCGCCCACTCCACAGACGGCAAGCTGCCCGAGATGGATATCGACTAACCGCCGCTCGGGCTTGCGGACCCTCTCCTGTACGCTGATGTGTTAAGATGATCGCCCTCTGACCATTACAGGCTGTTTGATATGTCCCCGAAAAGTGCTCGTTCTGCCTTTGACACCTGTTTGAATGAACTGAACGCGTATCGTTCGACCTGTTGTGAGGGTAAGGTCCTAGGTAAGAATTAAAAAAAATTAAAATTGTTCGCTGTGTCAATGGCACATCTCGGTCTTAGGAACCAGTCTGTAGCTCAGTTACTTCATTTCAACTAAGAATGTCAGTCCTAAATGTAATAAGTAAAATATACTCGGGGTGGGGTCTTTTTTTCCCCCCAAATGTGTTGTGTGGATGGAAATAATGTTCCCAGTTGTCTTTCTTGAAAGATTGTTTATCACAGCGTTTCCCTTTCCCAACACACGACTGGTATTTCTGTTGTATTTGCAGAACAAATATATAAAAATTGTTCTCTGCCTTTCAGTCAAGTGTTTTTTTTTATTTTTAAGCACTAAAGATGACAAGCATGATCATTTTGCAAGAGCAGGATTATTATTTTTGGAACATTATTCAAAATTTTAATAAAGAATCCACTGAAACACTCAAATCAGGAGGACATGGTCAGTGGCATTCCGAGTTATTATAGTGCAGTGTTTAACAGCCGGATCCTCAGGGGCCCCCAGACAGTCCATATTTTTGCTCCCTCCAAGCTCCATGCCATATAGTCCATTCTTGCCACCTAACTGGGAGCTGGTAGGGAGCAAAAATGTGAACTGTCTGGGGGTCCCCGGGGGCTGGAATAGGGGAACACTGCTGTTAGGGGCATAGCGCAGTTTGGCTCTGCCATTGCTACAAGTTACCTTTTAATGACCCAGCAGCACTAACCTGTTCATTTGGTGGGCCTTTCTATCGCTACTGCACCCTGACAGAGTATGTAGGCTATTAAACGCAGGAATAGCAGCGAATGGATTGTTGTCTATTAAAGCGACACTTTTATCCACATATGTAGATGGTTGTTTCTTTGGAGTGATTTGGAATTTTAAGTACAACCGCAGACTACAACCTGATTTGCTTGTTTGATTGTGCGACATGAATAATAAAATACTCCATTTGTATAATGAGCACTTTCCCAGTGGAGCTGTATCTGTGGGCAGCCTTTCATTGAGAATGCGTTAGTGATGTTTCTACTTACTGCAAATTACATTTATGTGCTATTATGGTGAATTGTGTTCTGTGGAGGTGCATCTGTGTGTGTGTGTGTGTTTGTGTACATGTGCATATATCTTAGGGGCTTTTTGGGACAATACACTGCACTTTCCACCTCTGGGAAAGGCACTAGAGTAGAGTTTTAAGGTAAGCTGGGAACAGCATGCTTTAAACTGTACCTTCTACACCAAGATGACCAATGTTTAGTGCTTATTTTTCACATGGTTGTGTGTGTGGTCTGCGGTGCTGCACCTTGGGTCCAAGAAAGTTATTCAAGGTAAATTATAGTGTGTGTATTTTGTGTCTTGAGTTTTAAAACTGCTGGACAAAAAAAAATGTCACAGCTGGAGTGAGTTTTATTGCAATTTGAGCACTATGAGAGCGAGATACAAAAGACAGTGGAAATCACTGAAGGGAAATCATTAAATGAAAAGCATGGGCTGTGTAATATAGTAAAACAGCCTTAATTTCATAGCAAAGATTAGAAGGTTTTTTCTGTTAATTCTGATGCTGATAAAGGAGTGGCCTGTGGAGGATAAGCCTTGATTTCTCGACCATTTCATCCCAAATCACTTAAATGGGGGTAAGACAGGTGTCGTGATATGTTGGCTCCCACTTCATCTTCAGTCTTCGGCAGCGGGCTCTGTTCAGCTTGAAGTTTAATCAAAGTAAATATACACAGAAATACATATGGATGGAGGTAAAAGACACATGACTATATATAGAAATAGTATAGACTGCATGGTTATAGGCCAAGCTATCGTCACTAATAATAATGAATATGATGCATACTTTTTGCATTTATAAACATGTGTTTGTTTATAGAGTGCCACTACTAATGTATAGCACCTCCCTGTGTGAAATTTGGCAGCCATTTTGCCAAAAAGAACAAAAATTATAACGCTTATTAGGATAGGAAAATGTGGAGGAGGACAGCTGCGTAAAATTCAAGGTATTTCACTGAACAAGAGCCAGGTATTTACAGCTGAGTCAATCAATCCAAGAAGTTATATTGCTCATAAGAATTCGAATGAAAGAGTTATCCAGAATGAGCCGTAACTGTTTTGGGGAGCGTCATGAAATATGATTCTTCTGTTTGCTATACACAGGGCGGCTAGTAATCCTGCTCAATCCGGCCCATCAAATAAACAATCTCTTTCGGCATGAATATTTCACGGGCACTCCGTATTACCACCCTAACAAATACATGCAGAGCAGCACAGCAGACCAAAGACAAATTCAAGCAATGTTACTCGGTTTTACTCTTAAGCTGCCATTTAGCAATCATATCTAGAGAGACCATAAAATATTCAAGTTACTATTTCGTCCGTACTGTGGGCACCTGTTAAAAGAGTCATGATCACTAATTAAGCCCAGTGACGAGTAACTTACTGCCCTTGCATATCTGCAACGGGGCCCAATTGGTCTCCAGAAAACAACCATTGGATATTACGTGCACTTGTTAAGTAGCACCAGCTTACATTAACCTTTAAATATGGCATTGATACAGGGTGCTTCTTGGCTGTTTTGTCAACTAAAATCCGTTTTAGATAATGCCATCTTGTGGTCATATGATGTCACTTACAGCCACGGGATCGATCAAGGGGGAGGCTAATTTAGCAGGATTGGACTCCGACCTGCAGAGGGCGCCGCTCCTTTTCTCCAAGACCACTTCCGGTGCATTGCGTAGCCTGATCTTCCTATCGGTGCGAACACGCAAGGTAATGCAATAACTCTGTAATTAAACATTTGTTTTATGTCAGAAGCAGTACTTTTGGTGATATTATATATGTTATATTCATCCCTATGCTTTTTAAATTTCATACTGGATCGGGCCTTCCTGTGCTATGATAGAAGATGTAGCTTTAACAGAAAGCAGCTAGAAAACTGTGCTGTTCGCGCTAGGGTTCATTTAACTAGTTAGGTAAGAGCAAAGTCCTTTGTCTGTAGACTTCGTTTTAAATATTTACTGGGGAGCTAATTCAATTACTTTAGCCCTTCTGTAATAATCATTTTAATAACCCCGGAGCGTATCAGCCATTGACTGAACATGTCGCCAGTGATAGTTGATATGTTTTGGAAACCTTAATGCAGGTTCCCGGGACAACGCAGTGCTGCGTGGGCGTGGCCGCGGATAAATGGTTAAATGTCACAAAGAAAAACAGCTGCTGGCCGGCGTTAGATGACGTGGCGCCCTAGGCGGCCGCTTATGCTGCCCGTATGATAGAACGGGCTCTGCTCACAGACGTTACCGTTCGTCCGTTCATCGTTCGCATGTTCTGGTGGTTGTAGAGATGTAAATGTCTGAGGATCAGGAAGCACAGGAGGATGAGTTGCTGGCCCTAGCGAGCATCTACAATGAGGAAGAATTCCGGAGATCAGAGTCCACTCAGGGGGGCGAGATCCAGCTCTGCCTGGAGCTCGCTAAGGATTTCAGAATATACTTGAAAGGTGAGGGCAGGTATGACTCCTGTACTTTTGAAAGGGTTCACTCATCGCCTGAAGCTTTGGATGAATTCAGACATGGTGTGCAAAGCCTGTTTTTATAGGAAAACATGTCCTTGCTTATCACCAGGGAGGAAACAAACAGAATATGCTGTGTCTTTTCTACCTCCTCTGGTCCTGAACTTTGAACTTCCCCTGGATTACCCATCATCCTCTGCGCCCACCTTTACCCTGAGCTCCAAATGGCTGTCAAGGGCACAGGTAGGTCAGGTTGGAAACATGTAGTTATACCATTCAGACATTTTACTGTGGTGGAGGGTATTTTAAATGTATTCTCAGAAGCCGCACTATTCTTATCAATATTTTTTTTTCTTACTGGGAGTTAGTTGAGATTCCATGAATCAGCTATTTTGTGTGAATGAACACAAAATAACCACCTCACATGTTTTGAAAGTCCCTTAAATTTTAATGACATCCTGTTTAACGGTAAAGGAGAGGAAAGAAAGTAGATGGAGTATGTTGTTTTTTTTCCTCTTTGTCAAGGGATAGTCCTGCATAAAGTTATCTTTGCACTAAAATAACCCCCTTCCATGCCGTCAAGCTGACAGCAGTGTGCCAGCGCCTGGACGAGTTGTGGGAGGACAGTCGGGGCACCGTGGTCCTCTTCTCCTGGATCCAGTTCCTCAAAGAGGACCTGCTCAGCTTTCTGTCCATCAAATCCCCGCTGGAGATCAGTAGCCCTGCCAGGGCCCCCCCGGAGCGGACAAAGGGCGAGGCGGACGCCGAGAAGGGCACCGGGAAGGAGCCGGCGGACCCACGGGCCGTGGTAGACGTGGACCCACGCGAAGACATCCTGACGCGGCTGCTGGACTTTGACGAGACACAGCGGCAGAGGGTCTTCGACGGCAGGGTGTACAGCTGTGGCATCTGCTTCGCCGAGAAGCTGGGCTCCGGCTGCCTCAACTTTAAGGAGTGCGCTCACGTGTACTGCCGGGCCTGCCTCGGCGAGTACTTTCAGATCCAGATCCGGGACGGCAACGTCCAGTGCCTTAACTGCCCCGAACCCGAGTGCAGCTCCGTGGCCACGCCCTCCCAGGTTTGCTCTTCTCTTTCCAGAAGGGGGGATAGATTCACTGTTGACTTGTATGAATTAACACATTTTACTTACTGGGGGTGGCATTGACTCAGTGACTCAGGATGCTGGGGCGGTGATGGGAAGGTTGTCAGTTTGAATCCCAAGGTCGGTAGAGTGATTTCACCATTAGGCCCGTAAGCAACGCACTTCACCCACGTTTGCTTCTAGATCTTGACGCAGCCAAAATTATGGCACGATCATCAGCACCTGGGCATTCAAGCTTATACTGCGTGGATTGCAGAAGTATAAAATCCATCAACGAATGATCATAACGTTGTCCTTAAAACTGGTCGCTTTCTGAATTTCTCGTCGCTTCGGGAAAAAGAAACGTCTGCTGAGATAAAATGTCGACGTCCTGTGAATGGACTGTTGCAGGTGAAGCTTCTGGTTGGGGAGGAACTCTTTGCCCGCTACGACCGTCTCCTGCTCCAGTCCAGCCTGGATCTCATGGCGGACGTGGTCTACTGTCCACGCAAGATGTGCCACTCAGCCGTGATGACGGAGCCCAACGCTACCATGGGGATCTGCCCTTCCTGTCAGTTTGCTTTTTGCGTGCTCTGTAAAAGGGCCTACCACGGGGTGTCAGAGTGTCAGACCACGGCAGGTACGCAGAGACCCTTCGACCATCCAACCATATCCCTGTCCATCTGCCAATCAATGCTTAGCCAGCAGAGGGCCACAGTGAGCCGGGAAGCATAGGGTGCAAGGCAGCAGACACCCAGCAGAGGGCACCAGTCTATCACAGGGTGCACACGCATATATACTTATGATTAAACACCACAGGAAATCTAAAGACACCCCTAAGAATTCCAGTGCAAACATTCTAGAGAAACTGCTGTGTCATCGTACCAGCAGGGTTCTTGGCGATGCTTCCTACCTTCGAATGTTCGGCATGTTCTGCAGAGGAGCTGCAGAGCCTGAGGGAAGACTACTTATCTGCCAGCGACGAGGGGAAGAGGTTCCTAGAGCAGCGTTATGGGAAGATGGTGATCCAGAGGGCCATCGAAGAGTCCTTCAGCAGAGAGTGGCTGGATCAGAATTGCAAGGGCTGCCCCCGCTGTGGTACCAACATACAGGTGGGGGGGGGGGGGCTGCTGATGTGGCACTGTGGCCAGTACTTGAGGTCCCAGGAAGCGAGGCTGTGTTTTGGAGGCGGGACTAAGCTTTGGGGCTGGGGTTTGGAGGCGGGACTAAGCTTTGGGGCTGGGGTTTGGAGGCGGGA
>JABFEB020000047.1:4339350-4351945 GCA_019775895.2 Stomatorhinus ivindoensis
CCGGGGGGGGGGGGGGGGGGGGGCGTTTCATTAAATTAGGTTTCTGCTGAGACTAATACAAGCAAATAGCACAGATCATTGTGGTAGACACCTGTAAACCAGGTAATGATTGTATATCTGCATGGTACTGAGACTGGGTGTTGTGGCTCATCCAGCATTGTGGATCCCACACAGTCACTGTCAAACCGCCAGCTATTTACAGACCAGGAGCCTGGGTTTTGAATCGGCCATCCAGTGGCACCGGGCATCATCATATGTAAACCGGATTTCTCCCTCAAGAGCGAAATCCCAACAAAGCAGAGGGACTCTGTAAAAGGTGCCAATTGAAATAAATATACTTTGTGTTTAATGCAGTGACTCAGTTTTCGTATTTTTTTTTGTATTTACAATGTCTATTCTTATGGTGTACTCCAGATAAGAAAGTGACAAAATAGTTTTACATTAAACTTCACTAGAAAAGTTAAGTTAAACTTAAGTCACCTGCATGTCACTGCTGATTACTGAAAACCTTTTAAGCTTTTGGACTAAATATTAAATCATCTTGCTCTAACGGTGAAGATGATCTTAAATTCCCTGTCAAAATGATAGTTGTGTAAAACAATTAATGCTTGTTTTACTGCAGCACCAGAACACTTTATCCACATTCAGCAGCTGGTGCAGAATGACAGGAAAAGCATCAGCAATAGTACACAATGATACAGTGGAAAATGACGGCATGTTAACATGTTTCCTGAGAAAAGGGATGTTGCATCGTCAAACTACTAATCCAGTACAAGGTCACAGTGTCAGTCCCAGGAAGCAGAGGGTACTGAGGCAGAGGAATGCCAGGCCATCGCCAAGTGGCAAGGATAATGGCGCATTACGGACAATTCAGGTAATGGAAATCATGCAGAAATGTATCATAGCCTTGTGGGCAGTATTAGCATACAAAGCTTTGTCAGTCTATATCCTAAACAAATAAAAGCCACTAGGAGCTCTGACGCAGGCTAACACCATGAAGGACTTTGGGTTGGCGGTGGCGGAATGTGTTTGAAACAACATAGTCCCGTGCGGGCTGAACATGATACATAATCACTGTTTGACCTGTCTGTGACAGTTTGGACGTACCCGACTCCATAATCACATGTTTTTAATTTTAATTTTGTGTAAGCATTCAATTATATTTTGCTTAATTTGAGGTATTCCAAGTTGTAGAAGGTATCCAGGATAGTTTTATTATTAGGTACAAATATAGGGCATCTGACTGTCTCAAAATTGCTTTGCTATTTTTTTTATTAGTTCATACCTTTGCTGCCCTACCTTTGGCGTATTTTAATTAATGCACTTAAATTTTAGCAGACAAATGCCAGTTCAGTGACACGGGAGAGATTGTATATTTCCAAAATTATTATCATCCATATCGACTCTTAAAAGAAAATCCTCTATGTTGACAATTTAGCGTATGTTAAAATATGTGAGGCGAGAAAGGAAAACTAGATGTTTTGCTGAAATATATGTAGGCCTCAAAAAAATTTTTTCTTAAAAGTGACATGCGGCTGCCTATAGGGGACAGTAGTGTTGGGTTTTGTTTTCACCGTCTCCATTATCAGGAATTCGCCTGAGAACAGCGGAGGGGAAGCGGGCTTGTGGCGTCCCGACGGATAGTAATTTTTTTTTTTTACATTTCTTGACGGTGAAGTTATTGTCCACCTTTTAGTTTTCGACCTGGGCTCGGCTTTCCACGTATCGCTTCATAATGGCTGAACAAAGCAGTAGGTACCAGCAGGTGAGTAGGAAGGCGCCGGACACCGCGGGTCATTCGGCAGACGGGCCCGCCTGCGCTAGGCAAGGCCGGGGATAATGTGCTACTTGTAGGCCGCATTGTTTTGCTTCGCAGCTGTCCTTTTAGCTACCTTGCGGGAGTAACGAAACGCGTTCAGGCTGGGCTTTTACCATGATTTAGTCGTCGGCAGTTTTACATGAGATTTTTTTATAGCTTCTAGCGAGTCAGTGGCGATTTCTATTAGGACTGAACCCGGGTGTGTAATCATGACAATACCACCGGAGTTTTTATACGACTTTGCGTTTTATTTTCTATGATTTTAGCGTTCTTGGTACCAGGCCGTGACGAAAAACGACTCCGTATTTGGTTCCTCTTGCGATTCAAGATTCACCCGAGTAGCCATCATCCCTGCACTTTCAATCGGCCTGCGAGGGGAGTTGATCCAAGTAGCTGTCGTAACGCCCTTGTCCGATATCAGATTTTTTTTAATGGGTTCAGCAGAGATGGGACCAGTGAGATTGAACAGCGGTGCATCACGGAGCTCGTTTAATGTATATTAATCTGTTTATCGGATGTTAGCTTGCAAGATATACACAGCATGATACTGCTGTACAATTAGGGCATTCATTTTAAGCCAACCTGAGAATGGCATGAATAATCAGTATTGGTTGCTCGAGTTTGTAAAGATGCTGAAATGAATCACCGGGAATCCGGCTCTCTATTAGAGATCTTGATTAAGGTGAGGGGTGTAGCCATGTTTATTTAACTTGTCTTAGTTGTGTGACTGGACGTTGGGTTGACTAATGTGAATTTAACGAATCATTTGCGTTCTGTATTTTTTTGCGGCCATTATAACCAAGTGTACGGGCAGAAATGTGCTGAGGGGTTTCAGTGAAGTGGCTGCCCTCCTTTAAGATGGTAGCCCGCTGAGAAATGGGACTAGAAATGTTACAGCTATGAGGAATAGCTGGCTTTGTACACCTGCATGCAGGCATGTCTGTTGGGGTGAATAATTAAATCAAGTTTTAAGCTGCTAAAATGTAAATCATTTAAAGAACTTGAACTTGCGGGTTAAGGTTTCTTGGAATTAGGAAGTTCACAGTACAAGCGGTTATTTATTTAAATATTTACCGATATATATATATATATATATATATATATATATCCCAGCCTTCCATTTATATATAATTCCGCTGCTTTTATTTGCAACGTCCTGCATTTGATAGAGCTGGACCCGTCCTGAGTCCGCGCATATCTGCTGCCTTTTCTTTTTTTTATATTAAGCAGTGCCACTGACTTCCATGTCTAGTATGACCTTGTCTTTAATGTACTCTTATGATGCTGGCTATTTGCTGAGGCAGTTCAGAGTATCTGACTATGGAGTACTGCCAGGCGCCAGGTTTTGTTTGGGAAATTTCTGTGTGAAATCTAATTCCTAAATTCATGCGGTACCTGCTGCTTAGACTTGCTGTTTCATATTGGTTTGGATATATATTGGCAAAGACATGTGAGACATGCAATCTTTAAAGTGTAACTACCTTGATTAATGTTATTGGACTGTTCCAAGTTTGACAGGTACCTAGTTGTTTAGAAGCAAACTGGATTACGGATTGAGTGTATTAGGTTTGTAGAAGTGATGCCTCTTTAGAACCTGTTCATTCATTCACTTGTGCTCAGTAGGTTGTGGAGTTTGTGTATGGATGTTTTTTTTTGGCAGAAAATATACGTCGTGTGTGTGCATCCATCAGTGTGATCAGTAACTAAAACTGAAACTGCCAGTTGGTTTTCATCAAAAATGAGAGTTTGGTCCACTCTGTCGTTCAGTTCTTTGTTTATCCCAGATATTTTTATGGCTTGTAAGAAGGTTACTCTTGTCTAGAGTGTCTTTTCATGTCATGTTTGTTCCTGGATGATTCTCCAAACACTTTTGAGTCAGTCTTTGCAAGAACTTGTCATTCGTTCCTTATCAGTGGGAAAGTCCCTGCTGGTAGATCCAGCCTCTAGCCTGCCGTCTTATCTGTGTCTCTGCCTACAGCTGCGTAACGAGGAGGAGCCAAGGGAGGCTTCTCAGGTGGCTGCTGAGGCCCCCCCCCCATACAGCAGTATCGCAGCAGACAATGCTGGTAGGGCCGCACCTGCGTCGCACACCATTTTACGCTCCAGCTAGCTGTGAAGTAGTATAGTATATTTCTTATTGCTCCTTTTTTGCCTTGTTTGTTTGTTTTTATGTGTTGTCTTGTTGTGTTGGTATTAACAGAACAGTGGCGCTTTATTGATCCCTGTGAGGAAAATACCTTTATTTTTGCCACATTTTGCTCTTCATGAAAAGCTTCAGGGGTCACATCGAAGGGGCAGCCCAGGAAGCATGCCCCAGGGAGCTGGTATTAAGGGCCTCGCTCAAGGAGCCCATGGAAATGTGACTTTTCTCCCGAGGCCAGGCGACCTTCGGATCACAGGCACAGAGGCTTAGCTTCCTGTAGATGTATCATAAGCCTTTAGGTGGTGCCATGTCTTTTTTTTTTTTCTTGTTTGTTCACATTTTTTCCTCATAAAACTTCCCGACAACTGATTGTTGTCTAAAACGTACACTGTTTGGATTTGTAGGTCTCCTCAGATTCACTGTGGATCTATCCTTAATCTATGCTTCATTTCTTAAAGCTAACTTGCACATCTCCGAAAGTGAAAGCTGTCGAAATTTGCTGACCACATTTGGTGTTCGGTTACCGTGTTACTCGCTGTAAGGCAGCGCATGTACAACGATCTATCTGTGCAAGCAAACGAGAAAGCATGTGCAGTAAAATGCTAAATATACCTGCTGAAGAAGACTTTCCAAATCCTGTGACTCCCCCCCCCCAACCTATAAATAGGACTTTTTGGAGAAGCAAAAAAATTAAATCGAGTTTAGGTGTAGTATACAAATATGCAGTGACATGTAGTTTTTCTGCTTATATGGTGAAGTGTTAGCTGGGTATTACCAGCGTAATGTTGGGGAATAGTAAAGATAATCCAACCAATCATGAAATCCAATTCTAGCCCAGTTAATTGTTAGCCATTGTTAGCAATATCAGTTACGCACTGTGCTTTACCTATAAAACTCCATAGCAACATGTCCACAGATAAGTTGGACGATATAGTGTGCGCGACCGATTTAATGAGCCACAAATGAGGAGTAGTGCTTAAACAGTATAAAACTGCCACTTTCCCTTCTGCTGATAAGACGCAGCCATCTTGGGTTCTGATCTTGGGATCCTCTGTGCTGCCTGAGATATTTCTCGGATCTCCGAGAAACGTGAGCGGGCGTGTCGTCACATCCGGCTTTGAAACTCGGAATCCAAGCTCCAAGGGAAAATGGAACGCACCATTAGAAATCCTATAGATAGGCCTCAGGCTGTATCAGATTTGGGTAACGGGTCAGCTAATAGCTAAACAAGGCACCAGTGCTGGGCTTCGCATGGAGACGGATTAGCATTAGCGTCCCGTATTTCTTCTTCAGCTTACTTCGATTACAAAGAAGAGGGAAGTTTCCCCAAGCCGCCCTCCTACAACGTGGCAACATCACTGCCATCCTACGACGAGGCGGAGAGAACCAAGGCTGAGTCCACCGTCCCCCTGGTCGCCGGAAGAGTGAGTTCTACCTCGTGGTCCTACCGGTCGCCCGTCACCGTTGGACTCTACCGTAATTCGACCGCGTTTGAGGGAATGTTTAGAGTTAGTAGATACTTAGCTGGCATGTGGTTCTGCAGAACTGGGGCAGAGTTCTTTCGAAGGACGTGCTATTTTGCTGGTTTGTGTCTCTGCCACGCAATGCTTACGAACAGCACAGGGGACGGCTGGGGACTTTTGATGATCTAACACGTGGTCCCATAGAGGTACAGTAACACTGTACATTAGGTAATATTTACATGCAGACCTCTGATTTATGCTACAGATCCATTTTAGACTCTTTGTTTACCGTGACCCTTAAATTAATCTTAAAGTAGGCTGTCCTTTTTAGCATTCATGCTATGTCTGTATAGCGGCATTTTTAGGTTTTTATTCCTCTGTCTTGTTTATATAATTAAAGTCATAGTAAGTGGCAGCCTTACGGTGACTCTGTACACAGGATGACGACTTTGTGGCCAGGGACGACTTCGTGGATGCTGACCAGTTGCGGATCGGTAACGATGGCATCTTTGTGCTGACTTTTTTCAGTAAGTGTACCTCGAATGACCTCTTCCTTAATTAGGACATAGCAGTCATCCTGACGATGGAACTCGCCAGTGAACCGTTGGCTCTGGGCATCGTTTTCAGATTCTCTCCTTGAAGACTTTTCGCTATGACCGTCTGCTCTCTTTCCCAGTGGCGTTCCTGTTCAACTGGATTGGCTTTTTCCTGTCCTTCTGCCTGACCACCTCTGCAGCGGGCCGCTACGGAGCCATCTCTGGGTTTGGCCTGTCGCTCATCAAATGGATCCTCATTGTGCGCGTAAGATTCGCTCGTCCGGGACCCGGGCTTCTGGGGTCAGCGATTTATGAACCTTCAGTAGCAGCGTGCGAGTCTCACTCCTGCGCGTGCGTTTTCCTAAATGTACGCATACATTTTTATTATTTTTATTATTATTATTATTATTACTACTACTACACCTATTAATTGCAACAGCAATTGCTTTTAAAAATATATTTATGAGAATTTTGCAATAGAAATACAAACACAAACAACATAGCCCATAAATACGCAGTTATATGTGTGTAAGGAGAGCAGATGGGTCCATCTTCAGTCCTACCTTCAGTATCCTTTCAATTTCTTTAAGAGTATGTTACCAGTATTAGTAACAGTATGTTGACTCTTCTGTGTTTATCCAGTTTTCGACTTATTTCCCTGGATACTTTGATGGGCAATATTGGCTGTGGTGGGTGTTCCTGGTATTGGGTGAGTATCTAGTTCTTGCATTCACGGTGGTTGTAATATGTTTTTGATGTTTTTTCCTCCATCTATATTCCTATTAACTTATTACAGTGATTCTTCTGGTTGACTGAGATCTGACTGGTCTGGTGTTGTGCGGGCCGCCAAGTCGATTCCCATCTGCGTCTGACCCGCTGTTCCGTCTTTCCTTCTACAGGATTCCTCCTCTTCCTCAGGGGCTTCATCAATTACGCCAAGGTCCGCAAAATGGCCGACTCGTTTTCCACACTGCCCCGGACCCGAGTCCTCTTTATCTACTGAAGGTGAGTTGCCACGGCTGATCTGTGCCCCTCTGCACACGCAGTATGACTCACTGGCTGAGCTGGTCATGTGATCTTTCAGGGCTGACCTACATAGGAGCGAGACAGAATACAGTCCAGCTATCCAGTAAGGCTGCTTGATTATGGCAAAAATCAAAATAGCGATTATTTTGGTCAATATTGATCATGATTATTCAACACGATTATTCACTGACTTTGGAAATATCGTGCATTTATTGATTTTTTTTATTTGTCTCTTTAACAGTGGATGCCCTTGAACTTTGTAATTTAAACTGAGAAACAAAAAGTAGTTGGAATGGGGTGAACAGGATAACACGAGACGGAACGGGAGCATAACCGGAAAATGAAATGCGGCACAATCATGTCATCTCTTACTTTATTTTGATAATCTTTGGGGCCAAAATTGTAACTGAAATTAAAATGTGATTAATTGCGCAGTCTGACCGTCTGGGCGCCTGTTCCCACCTCATGTCTTACGCATGTGACTTGCATGTACGTTTTAAAAAAAAATTATACATATTTATTTAAGATGATCTTATAAAACTGTGATGTTTGACATTAGATTCCGATTCAGAATGCTTTTATCATCCTGGAGGAAAATTAACAGACAGCACTTTAGGGCTGTTTTCTTACCTGAAGTTTCAGATATGCTACCTTTTCATATACAAACATGGAAAACACAGACAGCGGAACACCTGAAGGATGTAATTTTATTCTGATTATTGGACACAGTGGTCTTGGTAATCCCTTACCCAAGAAACTTAGGCCTCCTGTCTAATTCATTGGAGGAATAAACATGGTGTTGCTGTGCAACTAAATGCATGTAAATACATACACACATATGTAATGCATATGTGTGTAACTACATGCAAGTCCCTGCTGAATGTTAAACAGAGGAGTGATGTAATGGGAACACAGAGCGCTATCTGTATGCTGGAAATCCTGATCCCCCAAGCAGGCCTTCATAGTGACTGTAAATAGCGTCTGCACGACCCCATAGGAAGTGCTTTGCATTCTTAAGCGATACGGCGGTTTTCCCAAAACGTGGCACCGCTACATTAATGATTTTGGTCTTTTTATTGCAGCTGTGCTCTTGGAATGAAAAACAAATTCACTTCCTGCAGCACGAGTCCCGGATGCAAAGAGAAAATAGAGGAAAAAAAACAAACCTTTTGGGTCGAAATCTACTGCACACCTGCGAGGAAATCGGGGAAAAACAAGCCACAAAAAAAGGAGAAGAAGAAGAAATACTGATTCGATTAACACTCTTCTCTTCATGAATGAGACGTTACTTTTTATGTTTATAAATGTACAATTTTACTAGTGGATGCTTACGATTCTGTAACCATTCGGTCATTAGTGGCTAATGTTAAGTGCTATTTGCAATGAAGTCTGTGATGTATGAATAATGCCTTATACAATATATCATCTGTTCATAGTAGAGGAGTAGCATGCACATGTCCTTTTTAGCCAGTAGGGGGCAGTGTTGTTTTTCTTCTGTGTTTTGAAAAACTGTATTTGATTTGAAGGGTTCACGCCAGCTCTAATTCACAGAAAAGTTGAGAGAGATCGGAGAATCTTTATAAGCTGAGGATGATATTTGAAAACCAAACAGCTTATTTTTTTTTTTTTGACAATCATTTCTTTCAAAAAAAGTTTAATTTTTTTTGACTTACATTGAAATACTCTATAATCAGGGTGAGTTTTGGGAGGGTCTCTTGGGGAACAAGTAACTGTCCACAGTGCCCCTGCATACTGGACCCTGCAAAAAAACAAATCCCTTCCCTGTCTTGGCTGGAAAGCACTGACCTAAGACAGTTCCGAGACGTTTGTCTCTACCTTCTGAACTCTCTCTATGAGGCTTTACTTCGTAAGTAATTTTAATACGAGAGGCTGAAGGTGTGCTCTTAGCGTGCCTGCGCGCTCCTACGATTCCTTAACAATAATAAACCACGCCAGTGCGACAGGCTAACGAAAGGCGGCGTTCGACCACATCTCGTCAACGTTGATGAATTGGACCTGTCTTGTGTCTTTGTACAAGTTTCCTTACTCAACATCGTAGTACTGAACTTTAAAAGTTTTTATGCTTCGTGTGTATGACTGTAAATGAAGCAACATGGGTAATAAATGTCACTTCCATAGTCTTGCTTGTTCATGTCCCTTGGTCTTTACTGTCTGCTCTGAGGGGTGTCCAGAGATGCCTGGTTGAGTTACCCTGGATGTTTTTCTGAACACTCTCCCAGGAGGACCTGTTAAGTTCACTGGAACTTTGGGAAGCCAGTGTCGTATAGGGGTGTGTTTCCCAAAAGCACTTGCGACTTGCGTAGTAGGAGCCACGCAACTGAGCTCTTCCAACTAAGTTGCTTATTGGAGTCACAACCCAAATTTTAAAAAAATGCTGAACCAAGTTTTATTTCACAAAAAATTGCGCAGTAATACGGTAATAGCATGCACCGTTAAAAAACAAAAAAGTCTGACAAAAGAAACATTTCAGAGAATTTTTTTCAACTGCACGCCATGAACCAATGAGAATGGTCCTCCATCCATCCGTTGGGCTTCTGTTCAGGGAAATTAAAGTTGTCCGGACTCGTTAACGGCTCCTGTGATTGTGGCTCCCAAGTCCCCTAAGTGTTAGGGACGTGCGAGAAGGTGAGGTCATCGCGGCCTCAGGCCCCCAGGGCCCCTTTCCCTCCTCACTGCCAGCCCGTGTATGCGTGCATGTGAGTCTAAACATTACATTGTGGGGACTTGAGAATAACCTGTTATTTTGACATTGTTGGGACCATTTTTTCAGTCCCCGAAAGAGGAAATTCAGTTTTAGAAAAGCCTGTAACTGTGATCAAAGAACTAAAAATGCCAAAAGACATGTTTGGTTAGGGCTGGGTAGGGGTTAAGATTGTCATTGTTAGATATAAATGAATGGACAGTCCTCACTAGGATAAGAGTAAAGTGTGTGTGTGTGTGTGTGTGTTCAGTCTCCTCCACCACCCTGATTATACCCGTTAAGATGCTGTACCTGCTCGCTGGGGGGTGGGGGTTAGCGGGTTAGTCATCCTCTGATGTCCGGCTCAGCTGCCTAGTTGTGTAGTGGCACCTGCACTGTCTGACGCGGCGGTGGGGGGGCGGACGGCCTGACTTCCTGCCGCCGGTCGCATATCGGCGCGAGCTTCTGCAGCCTCGCCGGCCCGGCGGAACGGAGACTTCGCACGTCACGGCGCGGTTCCGCAGTGAGACTCTGACTCATCCTGTCAGGTGGGGGTGTGCGTGGGGGGGTCCGCTCTGAGGAAAGCCAGCCGCTCTCTCTCTCCCCACCAGCGTCATAACGCGTTCCCCCGTATCCCCCTCGCCGCGCCCCCCCCCCTTCCAGCTGGATGACAGGCTGAATGAGCCCCCCCCTCCCCCACCATAGAGCATGGCTGCTCTTTCTGAACTCTGTCTTTAGTGTGCCATACATCTCCAGCCATCAGCACTACATCTGATCACCAACATTAGCGTTCTGCTTCGTAAAAAAGAGATTTATATAAATTACAGATAATTTATATGGATGTAAGTACAATAGACAGCAAACCCTAACGCTCCTGTGGTTGATCCTTTGGGGAAGGGACACTATAAGCATAGTGACCCCCCCCCACCAGCCTGCTGATCAGTCACTCGGGGTGTAATTACCGGAAGCTTCGCTTATTGCTTTTGCAGTTATTTGTGGCTGTGGACTGGTAAATGTTTACCTAGGATTGGAGGGGGGGGGGGTGGAGGAAGGAGATGGAGAGATGAAGGAGGTGGCTAGGGAGGGGGGGGGGTCCCCCGGATATCCAAGCATGCTGGGATGTGGAGATAGTGATGACTCAGACCGCTTAGGCAGACGTAGAGGATGAGCAGATTGAGTCACCAGGCTCGGAGTATCCCCTGTCACCGGTGGGAGGTTGCTGCACATCTATGATATATTCCTGTTTAGTGGGACAATAATGCCAAAATGACATAGTTAATATGCACCGATTACTCAGAGTTCTGTGCATGCAGTCAGTCTTGTGACAAATGTGACAAGTAGAAAGTTGTTTGGTCATCTCAATGCATTGAAGAAGGCTGTTCAGGGTGTCATGTGACCAGGCTATATTTGAGCGTGGCGCACTACCTCTGAGGAATCCCACCGTGTGACTTCCTGGTGTCCGTGGATCAAACCATGACTCACAGCCTCCCCTGATTCTGCTCCGTAACTCTTTCCTGAGATGCTCGCAGTGCTGTCACCTTGAATCGTCGAGCTAAATCCGGGTTCCCTGATTCCGTTCCTGGAGGGCCAGTCCGTGACACGGTTTGCAGATTTCCCTGCTCAGACACACATACTGAACCTGGCAATTGGCTGGTGAACTAAGTAAGCTGTGTTTGTGCAGGGAAATCCTCAAACTGTGTTACAGACTGGCCACCCAGGACCGGAAGCGGGGAGCCCTTATCTAACCCGTGAATTTGGATGGTCAGCCACACCTTGTGATGGACATGGTGAGCATGTCTATGTAGCACTCCTCTATAGAGAGATGGGACCTGGGTTCGAGTCTTCAACGTGAGTGTGGAATTTGCATGTTTCTCCCATGTCATCGAGGGGTTTCTTCAGAGTCAGTCCACAATCCAAACACCTGTTAAGGTGATTTAACCCTGAGTTGACCCTGCCATGGGTTGGTGCTCTGTCCTGGGTTATTCCCTGCCTCGATCCAGTAGCTGCTGGAATAGGCTCAGGACCCTTTTGATCCTGCACATGATAAGCAAGTATGGAAAACAAACTCGAGAAAGTACAGAATTCAAGGTCATCAACAATGCAGACGGCATGAGAATTAATTAAAAGGAGAGCAAGCACCAGCCCATCTTTCAGGCATCTGTAACCATTCGTTTGCCGGTGACCAAAGTAGGGTTAGGAAAAAGAGAGGAGAATGATGAACTGCTCCGAAGGTAACTCCGAACTCCAACCTGCCAGGGCCAGTGATGTGAATAAGCCTGTTAATGTGACGTTTTGCTGCTTCAATGATTCACAAATCCACCACATAAGTACACATCACTTTCAAATAGCCTTTCCTTCAACTTTTCATTTCTTTCTGTTTAGTGTTTTTATTTGTCTCTAATTTGCATAAATCGATTTTTCTATACATCCCCCATCCATCCATCCATCCATCCATCCATTCATCTAACCATCCATCTTCTATTCTGGCTTGTTCTATTCCGGGTCGCAGGGCTCTGGAGCCTATCCCGTGGAATTACCCAGGACGGGACACCAATCCATCGCAGGGTTTTTTAAATTTTATTTTTATTGTTCTATTTTGTCGCTACTGTATGGGACTTTGCCCGCAAGTATTTTGCTTACTTGTCCTCCGTCAAACTTGACTTAAAACCCCGGAGGACGTCGCTTATCGCTTGAAGATCGTGGGACGCGGCAGCGCATTCCACTCCGCGCTGCGAGGAGCGGGCCCTGCGGCATGCGGGTTAGCGGAAAAACAGCCGCGCATCAATAGACCAGCAAAGTGCCGAGACACGAAACTGTAAGGTCGCAGCAAATATGAGGACGTTTCTCCTGCTGAAACCTGACGGCTGTGCCCCCTAACTCCCCCCCCCCCCCCCCACCCCCCAGAGC
>JABFEB020000047.1:4367034-4401030 GCA_019775895.2 Stomatorhinus ivindoensis
CACACGCACACACGCACACACGCACACGCTTTTGAAGGGTCGTATGGTAAATTCCATTTGCATGCACAGCACATGGCACGATTGCGGGAGGAAACGCATTCGATCACGGGGAGCACATGCAAAGTCAGTCAAGGCAGGCATGCAAAAAACCCCAGAGCTCGAACCCATGGCCCTCGAAGGCTGTGGGAAGACTCCTTGGTTGTTGGCCGAATCCGATCAACTGGATCTCAGAGAATGTTACAGAAAGGCAACCGAAAAGCTTTGCTCGCGTACTGCCTTAGAAATGGCAATGGTAAACACTGGGACTGGATAGAGCATTGACGGTTGGGGGGGGGGGGGTTAGGAGAGATTCCCTCTTCAGATTATTTCTTCAGACTGTGGCCTGAGTCCCTCCCCAAGGGTCAAATCCCACAATCTCCCCTGGAGATTAAAACTAAACATACAAAACAGTGTGTTTGTTCTCAACACACATCTATGCAGTGGGGGAGAGAGAGAGATCTTTCTAGATGGCTGAAATACAATCCCAATGCGGCCTTGTAGTAAAATCGTGGTCAAACATGTAACTCTTTAATAGCAAATACCGTCTTGGTAACATGGGGCTGTTTGTCATTCGCCGCCCCGACTCGTCGTCTGCTCGGCACGGGGCAAAAGCCTCTCTTCCCAAATCCTCCCTGGGAGCCTGGCACCAGTGGCTTCCTGTTATTGTTTCCAGGATACGGAGACTTCCTGCCACAAGCCTCGGTATTTACCTGGGGCACAGAGAGCGGTAGAGGTGGGTGTAATAACCCGGCGCTGGCTTTTCATATGAGGAGCTTCATTAAAGACATTCTCTCTGCCTCTCCGCCCTTTTCTGTCTAACTAAAGACAGGAAGCGGTTATCTTTGTCTCCTGATAGTTTAAGCTAATTTAAATAATAAAAAAATATCTCTGTGAAAGATAAACAGAATTCCCTGTCGGCCTGTGGTTTTTTGTTATTATTATGTGGTTTATTTTATTCATGGATTCATTTTCTGGATTGTTTATTCATGAAATTGGGGGGATATACCTACTCTGTCTTCATTAACCTGTCACTGTGAGCCTTGGCTTCTAGAAGGTCCCAAATATTCAAAACATCGTTTTCATTCTGTGGTGACTTTGGATCCTGGAGCTGTTACCAGATGCACGCGAGTCTCAGAAAGAAGTTCAGACCCACACATGGCTGGATGGGATGTATCTCTCGAGTTTCTAACCACATGGTTTGGTGGGACATAAGCTGTGAGGAGAACAGGGAAATGGATGGATGAAAGTGCAGGACAACGGCTTGTGCTTCAATATTCAAAGTAACATACAATTCAGAAGGCAGGATCAGTCAGTAGCACAGTGGCCTCACACCTCTGGGACCAGGGATCAAGTGACCTCATGCTGAGGTTAATTGGACTTACCAAATTGCCCATAGGTGTGCATGTGTGAGTGAATGTGCACTCCAATGGTTTGGTACTCTATTCTATGCTGTTCCCTGTCTTGCTCCTGCAGCCTCCAAGATAGGCTCTGGACCCTCTGCAACCATGAATAGGGCAAGTGGGAGCAATTGAGAGTATAGGCGATACTCAGTGGCCTAACAGTGATATTCACTCTTAAAAGCAGGGGATTTGAACCAGCAACCTTCTGATCATAGGCATAATGTCCTTACTTACTGAGCAACATGCCATTCGCCTATAGGAGAAGCCGGCAGGAAACCCTGCAGTGCAAATCAGACCATGCCTAAGAGACTTAAGGAGGTGGGTCACTAGGACGTCCCCTCCACCATAGCTGCCCGGCTTCTGCTTTCCAGACATCAGGGTCTTTGCATGACATGTTTGTATGACAAATATATCTCTGTGGTGTGTACATAAATATGACCCTACATTACTGGGCCTGGTGTTTCATGGTCATTGCAAGTACCCTCTCATAGTATCACATTGATACTGATATTATAGATTATATTGCCTGAATGTTTCTGATGAGGCAACTGCCCCCCTATGACCCCATCATTGAAAAAAAAAAATTATAAAGTGCCCTCTGGAGTGCCCTTCCAAGTTAGCAAACCTGATGAAGTGCCCTCTGGAGTGCCCTTCCAAGTGAGCAAACCTGATGAAGTGCCCTCTGGAGTGCCCTTCCAAGTGAGCAAACCTGGTGAAGTGCCCTCTGGAGTGCCCTTCCAAGTGAGCAAACATAATGAAATGCCCTTGTGATGGAGAGAAAAATATCTCGGATAGGTACCCTTCCTGTGAGCATAACTGATGCTTTTCCACTGGCATACTGGCACCGAGCCGTACCTGAGTGGTACCATGAAGAGACACTAGTTACAGTGCAGTTCCAGCTCACTTCAGGTTTGCACTGCAGAAGGGTCGGCTCGGTAAAGGTGTCGCCGGGTTTGGAGAGCGACAGTGACGTAAAGCCACAGAGATGCTTATTTACTGTTCCATGTCGGCACGTGTATGGCTCAGATCTTGGTGGCAGTGGAAAAGCACTAAATGAGACTGTTTCACTATACATAGCGTATTATTCTGCTAGCACATCATGCAATAGGTGTCCTTTTTACTTTTTGATGTTACCCTTCAGCCACAGCTAGACTGTAATGCAGGGCAGCACTGAACAACACTGCTTACAACTCATGGCAAAAAAAACAGGCATCAGATCTTAGTTTTGAAATGTTTTTGAAAATGTTTGTTTTATCCACGATCGAATTTTGAGCTCAATTGCAGCGCAATGGGAAATTACTGGGCAGTAGCTTCCGGAAGGACTGCGAACGATCTCCGGCTGATTCTGACACCTCGTAAGGCTGCAGGCAAGCCCGTCAATTTTAGTGGGTAAGAGGGCGAGAAATTTGACGAAAAACACAAACCGCAGTTATAATTAACTTTTAGTTGCTTAACAGGCCATTTTTTCCAAGGTGATTTACAATTTTTCGAGTTTTTTTTGTAGTGGGAGAGCAATTCAAGTAGAGTACCAGAAGGCTGCTATAGCAGAGCATGTTTCAAGACCTCAAAGCTACAAGTCTATAGGTGTTTCTCAATATGCATACTTAACCGTACTTGTATTCTCATGTACCCATTTTACTTCATCTTCCATTGCCAAAGAGCACCTTCAGTACTCAAGAACAGAAATATAGAGGACAGTAAATATGTCATTCTCTCTTCGCCCCAAATATCAAGGATACATCTATTCCATCCTCGCCGAACGAGACCAATCCCATGATTCATTGCGCCCCAAGTTCTTTCTTGGAAGGCAAGTTAGCAAGACCACTCTTGTCAAGACCACAAGTACGATCTTTGTGCTCTTGGTCCTGAGAAACATCTTATATCTAAGACCACTTTGCGTCCGCTTACCCTGTGCATATGGCATTTCATCAGGTATAATTATACTCAGAAAAGACTTACATTTATGTTTTGATTGTAAATTGCAAGCAAAGACTGAAGTCAGTGCTGGGGGGGGATGCAGCTCTCGGTTTTTTGGGAGCATGAGAAGATCCTCAGCAAGAGGGACCCCGGTTTATAAAAAGTCCAGACGTTTGGCGCGGAGCATTTCACAGCTCGCTGCTTTCTGTCTGACCCGCAGCGATAGCGCAGGAAGCTAACTGGCAGTGGCGCAACCTTTGATACGAGGAGTTTATGAAAGAAGATAAGGAAGGTTGGCACAGCTGAGGAGACACAGTAGGCCTTTGTTTGGGGGTCGCTGCCTGGTCCAGTGCCAGGGGAAGTGCAGGCTCCACTCAGTTTTTCTCCTTCTGCCAGCGCCCCCCCCCCCAGGGGAATACAGAGCCCTCGAATGCAACTGTCTTGTGCGAAGGGGCCGTTCAGGGAGGTTCAATGGGTCGGACGATGACATCGCTCTTCGACGTTGTGGCTTTACTCCTAGGCTGGGTCACACGTCTTCAGACCAGCACCAAATAACCCCCCCCCCACCACCACATTCACCACCCCCAACCTCACCAACAATCCAGCAGCCAGTTTTGCTTGCTTCTTCATCCTGGCGTTCTTCTTCCTCCCTCTCTTCTTTCTCTCCATCCCTCCCTCCCCCATCTCTGGGGGGGGGGGGGTGCGGGGTGAGCTTGTGGGGTAAGTATTGCAGCAGATGTGGTCAGCCCGCTAGCCGTACGACAGGGGGCCTCGTCTGGGCCTGAGTCGGGCCCATGGAACCCACCGGCGAATCGCGGGCGCAGCCCCGTTACGCGCAGAGCTCCGAGCCCAAACCCCGCTGGAAAAACCTTTGGAAAAACCGTCTATAGCTAATTAAAGCCCTCTTCCCGCAAATGTCATGCTGTAGCTCCCTGTGCCACAAATCCAGCCCCAACAATTTATTCAGTTTGTGGAAAAGGATGACAAAAATCACAGAGGAATTATTTTCATGTAACTCTGACCGAATAAGCTGCTAAAACTGTTTTGTTTCTTAATATAGTCTCCTATTGGTTTTTTTAATGCATTTTGGAAACAAAGGATGGTATAAATGGCTTTATGTGTAAATGTTTGATTTGCAGTGAGAAGGTAGAGGCAGGGCTGCCGTAAGGACAGGAAAGTTAGGAAGATTCCAGGGGCCCCTGACTGAAAGAGGCCCTAAATAAATTGGGACATAATTGGACTGGTTTGGGTTGGGGGCCCCATATGATGTGTTTTCACTGGGGCCCAAAATCTCAAACAGCACCCCTGGATGGAGTGACCTAGCAATAACCATAACCTGTATTTTAGTAGAACTGCAGCAGTAGTTTATTTTAGTACTCACACATATCCACAGAACTTCACGCTGTTAAGGAGCATGCCAGAATTTTGTGTAACAATGTTTGCGGCCGTACAGCTTCCGCTCTCGTTCATGTGAAGGAATGTGACGTAATCACCAAGTGCCACACGAACTAAATGTAAAAAGAAAAAAGCTTTTGTGTCTGAAAATAGCATCTACGTCTTCACTTGTCACATCCACACTGGGGACAAATTTTTTTTGTTTCGTCGCTTTTCTGTGTGTCACTCGGCAGGCCAATGCAGGGGGTGGGGGGGTTTCGTCTCGTCGAGCTCCCCCGAGCATGGCCTGTATCTCGGGTCATGTGACCGAACCAGGATGTCACCATTGCTGTCAGCGCCCCCTATGGGTGAGGTGCGAGGCGGTCCCGGTGACGAGAGACTGACAAAATGGACAACGTGTCTATTAAGCTGTAGGACTGGTCTGTGATTCCGAACCCCATCCACGCATAACTATCCCAGCGTGTTCAGTTAAAAATATCCAGCTGTACATTTTAATAGGCAGAAAAGACAAATAATCATGTCAGTAAAGATACAGAATAATAATTTTAAAGTAATAAAAAGAAATAGGGTAATAAAAAACATCAGCTCACCCAAAAGTCTACCAATCAGATTTGCATGGACGTGGGTGTCAAACGGTGGGATTTCAGAGAGGAAGTCCAGCGTGTTGGAAATACATAACGCTCATGCGGTCACCTGAGTCAGACTGTATACATGCCCTATTTACACCCACCCCACCTGAGTCTGCTCCCAACATGTGCTGTTTGTTGGTCCTTTTTTTGCCCTGCAGGAAATTGCCCCGAGGGAGCAGGAGGAACCAGGGTGGGGTCAATCCAGGCTGCTGGGCCAGGCACCCCCCCACCCCCCCGCCAGACGGTGCCCTTTGGCACTGTTAATCAGCCTTCTCTGACGTAACCCCCCCAGGCCTGTTAGCCCCCCAGCCCTGGTAACCTGTGCACAAGCCCTTAACCCTTCTCTTCACGTGCGATGGGACCCCCCATTGGTTGCGAAAGGCGCTTTGGGTGTCTCAAAAAGTGCTACATAAATGTAACGTTGATTCATTCATGCGTCGTGAACAGTTCCCTAGATTCCCGATATTTCTCGATTGAGGTTCTGATGCTGCTGTCGTATATATAACACCTACCGATAGCGGCAATGAGCTAACTTCTGGTACTGGTTGGATACCATTTCAGTTAATTAGGGCCACAATGCGTCAGAATTCAGACCAAAGGGTAATTAGGACTTACCAAGGACTGGCATTCCAGAGCTCCTCGTGACGGAATCCAAACCAAGCTTGATCCCCCTTCTCTGTTTCTTCCATTTCACGCCTCACATTTCTCTACAGCTCATAAAGCGAACAGGCCCCTGACCTTTGACCTTTGTTGAGTTCTACTAACTGTATGTCCCACCCTGACATTCCAACACACTTCCATCTGCTAGATTCTTCTTTCTCCATCTCCAGCTTCGGGATCTCATCGGCTAACTGCCAGTTACACCTTCCTGTCTTAGTCTGATACCTCTATGATGGGCCCTTTCATCATCTCCTCAGTCTGCAGAGAACGTAACTAGCTTCTTTAGCTCCGAAGCTCATCACATGGGCCAAGGCTTCCATGGAGATGAGGATGTTCTGTGTATGTTTGCACACGTACCCCTCCTACCCCCCCAGCTTTGTGTTCCTCATCAGCTATCCTGAAGATGCCTAGATGTCCTCACCCATTTCCATCTTCCTCCCGGACATCTGCTCCCACCACAGCCTGACTGGATGATGGACCACCACCTGAAATCGACAGCCTCCAAACACCCTATGCGTCTTGTCTAGTGGGAAGGACCTTCTGTGGATCTTCCTTCCAAATGTCAGTCCTACTTTGGCAACAGAGAGCTTTGAACTTTGAAGTGACAGAGCGACTATTGATTCCAACGTGTCATTCTGGGAATCTCACAGCACTGACCGCGTTCTGTTTCCGTGTTCTGTGTCCTGTCTTCGTATTGGAAATGAAAAGAGAAACGTCCATGTTTACATGCCGAGCCGAGGTGAATGTATGGTCTGCAGTGATCGTTTTGGAAGGTAGGGGCCCGATTATCAAGTTAAGAACATCTTCGGGGGGCTAGTGACATGTCTGATGCTATGGAGTACACTGTGAACAGACCCCCCAGGGGCGATGTAAAGTGGGGAAGGTTAGGATGATAGAGGCCTGCGAAAATCTGAAAGATAGTGGGCTGGGCTGCGGAGTCAGTATGTTATGCTTTCATGGGCCCCCGAAATCTGCAGCAGCGACCCTGCCCTCCAAACCCCCCCAGCCCCCCTTTCAGCTCGTCTTTTCCTGCCATCTGCCCCATATGAGCTGACCTTCAACCGGACCGGTGGATTCTGACACAGATCCAGGCCATGCGGTCGGGCTTTGCTGAGCGGCCGGTTCTTACACGGCGTCTCTGAGGTGGTAGGAAGCTCCTTCAGGGATGAGGCTTTCGTGCAAGGGAGCTGGGGGCGGGGGGGCGCTGAGACATGGGCCACTGATCAGACGAGATCTCCCCAGACCTCACCTGTGCCGGCGGGCTGGCCCGGTGCCCCAGGCAACCGTGGAACCCCCCCCCCCCCCTCCACTCACCTGGGAAGGAAATGAGCTCACCGGCTCACTCAACTCCTGGTGTGCAGGTACAGATGGATACAAAGCTCTGTCTCGCCTGTGGGGGGGTGAGGGAGGGTGAAGGGCAGGTGGGTTCGTGTCGGGAAATGGGAGGGGGATTTTCTCTGTTGCTGGAATGTTCTTAAGTGTGACATAAAACAATTCAGTCGTACACACCCACTCTCCCTGATCTCTGTCTCACACTCATACCTTTTCTCTCTCTTCCTTCCTGGGGAGGGGGAAGTTATGATTTTGGATCTAACCCCCCGGTGTCATGTTGTTTCATTTCCGAACAGAATTGAGCTTATTTGATTCAAGGCCACCCCCCCCCCCCCCCTTAAGACGGGCCGATAGCTGATGTTCCGCTTCGACTGGGTGGAGAACGATCCAGTTACGGGGAACCGGAGGTTCCGCAGCTTCTGAGGATTTTCAAAGAAGGAAATTTCAAAATTATTATGCGTTTTATCTTGCTGTTTTTTTCCCTCTAAAAAAAACGAAGTCAGGTGAAGCCCTCCGGCTGGTGTGGAAGGGCCGCGCTTCACCAGGGCCTCATGCGAAGACAACGAGACGGCAGGGGGAACATAATTATGTGTCATTTTGAAAACCAGCAAACGTTCCACTTTCAAGTGAAGAAAGGGAAAGCTTGCTGAGTGAAGATGGGGAATGTTTGGATGGATGGATCCTGCATGAGCCACAGGATCCATCTATCCATCCATAAATCCATCATCCATCCATAAATCCATCCATTTATCCATAATTCAATCATCATCCATCATCCATAAATCTGTCTCTCTATCCATAAATCCATCCATTTATCCATAATTCAATCATCATTCATCCATCCATCTATAAATGCATCTTTCAATAAAATCATCCATCATCAATGAATCAACCCATCCATCCATCCATCCATCCATCCCCTTCCACGTGCCCTGTGCTTGCTGGGGTCAGCTTCAGCGTCGCTATGATCCTCCAGTAGATTTACCCTAAACACCTCACCTAACCCTGTCACATGGTACATGGCGCGATTCCCATGTAACGCCGGGCACACCAGGGTCCCATTCGTCACTCAGCAGCTGCACTTAAGATGACAGAGATATGAGTTGACAGCGTCCACTTTGTCAAGACCTGCTGAGATAAGAAGGATGGACTATGGCCAAGTGGCAGATCTCAGAAACGGGCAGGTGTATATTGGTATTATTATTATTACTATTAACAATGATAATAATAATTATATTATTATTATTAATAATAATAATAATAGCAACAATAACTGTTATTAATAATAATCAGTGATATATGTACCATGGAATATAAATAAAAGTTATTAAATGCTATATTTGTAGATATGCAACTTCTTTGATATATGTGCCTTGTCATAGATACCTTGCAGACAAGGTTTAGTCAGTAAGCACGTGGTGACCTAGACGAGCTGCTCAGCCAGCGCCCCCCCCATCTAAGATTTGGCTTGCTAGATCAGCGCCCCCACAGAAGATGGCGCCCTAGGCGGCCGCCTATGTCATTTAATAAGTTACTTGGCGCTGCGCTCGAGAGTGTCCCAAACAAGCTGGTGTATCCTTTGTTCATATTTTTTTCGTATACGAGTCTTAATTAATACCACAATCTGCTATAAACTTTGAGAAAAAAATGCAAATATTTTTCTGTGTATGTGCTGTAACTTTACGTTAATAAAACAAGAGTGACACATAGAGACTGACACGTAGAGACTGACACGTAAGAGACTGACATGTAAAAGACTGAAATGTAAGAGACTGACACATAAGCGTTCATATTTAACAATATATATTTCAAATTTTCAAGGTACATTCCTTTTGACATAAGCTTTTAAACTTTTCTTCACAAAACGACAAAAGTAGCCATCTAAAATAAATACTATATAAAATACAACTTCAAAATAAATATATCTATAAATGGAAGCTTTCATATGTGTTGAAACAAAAAAGCATATAGCTTTTTTTTTTTACATTTAATCCGCAAAGGCGAGAAATGTGAAACGACGGTACAAGCAGTTCAGAAGGGCACAAGTTTTTGAGCAAATATCGAGAGAAATCTGATGAGCTCCGAGGTACCACGAGGATGATCAGTCACAGCATTGCAAGCGGGGCAGGAGCGCGTGAACGGAAAGCCGAACGGTATCTCAGTGACGGGAACGGAGAGTGGACGTGGACTGGGAGACGGGATTCGCGGCTACGGGCGTTTCCTCCCCCCGCGGGGAGGAAGACGGAGAGCCACGCAAATGGTGGGTGAGAGAAACCGGTCAAAGGCTCCATACTATCCGGCTGAGACGGATCTGCACCGCGCAGCTGTTCGCTGTCAGTCAAGCTGGCGGTATCTGTTAGACTACTGTGGGAAAATGCGTGTCACTGAATATATATATATATATAAAGTTGGTCTGAACTTGTGTTTGTGTAGCAAATCTATGGTTTCAGAGGTGCAGAGGAAGCAGGAATTAGTCTTGCCTCTCTGGAGGTAATGAGGCATGAACAACACACACAAAGAGGTATTTTTATTGCTCGTCGCATTTCTCTGAAGCAAGTACTATTTGTGATAGACTAGTCTGCTTTCTCCTCCCCTCCCCTGTCTGGCCCCCAACCTCGCCAAAAATATTTCTGTACTGTAATTATAGTGTACCATGCAATTTCACAGTACGTTTTCACTACTGCTGACAGGTTAAGAACACAGGGCCCTCAAAACTGTACACAAGCGCACACCTGCATAGATATTTTCTTCTTACGCTAAGAGACGGCGACGGTTGACACTTCTGTTTCTCGCTAGCTAGCCGGGCCTCATTCTCTCGGCTTTGGCATCCACCCTGTGGTCGAATTGCAAAGAGCTACTTGAACAAAAATATTGCCTCGTACATTCAAGACAAAGACCAGAACCCCCCCCCACCCCGCCTCCCCATCCTCCGGCTTAATTGCACGTCTTTCACTCCGTGCGCGGTACACTAGTAGAAACGTCAGCATAACTCAGGAGCCCCCTTACGGGAGGGGGGGGGGGGGGATACGGAAACACGGTATCTCTTTGCCGGTACTCCACCAGGCGAAAAAAAGAGGACATTGTACCTTTAAGAGCATTTGCCAACCGACCGAATTGTCAAGTGCACGAAAATAAAAAGATCCCTCGGAGAAACCTCAGAAAAAAAGACTGACGTATTACAATCCTTTGGCTAAAGCTGTAGCATTTACAGTTCACTGAAACAAAAAATCTTCTGGAAGAAAGGATTGATATTTACAATAAAATATGCCTCTTCATAACATGGAGACAGCTGAGTAGCAGCACACACTAGATTTCGCTCGGTGCAGATGGCAGACAGCAAACATGGAGGATGGAGCGTGATAACGGAGCCCAAGCCTCACCTATCTACTTAATAACACTACGCCTCTACTTGTGATTAGCTCTACATAGCTCGTTATGGGGTGTGCAAGACGTCGGCTTCAAAACCCTTTCAAGACACACCCTTTCCTTTGAATGAGGCTCGGAATATTGGCTAGTTGTCTGGGAAAACAGTCCCTCTATCTGAGCAGGCCTCCACCACTCACAGAGGGGTAAATTCCACCCTGAACACAGAGAGAACTTCTCTGAATTTAACTCACAACTATGACTAAACAGTCAAATTTTACGACAAAATCAACTAAAGAACTTTCAAGCTTTTTTATGACTCGCTGCCTATAACAGAGAGCAAACTAGACGAGCTTTAAAGACGGATACTTTAAGATAAATTTTCTTATTGTCTAAAATATTCTAAACTTTCAAAATCTTGCAACTCTCCCTTCTCCTGGTTCTTTGTTGAGATTGTAAATGGGTCAATTTGATGGGTAATTAAAATGCTTGAACGCAATTTGGTTCTTTGCTGATGTATGTTTTTTTTTTATGATGACGCTTGCCGCAGAGTAGGCGGCTGTAAGGGGAAAGTGGGCGGGGCCAGCCAATCAGTGAGCTGTGTTCTTCCTCTACATCACTCTGGCCGGTGCCAATCAACAAAACAGAACGGATTTCCATTTCATCATCCACACAAAAAGTCACCAATCTATTTTTAGCTAATGGAAACCTATTGCTCAACATTAAACAGAAGTGACAAAGACTTATTTTTAGGAAATAACATTTTGTTTCGCTGGAGTGTGGGAGACCGATGGGGGAGTCGGGGGGGGGGACAGGTCTGCAGCGGGGTCGAGGTGTTGAACGTCAGACAGCTTTGAAGACATAAAAAAGACACCCAACACTCAACTTATGCCAAAATCCACCTCTGCCTTCCACCAGTCCATCTGTGAGGTGTGGCACGTTGCCACGGAAACGAGGCAATCGCAAATTAACCCTTTGTAAGTACCATGTTTTTTGAAAGTCCTCCAGCACAGCACAGTTCCTCTCAGGTCTTTAGGGCTTGCCCACAGATGTGCCTGATTCGGGGGGTGGGGGGTATCAAGAGGCCTGTATCCCCAGCACGCCAGCCTTCCCATCCCCGGCCTTTCGGACCTGGTTGGCCTTGCAGCGGCACCCGGGACGCCGGGCCCCATCGTAGCACCTCTGGGACATTTTGACGCAGCCCAGGGCCGGCAGATAACATAGCAGGCAGGGCAGCACCAGCGAGACGCAGCCCATGAAGGACCAGCGGCCGCAGCAGTTCGAAGGGCTGCAGGAGCAGGGCCGCTCGGCACAGGAGCCTTCCTCGTCCTCGTCGTCGGTGCAGTGGTAGAAGACGCCCTTGACGAGGCACATGCAGGTGGCACAGTCTACCAGGCTCTGCGGCGAGCAGAGGCACTCCTGCTTGCAAACCCAGCAGGACGGCAGCGTCCGGGGAAGCGTGCACTCTGTGCACCGGCACTTACCGCACGACTCGCACAGTAGCAAGTGTCGCCGCCCTTCTGGCGGGACTGACAGGCCCTTTGAGTCCACGGGCTTGGAGCAGACTGCATTGGGCTGGATGCCAGGGGTCCCGAGCAAGCCCGGACTTGCCTCCAACACGGGGGTGGGCGCGGTGTGGTCCAGTAGCCGCTGGTCCGAGGACGCGCTACTGCTGCTGCTGATGGACCTGGGCCGGCCGCCGACAGTGATCCAGGGGTGCGTGACGTCCTGTGACTGACTCCTGGCGAGCTGGGAGGCCCCGACGGGGGCTTCGTGGAGCCCCCTGGTGGGCTTCTGGCTGGCCGGAGGCTGCAGCACCACGGCGGGGCTATCGATGTAGTCGTTCTCCACGTGGGAGGACTTCATCTGGTCGATGGGGAAGACGACCAGAGGTGGCTGCATCCGCCCGTAGGGGACGTGAGCGTCCAGGAAGGGCTGCACCATGATGGAGGAGGAGACCCCTGGAATGTGATGGGAGAGTCTAGACTCCATTGGTACGCCTTTGTCCTTCAGGCACCGGGGGGGGGTGGGGGGGTGCGGGGGATTCACATCTAGCGGTTCTGCGGATAAATAACGCACGCGGTCACGCTCAGAGCCGTAACTCCAAACACTACTATGTATGCCATCTGGGACAAAGCAGAAAGCGTGTTTGCGAGTGATACTGCTGTGAACAGCACTAAATGCATAGTTACATTTTACAGCTATGTTTATTTATCCGGGAGCCAGAGAGACAGCACACGTCAAAACAAAAATCACATTTTAAGCTATTTCATTTCACGTTACTTGGCAAACAGAGCCAGCAGCCATTCTAGGCTACTTAATACTTTTGAAAATTAACAATATATCATATTTAAAAATGTATATGTAGTTCTAAAATCAAATCTGAGCTCAGGTTTTAACCAGAAGTAGAAAATTTAACGCTTCCTTAACTGTGGGATTGATTTATACCATAAATAATTGATTGCATACTTATAAAAATAACAAAAATGAAAGTCTTCTACATTTCGTTTTATCATACACACAGACATGCTGTAGTATATATCCTACATTAAATTGCCATTTTTCAGGTAGAATACTTCCTTCCCAAAGCATTTTTCATCTTGACTTCACAGCACGCTTATCTATACTGTATATAGTCAGTATTTGGCCCCGAGTAGACCTCAAAAGTATTTGCACTCCCGTTGAATATTAAATGCTCCGTAAAAGACTGTTTAAACACTATGTGAGGACATATAAGCTAAATATATACGCGGTAAAGACTAAAGCAAAGTGACATACAGCACGTATTTAATCGGCCATGGTACAGGCTACGTTACTTTCATCGGGTACGATTCAACTGCGCACGTTTTCAGATTAAAGGATTACTGGATCAGATCTCTTATTAGTCACACTGTTACGAGTTCATGAGCATAAAAAAATAATTTATTATGTCTGCTCATGACTGTACGGATCGCCGACGACTGCAGCTCAGCGTGTTGGGTGCGTTTCAATCGAACCCACTGAATTAAGGAAAATCGTATATATTACATCGTGTATGTAAAAGCTGAAGTATTCATACAGCCGGGAAAACGCCACTTGATCCTTGGAAATCAGAAAACCAATGCAAACGCTGCAGAGAGGCTGACTTCGATAAATACAAGCACATCGGTTTATCTAGCGAATTCTGAATATAATATAATCTTCCTCGTGCCTTAGGTAATTTCACTATTGAAACGTACAAGCTGTACCATCCGAAACGGCAACCCAGTGTAGAAATGTCACTGCTTTATTCAGCCGTATTTATTCAGTTCACTCAGACAACCTCGTTACGGTACAATCTACGGATAAATTTAGATTTAAAAAATGTGCGAAAACAGGAACAGCACGCTGGAAACAAATACTGGCTTTGGGTATTTAAATGTACACACGCTCTTATACATTTAATAAACATTTAGGGTAGCATTTTGTTGAATAAATATGATAAATCCCAGTGAAGCATAATACTGCAAATCTCTAATTGTCTATTTACAAGGGAAACCACTTACTTGTACTGAGAAACAGCCCATGTCCTTATCTTATGTGTACGGTTGCCAGTATATTCCAGATTACATTTCCACTTAAAGCCAAACGCAAACCCGCGAGCTGCACTGCAGTCAGAACACAGGCGTTTTGATGCGATGTTGCAACTGCTTGGGAAAATGGCTTTTTTATGAATGGGAGGGTGAGAGACGTACTGCGCAGATGCTCTGACAGTTTTTTTTTCTCTTTCTCTCTCTCTTCTCTTTTTTTGTGAATGGGAGGACATAGCTGTTTCAGCGCGCAAGTGCGGGGGCTGCACTTTATGAATGGGAGGGCGCCTAATTGCATTGCGCAAGCATGATACCCGGATCCCGTGAATGGAGGAACTGGGAGCTTTCTGTCACTGGGGCGATGTCAGAGAGGATTACATGAAAGGGGCGGCAATGTACTTCACGCCACGCTATTTATTTATTTATGTATTCACTCATTCATTTATCCCGAGTGGGGGCGTTTGGCCTTGGCTATTGTGCTAATTTTCGGGTATGTAATGCCATGTTAGCGTTCTTATACACAGTATGAAAACCTGCAATAAAAATACATTTAAGCAGAACTTGGGGAGAAAAACACACGGGCGTTCTTTTGTGTCATTGTTACGTGTCATTGTTACATGTCATTGTTGCTAAACGATCATATATATATATCTTTTTCGAATACCCATTGTCCTTTTTGACAAAAGCAACACGTTCGCGTCCTGCCTTTATTATAAATCTGTGTATATATGATTATATGTATTCTATTTAAAATACAGTTACGTTAGATGTGATATATCATATGTAATCGTGTACAATAAGTTGATTAAATCGCTGCTTATAGATGCATGAGTGTTATGTTCGCTTGCGACGCGCTATGCAGAGCAGACAGAAATGTGGGAAAGACGCAGTGCAGAGTTGAGTTTCTGTTACATAAGGGCGACGGGTAAAGCGGCGCTGGGTGTCTCACCACGACAGCAAAAACGCCGCAATTATCGATTACCTTTCAGCATTTGGGCACGCGATTGCGTAACTGGTGCCATTTCCACGAATGGAAAATACTTCTGCTGTATTGTTTAATCGCATAAGACACACAAAATGCACTGATGCATTTTTAATTATGTTCCATATATCAAACATTGCATTTCGCACACACACACGCACACACACACACACACAATACACCTTATGTCATTCCAGGGTTTTCATACTTCTCTTTCATGTTCAGTCCATGAAATGACAGTATGAAATGCCCCCGCATGCGCTTGTGGGCTGGCTTTCTTTTTATGTTAGACATTGTATTTACACATACCTGGCAATGCATCGGGTCTATTTAATAAAACTGGCTTTTATCCGCCTCTGACCTTAAATCTCATTTATAGCGCGGCAGAAAAAAGGCAGAGTTTGGCCGTACAAAAGGACAGGATGTCGTAACGATCTGTAACAAAACCACGAGAGGAAATGATTGTAAATTTCCCTTTTACCTTCCGAATACCTGCCCTCCCCCCATTTGCTGCTCCCAGCCCGACCGTCTGTCAAAGGTTAGCCGTCGTTACATGAAGGCAGCCATATGCTTATTTTAAAACGTTTTCCTGAGTAGGAATAAACATATGAAGGTGACATAAGCAGTGAACTTCCTTAGCCTTTAGCGTCGACAACATGATAAACCTGTATAGCTCGCTTTAAAGAACAGGCTTTGCTATTTATCTCTGCGCCGTGTGAGTACAGAGCTTTTAAGTAAAAAAATTCTAAAAGCTTTATACCTGTCTTCATATAGAAAATTCACCTGATAGGCCTATGCAAGTGTCATAATTCTCTGTTATTAAAAAGGCTTTGTATTTATCCAAATTCGGTTCGATAAAATACACATTTTTTCCTTTTCGCAATATTGATATCTGAAATACATAGGGCTGCACGTCCTGACAAAAATATTTTATTTCATATGATTTTGAACATATGAGGTCCATATATCTATACAAACATCTTTTCCGGGGCCTAAATGAAGCGATTATAATAATCTAAAAACCGCGATGCCAACGATTCATGCGGTTATAATAGGCTAAATCTAATTTGCCTGTGATCCTGAACTGGATAAGATGGATGCACGGAGATATGCAGGAATCTTAAATCAATATCAACATTTCGATGACCCGATAAGACAAGAAAAAGTGTTCTTCCTGTGCAAAGTACATTATGGAGGTTTTGCATGGCTTGGAACCTGGAAATGGGATTAGCACTTGGCAAAACACGGGCTCACGTGGCAGGAAGCATCACGCAAGATGAGCGGAGCAGCTTCAGCTATATCTGTTTGGTTCTACAGTCGCGAGGATATTTCTGGCTCCCCTGGGCGCCTTTTCTACCCCGACTTTTCACAGCGGTGACGGGGGGACGGTCGCCACACACCAGCCGTCATCTCCATACTCACCTTTGCGCATCCGTGCTGCGGTGCGATGGATGAGCCGAACTGCCTTATTATAAGTCTGAAAGCTATGCGGGTGAAAGTGCAGGTTTTGGGGTCTGGCAGTCGCGTGTTATTGGGGGTAAACTTTGAACAGCAATATACAGCAACAGGACACTGATAAGAAGGCGAGGGTCCAGAAATCTCCGTTTGGTTAAAAAAAAAAAAAAAAGGCATAGTAGCTCCAACTCTTCAAATATTGACTTCCTGGTTGTGTAGAAAGAGGGGAGGGGGGGGGGTTGAAAGTTTGTCAGAAGGTATGTTTGTGTGCTTTCTGAGCTGGGAGGGGAGTCAGCAGTGAGGAAAGGTGAAGGAGCAGTGTGTGTTTCTGTGTGTAGCCAGGAACTCTCTGCGTGCACCGTAACCTGTCCCACATATGGGCCAGATTCGTGCTGAGGGGAAACGTGTGATTTGACATAAAAATGCAGATCTGCTCAATGTATTTCACTGGTGTATCCAACCATTTTTTTAAATGTTCCGAGATGTGAGCTGGGTAATAGGAAATTGATAATAACGGTTTTACCCTTCATTTCAGGTTCATGTAAAAGGAGACTGTTGCAGATTGTTTTCTTAAATTCAGAAAAGAATAAGATAACATCTTCCAGAAGCCGACAGTAATTTAATATTGATTATCAGGAAGTGAGTGAAGTTGGGCCATTTTCATTCCTGAGTGTTATGGTCCTTAAGTTAAACAATCACACAGTTATTTCATTGTATCTCTTCCACTTTCTGAAAACATATTAATTCTCTCCCCCCAGGAGTAATTAGCCAAAGCAAACACTGGGGGCGATTATTTATACTCCTGTAGATCAATGTTTAATCAGCTATGTTTAGAAACGTTGAATTTCCTTTCGTAAAAACCTCTTTCCTTAATATATATTTCAGGCCTGGTTTGAAAACAGATTTTATCTCTTAACAAATTACAAGTTAAACTGTAACTAGTGGTGCCTTTCTCTAGCTTGATATCGGATTTCATTTTCATGTTGTTTTTCATTTTAAGTTTTGCTTCCGTACAACACATGACTGTATTTATTATGCAGTTTAAAAGGCGGGACCAGGATATTAGCATGTATGTATAGAGTCCCCTCTTACGGGATGCCACATGTTTCCATGATAGGGGGGCTCTTGGGGAATACTGGAGGCAGCCGCCCCCTTGATGGACATTTCCGGATCAGCTCCCACAAGGAAGCGGGAAAGTCGAGACTCTGGAGAGAGCGTGACCCCCCCCGACCCCTTTTGAGGAGGAGGAGGGACCCCAGGTGAACTTTGACCCCACGCGGAAAAGGCCGTGGGGTGTTCTGTCTCCACAGGCTCCGGCGCAGGTGTCTGATGATCCAGCCCTCTCCTGCATGCCCCCCCCCCCAGGGGTCCCAGAGAGGGGCGAGACCCTGCACACTTATCACATGCAAAAAAACAAGCCAGATCAATGAGGGAATAGTTCATCCGGCTCTGCTGGTGTGGGGGGTTCGATCATACACTTTCTCTGTGGTTCAAATGGCCCGGATTCTGGAAGCACTGTTCTCCCCGTGGCCGTCTGGACTGAGTCGGCAGCCTGGGAGCGCAGCTAGGTTTATGTTTATCTTCCCCGGGCCGGTTCCGCCCACTGGAAATGGGATAGCTTTGCCCACCTCCTATCCTGTGTCGCCGGGCCGGCTGGTACCGATCCAAAGCTCCTCTACAATTACGCGGCCGAAATTACACACGGAGCGAAGCGGTGGAAGCCGCCGAACGCACAGCGCACAGACGACGCAGTCGCTCCCCATCCTTGTGGCAAACGGGCCGCATTTCCTGCGCAAACCAGCTGCACATCAGCATCTTGTTATCTTGGAATCTGTGGGCGGATTATAATTTCCGCTCTCGGTCAAGAAACATGAAATTTAGGTCAACTAGTGTCTCTAAATTGCCTGTGTGCGAGTCTGTGACTGGTATCCCATCTATAGTGTTGCTGGTCTTCTGCGCTGTGCTTCCGCAGATAGGCTCCAGGTTTACCATGACGGATGGATGGATGGAAACTTCTTTATTTTTTAAGAAATATTAATATAATAACAAACACACTTCATCATGGCTGTTGCCCTGAATGATTATATTAAGGACGTATTATTTCTGCAATAAACCGTCTATAATGATAAACATAGATTTTAACCTCCAGGATATTCAGCAATCGGTCACGGGCTTTGGCCCGGTCAGTGCAGAACCAGCGGACTCACCAGCACCCTCTGAGAACGTGGCCCGCTTTGGGCACCCATCATCTTTCTGTGCGACAGAGGCTTACAACAGCAGACGAGGGAGATAAATCAGATTTCAGGCAGTCTGTGTGTGGCTGGGAAGCCTTACCACACCCAGTGCTCAGTGTCACGTGACCCGCTGAGCCAGAGCCAGAGCCACGAGAACGCCAGACCTTTGATCCAGCGTAATGAGCAGAGCCAGCAGGAAGCCTGTGAGTTTGTTCACCTGAAAAAACACGCAGCGGCTGCTGTCTTTGTGTCCCATCAAAAAGCAGCCCCCCCCCACTCATGCCAAAACTACAAAGTCTTTATCAACCTGTGACACTCCTTTCCCCTTACAGGACCTGGGCTGTCTGAAGGCGTGCCTGTTCCCATCAGGCTGATTTTGTCCTCACTTCTCCAGGGTGGATGTGAATGGGCTCGGTGCGACTTCCTCCCCAGTCATGCCAGACCGCAAAATGCACCAGAAGGGTATTATATTACTAACAGAAATGAAAGGGTCCCTTATCAATGGCTGCTGTCTTTCAGGTCCTAGTAGATAGCTAAAAAGTTAAAGCAAGTGAATATATCATTTTAACCATTGCCTTAATTACTTTCTAAGTTTTAAATATAAACAGAAATGATTAAAAAAAATCAATTTAGACACAGATGTATGGTTTGTGATAATAAAAATTACGTGTGCAGCCCCTAGAGATGGGGGACTCTCTCAAGGGCCCATGGTCATGTGACTGTTCTCTCAAGGCCTAGGATTTAACCCCCAGTGGGGGTCGGCCCTCAGTAAATGTGCCGATTTGGTGATTTTTATGTTCCATTCTGTAAATCACAAAATGAAATTAGAACAATAATTTTTTTGGGGGGGGGGGTAATAAATACAGTGAAAATACAGTGCTGAAGCCCCCATAAATAGGACCTGGAAATGTCTACGGCAGGAGCCCATGCTAGATGAAAGTCATACACCATGGATGTTTAAAGTCCATGAAACAGGTCAGCTCTGCTGAGAAACATGCCAGAAATGCAGCCCTGTTCAGGCACCCGTGAGGACAGCTTTTCTGGGTGCGCCGCTCAGCATTATGGGAAGGAGGCATTTGGCGGGGGGGAGCGATAAATACTACTTCAGGATTCCAATTGCAAAGCTGTGCTTCTGCTGATATCTGCAGTGTGTTTGCCATTCTTGGAATTCCAATGGCTGATTTTTTTTTCTCCCTCCCCTCCTGTAGAAATCAAGTGATTTATTTGTCACACCATAGAGGATAGAAGGACTACTGGTAAGATGACGCTGATGGTGATTCTGAGAGCGGGGATTGTTAATCGTAGAGTGTGAGAAGAAGGTGCCCTTAGCGATACTGTCACAAGGAGCGGCCGGCTTCCGGGACGCGCGAGGAACGTCGCGCCGGTCTGGGCTGGCACACGCCGCGCGGCGGCCCGTTCGAGACGCGGGGGATGAATAAAAGGGTCCTTTACGACTTCCCTTCAAAGAGCCGTTGCGGAGTTCAAAGCCGTCGAGAGGATGGAAAGTTCAGTCCTACAGAAGGAGGGGGGGGGAGACGAGATGAAACGGGAGGAAAAAACAGTCAAAGAGCGATTTGATAGCTCTCATGAAGAACCGCCGTCAAGCTCCCAGACGAGCGCATCGCCTGCTTACGGAAACTCCCGTTAACGCTTCTCACGTACTGTAACACGGCAACAACGCAAACGTCGCTCTGGGCCGACTGCATACAGGCGATGGTGTTTTTGAAAGAAATAGAGTTCTGCTCCCTTTCAGAAGCTGGTATGGTGCATGGAGTCCAGTGCAGCAATTAAATAACTTATCTTGGGAAACGTGTTTTGTGCGTGGTATAAGGGTCCTGTTCAATTCTATTCCTAAAATATACCCCAGAACCATAAACCCAGAAGTGTTGCTGGGGCAGCTGTGGAGGAGGGCGGGAGTGGGAGTTGCAACCTAAAATGTCCTTTAGCCCCTAAAAATAAATATACACTAATTAGTTCTCATTCATTTTCATTAAAATTAACCCCCTCCCACCCAGTACAAGTGTAGTCCATTTTCCATAAGTCTACCACCTGTATAACCCTCAGAATGAAGATTTGAATCTTGGTGACCAAGTTGGCGCTCTTTCTGTTATCACAGACAGTTGGTTCCTCGCGTAGAAGATCACCCTAGTCTGAGGAACGGCGGTCGCCCTGAGGGTTGATACGTCTTCGCCATCTTCCCCGTTTCTCCATTTTCGCCCAGATTTCCACATTCCCCCGGCCAGATGGAGAAGGCGTGATGCGTGGATGTTGAAGTCATCCCGTGGACGTATATCAGCGATTTCCTGGCGATGATTCGGATATTTGCGAGATCCCGTGCATGAGAAGGGCAGCGTCGTCCAAGGAATACATTTCGAGTCCACCGTTACTTAGAATTGTGAAGGTGATGGGCCGTGTTGGTCTTTCATTACTATGTGTGTATTCATGCCCTTTATGTGATAATATAATTACTGTAATTCTGAGATTATTTGCTCAGTAATTTTTTTGAATCTGCTAAGCTTTTCTGTTAAAACATCCCTTTCCATAATTTCTTAATATTAAATTTTACCATAATTAAAAATCTGGTCCCCCCCCCCCCCCCACATCGTACGACACAGCAGATTATTCCGATTACCCTCAGCACCAGGAATTACGGCCGCAGTAACCAAATCACCTTGGGGAAAATGCACGCGTGTTATTGTCAGCTCCCCCCCCCGATTGGCCGTTTTAAAACAGCCAAACCAGCCGCGGCTGAGTTCCGGCTCTCTGTGTCGCTGGGTTTCTTCACGCCGCAGTGACACGGTATCCCGTTACCCCGATTGCATAAATGCTACGAGGCCATTTCCGCCTGTAGGTATGTAATGCAGGTATCTCTTTACAAAGCCCCCCCCCCCACTCCGGGCTGGCTGGGTGCCCCTGCGGTGCCGCAGAAAATCCCTCAGCTCTTAATCCCTTTAGCAACAAGGGTCTGCTTCTCTGCTTACCGTGAAGCAGACCACTGAGGCCGGGTGTATGCCTTGGCCTGTAAACGAAATGCCTCCTGTTTACAATTTCCCTATTCCTGTTTTTAATGGTGTTCTGAGAGCAGCCACAGAGGGCTAGTTTTGTCCAGCAGGAACAAGGGAGCTATTAGCGGAGAGACGGAGGAAGGAAGGAAGGGAGATTTCGGGGGATGGGAGTGGGGGTGGTGGGGGATTAGTTGCCCCATCTGTTCCCTCGGGGATGTGACTTAAGAGGCGTTTCTCTACAGAGAGGAATGGCTTTGAAGGGCATGTAGGATGAACTGCTTTTTTTCTTGCTCCTTCCCCAGCACGGTGTATCACCGCTCCCTCTGCTGGCATCTCCCTCACGCCCCTTCAGCCTCGGAGCCCATAATTCGGATCGGTTATCGCTTATGACCCGGCCTGCTGCGGGCCGACGGCGTCGCATGGTCTGCTGGGAGAAGCTCGCCGTCCACTGATACGTTGCGCGTCTTCGCTGGATGAGGTGGTCTCGTCTGTGAGCAAACGCTAATGTGCTCCTTCCAGACTAAGTAGCCTATTTCCAGCTATTTCTCAGTAGGTCCCAGAAGTCCCAAGCTTACTCATTGTGGCTAGTTCCCAGTTTCTAGCTACCTCACAGTAGCCCTTAGCTATGTTACAGTAGATCCTAGATAGCTCACAGTAGTTCCTATATAGCTTACAGTAGTTCCTAGCTATCTCACGATAGTTTGTAGATATCTCACAGTAGTTCCTAGCTATGTCATAGTAGTTCCTAGATATCTCATGGCAGTTTCTAGATATCTCACAATAGTTCCTAGCATGCTGCAGTAGTTCCTAACATCACACACTTGTTCTTAGCATCTCACAGTAGTTCCTACCCATTTCACAATAGTTCCAAGCATCTGACAGTAATTTGTAACTAGTTTGCAGCTTTCCATTATTGTACTGCTTTTGCATCGCAAAAATCCACACTCATCACAACTTCTGCTAGTCATGCAACGGCGTTTCCGTCCGAGGTTCATGTGCACTCGCAGAGGAGCCCCGACCCTTTGTAAGCTCATTAACATCTGGCAGCTCGAGCACACACACCCACACACACACACGCATGCACACACACACACACATACATACACACACATAAACACACACACTCACATGCATACGCACACACACACACGCAGCATAAATCAGTTCCTCATGGGCTACAGGGCAGGATGCAATTTAAAAACCTGCATGCGCTGGTGGGATGAGACTGGGGACGTCAGGTCAGGCCTGGAAGTGGGGGGGGGGAATTCCGGCCACCGCGGGTCAGTGACGCACGGCTGCACCTGCAGTTCTCTCCCTGGCCCAACCCAGGTTTCTGCACGCATTTCTTGCGATGTCCACGAGCACGATGGGGGAGGGGGGCGGGGGGGGCGCTGTAGAGAAACAGCTGCAGTGCCCCAAATACGGAAAGGTCCAAATGGCTTATGGGACCAGCTGAAGCTACACAGACGGCCTTCAAACAAGGACACCATGCATATATCAACCCCACCCTCGATTGCAAGCGGGTCACCTGTCTTCTTAATGGGAAGCAGTTTAGAAAAGATGAGGTTAATGTGCTTGGGGGGGTACGCTTAAAAATGACCTGAATGAAAAAATCGATATGCGAAGGAATCAAAAGACACACGCCCTCCCCCCCCATCCCCATATGGCAACCATTTGTCTCAAGAAGGTCATCCAGACATAAATAATATTTTGGGGGGGGGGGGGGAGAGAATTCCTTCCTTCCTCAGAGGCTAGACCTCTGGGGGCCCGATCTCCTTCACGTTGGAGAGCAAAGAGCTCGACTGCTCATCGGCAGGGTGGGGGCCAGGTCGTGGAGGGGGGTTGAAGTATGGAAGGGTGAGCAGTCACAAGGGAGTCAGCATGTCCAGCGTAGCTCTAGTAGAACAACACAACAGAAATCAATCCCAGCTGTTTGCTTGGAGCCGGGACAGTGGATTGCGGCTATCAGGGAATTACAGCAACAATAAAAGGGAGAAGCCCAAATGGCGATGGAGTACTGGATCGGTACTGGATCGGGCTCGGCCATTAATACGGGACCTGTTTGGCTGCCCGTTTGTGCTGTGACGTTCGACACCAAGCAGAACTGAAACTCGGCCGGCATCAGCCCTTGACGAGCTTCTAGATGATTCTCGCTCCTCTCCAAAGGGCGTCTGGGACTGCAGCCTGGACCCAGTGTGCACCGTGGGGTCCGGGTCCGGCTCCCGACCCGTCCGCATGCATGTGTGCAAAAGAGATCGCGATTAACGTTCGTCCAAATCGCCGGGGGGATGCGAGTCCTGAGTCCTTCCTTCCTGCGGAGAGTGGAATTCTCATTAAGTCATAACCGCTTTTCAAGGGCTGGGATCTTCCTCCTGCGAAAGCCAGACTGAACCGATTTTCTTTAAGTGAGCTGGTGTGTGTGTATCTGTATGGGGGGGGGGGATAAAAAAAAATAAATAGAAAACATTACGGCTCAATGATTTGCTGGGTTGTCCCAAGATCCGGAAAAAATCAATTAGGCTGAAAAAAATGAAGCTGGCAAACATGCGGAAGACTGCTACCCCGAGGTCAGACTTCAAGATGTCGAAGATTGACGGACCCTTATGCAGATACCATGCATTAGGGCTCACACACACTCCTCTGTTTGAATAATTAGAATAGACGAATCTGTTTTTCTCACCTGTCTATACATCAATGGTACTGATCCCAACGACTAAGCCGGGAAAGTTGACTTGATGGTTTGTGTTTTTATCTTTTATCCTGCTTTTAAAATATTTACCTCCTGTCCCAGGTCTTTTTCACTTTTTGATTTTCGCCTCTTCTTCCCTTTTCCCGAACAGAGGTGGAAAGTTCAGGTGCTGAAAGTACAAATCCAGACCAAGGTTTTGTTTCAACCAACCAATGTAGTATAAAGAGTCACAGTCACAGAGTCACAGTCAGAGAGTACTTAACTGGTTGGTTGAAACAAAATCTTGGTCTGGATTTGTACTTTCGGCACCTGAGCTTTCCACCTCCAGAAGCGTGTAAATTGCTCACGGCTACTTCTTTCCCCATTTCTGCTGGAAAATCGGGGCTAACGGGAGGCATTAAGAGAAAATATATGAGTGCAATAGACACTTAAACCCTTTAGGAAACACTGAGGCCCCCTTCCCTGGTAGAGACCCTCGTTTTAAGCTGCGGAAAGCAGCTCGAAGCCCATATGGATGTGGAAATCTGCCTGCAGTGAGCTTGTTGTTCTTATCCGGTAAAAAGTATCGCTGGGAATTCTGCACCATAATGAAAACCCGGAGTTCAGTACCCTAACCATGTCCCCCAGAAGACTGTCCCAAAGGAGACCTAGCCGGCAGCGGGGTCCGTCACCTGCCTTTCAGCCACCCCCCCCCCCCACACCCTCTGGACTTGTGCACAAGGCAGATAGCTGTTGCGAAACGCTACTATGGTTAATTGGGTGCTTCCATTCAAGTGCAATGGTGAGGTGCATTTTCAGCCTGTGCGTACCCCCCCCTCTGGCTCTCCCCCCACGCTGATGCGGGACCCACGCGGGGAACAGCCGGCATCACCACAGTCAGCTGCAGAATGGATCCCGCAGCCAGGTTCTACGTGGCTGGTTTCTGCATGGCCCAGTTCTGCATGAAATTGTTGTGCATGGCCCGGTTCTGCACAGCCTGGTTCCGCTTGACCTGGTTCTGCACGGCTGGGTTCTGCGTGGTCCAGTTCTGTATGGGTGGAGTCTACATGGCCAGGTTCTACATGGCTAGTTCCGCATGGCCCGGTTCTGCCCAGCTTGGCCCGGCCGCCCTTCTCCAAAGGATGACCCAGAAGACTCTAATTGGTTTCTCGGCTGAATGGAGAAACATTGACATTTTGCTTGCAGTGCAAACCCACAGGGGACCCAGTTTTTAAGTCGAAATGTTTTAAGCCTGTTTCAATGGGAACCACATCCTTGCACGAGCTGTTGTGAAAATGCACACAGTGCACACTGCACAGGGTAAAAAGCAGATCAGGATGAGTGAACAAAGCTGGTGCTCATTTGAAAAGGGTCTGGTCCAGCTGGGGGGGGGGGGGCTTTGCTCTGGCTTAGCTTCCAAACCCTAGTGGGAGGAAGGGGTATATAATAGATGCAAGGGGTAATTCTTCACACATGTATGGGGGGGGGCAAAGCCATCTCACGCCTCCTGCAGTGTTGCATGTCCGGGTGGCCCGCCCGACCCCCGCCCCCCCCAAAGTATTCAGAAAATAAATCCTGCCCTATTCCCCCCTAACAAATGAGGCCAGTTGACTGTGACATCAGCACATTTGAAGCACCATCCTCTGACGTGTAATTTATATTTATTGCTCGAGAAAGCAAGTTCGGACAGTCCCTGGACCAGGGAGTCAGAGTCTTTGCTCAAGGCCCAATAGTGAAATTACTCTGCTGACCCTGGGAGTTGAACCAGTAATGTTCTGGTCATGGGTACAGCATGGCAGTATGCTGAGCCACACTACCCGATGTAATTGGAAACTAATGACTGTTGTGGCCATTGCATGATGACTCTGTGCTGCTTGAATAGAAGATGACTTTATCTGATACTTTTATCCAAAGCGACGTACAATAGTTACTCTCAATACATTGCTCACAGAAAGTCATGAAATGCTTGATAAATGTTGCACATTTATTGATTTCATAACAAAAGTCCGAGCAACGTTTAGCATACCTGCACATATCTTCCGCGCAGACATTTAATTTTTTATTAAGTGTCATTCATTTTTGACTCAATCAGTTCTTCTCTTGCCATTTTATGTGTGTGTGTTTGTAAACAAATGAATAAAGTAGTGATTTTTGTTATAACGATTGTTAAAAAGTCGTTAAAAAGCAATATTTTTACTGAGTTAAGTAACCATCCCAACATCTTGTGAACAGTGTATGTGCTCACTGAGATTTGAACCCATGACCATTGTATTGACATAACAAGCACTGGGGCCGAACAGGTAAATGTTGTAAAAATGTTGTAGATCATAGAACCGGAGCGAGAGCTGTGGGCTCCACAGAACATCCAATGGCAGCCCCTGGTAGGAGAGCCTGTTGCTCTTTCTGAGGGATAAGTGTCATTTGAGGCTAAGGCTGGGTGACGTGAAGTTTCCTCCGATAACATCTGCAGTGTCTGTAAAGAGGAAGCCGGCTCATGAGGGGTTTGGGGGCGGCAGACATCTGGTTACGCTGGTCATGCGAGAAGGTGCCAAAAAAGTCTCCGGGAGGTTCGTAGCTCGCCGCTGAGCAGCACCAGTACGGATGGTGATCTGATGCTGAAACAAGCTGCAGTCTTACTGTCTCGGCTCCCTTTCCAGATCGTTGACCTGTGTCGTATCGTTCTCTGCGCCGTCTGCCTCATCCAGACGGGACCACTAATCATATCCCCCAACATCCAAATGACAGCCCACAGACACAAACCCAAAACCACAAGCGCCTTCAATGCAATGGATGGGTCAATGGGTTAAATCTATGTACCTGATATTAGACGGTTGCCAGTTTGAATCCCTGCCTTGGCTGGGTAGTCACATCTCCATTGGGCATCAAGCAAGACCCTTTAGCTCCAGGAATGCTGGGTAAATGGTCTAACCTATGCATGGGCAATTGTATGTGTGTGTTTCAAAGGAGTGCTTGATGGGAAATGTGGAAATAAAACAATCCAATGTCTCTGTATGAATGCAAATGGTAAACAGAGAATCATTTCTTAATTTTTCTTTGAAAAAGGACTGTTCCACAGTGCTCCAAAAATCAACATCAATCCTGCACGGTACGATTTATATACTAGGTCGATCAATCAGTCGTACGACGATGATGTCTGATGTATATTAGCAGACAGTCTGAGAGAACATTCGTGGGTGGCCTTTAAATGTCATGTGACCACGCATGATAGTGTGTCAGATGCTTCGGAGGGACAGAAACGCAAGATGGTGACGGATTCTCGGTGTCGGTTTGATTCATCGCAACCCGCGGAAACAAAGCATCAGCGGACGGCGCCTCCACAGTCACTCTGCCTCGCTATGAATAGCTGCTAGTCAGCCACCGCACTGATATTTCAGGTGGACTTTAAGTGCGTATAGCAGCACTTTCAGGCTGAGCAGATCGGCCCGGGGATGTGGTCAGAAAGGGTATTAATAACTGACGCACTCGTGTTTAACTAGACGGTACTTCCTGCATTGAAGGGAAGGCCGGAATATGGAAGAAGAAGAGTGCAGAGATTTTAAGGTGGGGGTTTGTTGTTTCTGGGGCGACTCTCCTGTCCTTGCCGGTGTAGTAACTGTTTGCGACCAGCAGGGGGACCTCAGGGGTCCCGTGCACATGCGTGGTCTGAGTAGTGGTAAACAGTGCCGCTGCATGGTTGAGGGTACCAGGGTACCTCATATTCACTACAAACCTCTGAATGACGTCGCCTCTCCTTCACACTTTGCCCCAGATGTCTTGGCCCAACCTCACCCAGCTCGGGGTGACCCTCACGCCTGATGCCTTCATCCGTCTTTTCACTGGAGAGGTTCCTTGGCCCACGTTGAGATGGTCTTCCTCAGAACATGCCGCGGACGTTCTACTGAACAAGCCCTCCAAAGCCGTCCGCCGTCAACCAAGATGCAAAACACCAAGTTATGGAGAAGGGCGTCGCATGCCGCTTACTGTCCTCTGACAAGCCCCCCCCCCCCCCCGACGAGAACCGGTGAGTTGCATAACAGCCGGTCTGTGCCGTGCGGACAGACTCCGCCGATGTTATATAAACCCGTAACACAGCCCAGACCTCGTGGCCGCACTAAGGCTGACAGTGGCACTGAACACCCTCTGGAAAGTTCTCCCCTCGAGCCATCCAGGATGTTCAGCACGTGGCCAGACCGGCAACGTCGATGCCAAGTGAGGGGGGGAAAAAACTCTGCAGAGCTTAACTTCTCTACCTGAATCTCCAGAATATGACTAGTTCTCCACGTTCCGGCTTGTGAGCCGCACAGGCTAACGCATATCTCAGCACAGTCAAGCATGTGGAGTCCGCAAAGCATTGTGAGGGCAACATTGCTGCCTAACACAGTGTTTCTCCACCCATTAGTGGATTACGACATTCCGTAAGGCCGCTGTTCTCCCCCCCGCCCTCAGAGCAATACACCAACTAACCACAAAACTACTAAACATTGTTAACTATAAAATCATTTCTACAAAGTCAAAGAGAATGTGACTGTTTCAAACGAGAGCAGTAACACCAGACGAACAACAAACTGGCATCTTTACACATTCGCATCAGTCATATTCAGCAACCAGAAAGAGGGAAAGAGAGGCCTCATTGAATAAAATCACCGCAATAGTTGTAACCTTAAATCATTACACTCTGATCCAATGTGCATCATGGATATCACAGACCATAAATAACAGAAGGGCAAATTCCAAAAAATATAAAACATGATCTTACCATTAGAATGTTTTCCTGGCATAAAACTCATTGATCAGGCTCATAAAACCCATTTTATGTAGGAAACAGACCAGGCACATGCATACCAAGAAATACACAATAGCATAAACATACAAAGAGCGCCGAAAAATAGATACATTTAGAATTGGTCTCCCCATTCAGTTTTAACCAATCAGCAACTTGCAAACAAGCAGGCAACCAATAATCGATCATTAAAAATATATATCATCAAAAATTATTTTAAGAAATTGATATAGATCACCAATAGAGCTTGCTGGTCACTCTGGCCAGGCCTAGGCAAGCCTGTTAATTTAGCCCACATTTTTGCAGCCAGTCCACATTTTTGCTCCTTCCCAGCTCCCAATGCACCCATACCAGGAATTCAGTCTCGATTAACTGGGAGCTTGGATGGAGCAAAGATGTGTCTCTGAGCACTGGGCTGAGAGACGACGCCCTAAAAGACACTCCCAACATATACATCATACATATTTGGCCAGTTTCCCAGTCAAGGTTTAACCCTAAGCCTAGTCTACCTTTGAGTTGCAATGGTGAATCTCCATTGAAACGGCAATTTAGTCCAAGACTAGTCTTAATCCTTGCTCCGGGACCGGCCCATTATGTTACATAGAAACACAAGGCTCCCTGTCACTTGTTCCTGTGCACTTCACCCTGAGAGAGCGACCCAGCCCAGGTCAACTCACTACCACATTCAGTCCAGATAATGTCCATCGAGGAGACACCTGCTTTTGTTTTTATGGGGAAAGTGACAGATGAAATGAGCTGATCTTTCCGCACAGGAAAAGCCAAAGACCCACCCATCTCAAGATCTTCAGATTCTCCTCTTGTGTTTAGACTGGGCTATTTATGGTATTTCTTAAGAACTAGCTAACTTCCCATGCACTAAAGCCATTGTTCCCACTTGGAAAGAAAAGTCCCAATCTGGAAATAACCTCAGAGAAAAAAGGACTAAATACATTACTTAAACATCCTGCCACAGATGTGAGTTTTTCCCAACACGGGTTCACCGAGATACCCATCTACATCCCATTCCCAGAATGCACTGCTCTGCATTCCAAGTATATCTTCAAGGAGGACAATCCTCTATAATTCTGAACTGGTTGACTCTTTATTGATTTTGGTGAGACTTTGAAGGGGGGGGGTTGGAAAAGCAAATCCCAGAATCCCCCACAATCCTTCACAAACACACTCAAACGATCATATATATTAGCGATCAAAAATATTTCTTAAATAGCTTCTATAACCGAATCCACAACATTCCTAGCTTATACTCGCCAAAGTTAATCTTAAGTGGAATAGCCCTGATATTGTACAGATCGTGAGGTATATTTCTACTATACATGCGCACCACAGTTGAAGAATATCAACATTTCTGTTAAAACATACATGACACAAAACTCGATCTATATTCCTTAAAGAGGGGGTTAGTGAAAGGCGCCAAAAAGTAAAGGACATAAAACAGACAGGCTCAAAAGCGCGACAAACTGGAAAAACAGCGAATTCCCTGATTTGTCCCTTTCCCGCAAAATCTGCCCAGCTGACCTATTTACATTAATAATGCAATAAATCCACTCGGGCCAGTCGGGTTCCATTAACGAAGCTACTGACATTAAACTGGAGACTGATTGTATATAAATTCTTGATCATCTAGTCAATGTCCAATGCCTTTCTTTGCACTCTAAAACACTTTACTTTATGAATGAAACACAATTAAGATTCGCTGAACACTCAGGAGTAAAAGCTTCCACCAAATGAATGGCGTCATGAAATTAGTACTCAGGTCATCTGATTCTCTTTGCTCCCCAAACTGTGACGTTCTGGGGCAGCCTGTCTGCGTGTTTTCTGCCTGATTGTCATTTGGATTCATTAACTACAGCAGTACATCACTGTATCATAGAATAGAATAGAATAGAATAGAATGCTTTATTATCATTGTAACAGGTTACAATGAATCGCAATGTGTGTGATTCCTCAGCACAAGTATTAGTGCCCATTTGCTTTCTCACTGCCAATCAAAGTCCATTCTAATAGATATTCAGAAACAGAATGTACACAGTACCATAAGTCAGATGTGGGGACTTGCTGCCGCTCCCGTCTCCTGGGAACAGCGCTCTGCACTGTCAGGTGTACGGGTAATAAACCCATTATGACAGGACACTGAATCTGGAAGCAATAATTCGACCAGCAGGATTTGGGGGTGAGAGTCGAACTCGTCAAACAGGAAAGGCTCATTGAACATTCAGCGCACAGGAAGCTTTTCACAAAACAGCCGCACCCCCTCTGGCCCGGGACAATGGGCGACGTCAAAGGACAGGGTCCTTTGGACATTCTTGGCGAGGGGGCGGGAGGAAATAATGGTAGGAACTCAGCCGCTCTGTCATGGGAGAGAGGATGTGCTGCGAAAAAGCGCGGATGATATTTCAAAGGGAGATGCCTCTGTTCGGAATGCGAGACACCAGCTCTAAATAGGACTGTTTGTTTGCTCTGCAGCGTGTCCTGATCCAGGTCTATTTTGGCCAGGAATGCATACAGTGGGAATGAGGGGAAGGGGAAGAGACCGTGAGTGAGCGACGGAAGGCCGCCCCGCTTCCCAGAATTGGCAAATGCCTGCTGAGTTTTGATCATTTCCTCGTTCGTTTGCGTTACGTGACATAACAGTCTTGTTTTTTTTGTTGTTATATTTTTATAAACGTGCGTGATGGAGTTCTCGACCTAAAGCGATTCTCGCTGTTGACCATTTCCACACAAGCCACCTGGATTTTCCACTCCTTCGCTTTGGTTGGTTACTGCATTAACGGTAAAACAGGAGTTTCCCATCTGGAGCTGCAGTTTGACCAAAAGTCCTGGTCCTTAACCTCCAGCTAGTAAATCCTGAAATAGACCTTTTGTTAAAAGTATTTTCAAAATCACAGAAATGTAATAACTGATTAATACTATTATTTATTAGAATAGAATAGAATAGAATAGAATAGAGATATTTGATACACCACCATAGGAAAATAGTCTTTTTGCATATCCAGTTTGGGTCTCTCTATTATTACTGTTCAAAACTTTTTCTCAAAGCAGTAAAATATTTAGAAGCTAAAAATATATTCAGTGTTTCCAAATCTGTTTGATTCCATCCATCCATCCATAGATTTTCTTGTCTTATTGAGGGTGATGGGAGTTCTGAAGCTGATTCCTGAGGGCATGGCCTCAGCTGTTTGATTTCACAGGTCGATATCAATGATACTGATTCATCTGAAAACCAAGATTTAGAAAACAGTAACTTGTGCCCTGAAGTCAGTCTTTATGTATGGAAACAGGCATGGTGGGGATTCTCGCTAGAATGAGCACAATTGTCCTCTTGGAATGCTGCTCCATCAACAGGCGCTATGACATCGCATGACATCACCGAAGACTTTGTGCACCTGCTGTTTCCCAAGCCCTCTGCCTTGCCCGCAGCGCTGACATCACCATCGCCGCCGGCGACATGTGTAACCAGCATGTCTGAAAACAGGGTCCCACGAAGCAGAGATATCGCTCAGGTCCTGAGCTCTTGAGCACCTGAGCAGGATCTATACAAGTCTATATGTGCAGTGCACCTGTACCGTACGCCAGTAGGTGGCGTGGCGGATAAGGAGCGCGAGCATGTCCTGCTGTTTCCATTATAAACAGGGGAATTGGAATAAAAGCGCAGAAATAGGTATCAACTAACAACTAGGTAACGATGATAATGAATAACAAATGCCAGAAGGACCATTTCAAATTCTCCCTTTAAAAATAATGGCTTTTCTGCTCATTTCATGCCAGTGAAACTATGCGAACAACGTAATCCCTGTCATGTCCACCTGTTATTCAATTTACGCTCCCTGGCCAAAAAAAAATGTCACAGTTTGAATTTAAATCAGAAAGTACTTAGGAGCCAATGATTGATTCATTATTACAGCTCAGCAATGTTATGCAGCATTAAAGTGAAGTCAGCTGAGCACCTGAATCTCCTGATTGGCCAGGTTGTCCCATCAGTGGATTTTTCCTTCGCTAACGTGGGCATATTCCAGCAGGATAATGCCGAGACTCAAAGAGGGGTTCAGGGAGCACGAGGAATCATTTTCACACTTGAACTGGCCAACACAGAGTCTTGACCTTAACCCCATTGAAAGTCTCTGAGCTGTGCTGAAGACTTTACAGGGTGATACAGAAATGAATGCAAATCTGGATGAAAAAAAAAGTTGAGATGTTGCATAAGTTTGTGGAAACAATGCGTTGACGAACGTGTACCCCTATGTACAGCTAAAGGCCAATGGAATATTGAAGTGTGCAACTTTTTTTCAGCCACACAGTGCATCCTTACAGTAGATGGACTGGAATCCCATCCAGGGTGCACCTCAGCCTTGAGCCGTGCGCTGCCTGGGATCAACTCCAGACCCCCAACAAGCCTGACAAAAGTCAGTGGTTAGAAGATGGAGAGACGGATAGACCTGTCAGTAGATCTGAGGCGGCATGGCGGCGCCCGGAATAACACTGACAACTGACACTCTCCCCCAGAGTCTCTTGGGCTCACTGCGCCTTCCTCACAATCATTTTCCAGCTGTAGAATCCCACAAGCTGACACT
>JABFEB020000047.1:4403039-4419361 GCA_019775895.2 Stomatorhinus ivindoensis
CAGCTGTTATTTCACTGGGGGCCCAAACGATGCCGTTTTCTTGTTGTAGTTTATAAGCAAATGGCTCCCTTCCGGCCTTTGCTCCCCCCCCCCGCCGTGGATCTTGGTTAGAAGCGAAATTCCAGGGGCTGTAAGCAGAAATCATTTCCGGGCCTGTCGATGATCCGGTTTAATGTCCGTCCAATGGGTTGCGCTGGTATTGTACCACGTTGTGCGAGGTCCTCCGCATTAGGACTGTGACCTTGTGCGTGACCTGAGAAGATTTGTAGGCAGACATTGCATTTATATGCCATTTGCTGATAATTACAGCCATTCTGGCTTGGTTAGTGAGTGGAGATGGTTCTTATCAGGTGACAGAAGCACAAGCACCTTTCGAGACACTCATAAATCCCAGAGCAGGAGGAGATCTCCCGGGTGAAATGATTCCATCTGTGTTAACGTTTGAGGCTTCGTTGTTTAATTTATCGTCTTACGGGAAACGTTTTTTATAGTCTAGACTTGCTCGGAGGATCCAGAGTTTGAAACGCGTGCGCTGGCGCCTGCGACAGCGGAGGCTCGCAAAAACCAGGCGGACGGGAGCCAATCAGGAGCCAGAAATGTGACTGGGCTTTCAGGCGTGTTTTTCCTGTTGTGGTGGAAGTGCGAAAACGCTCAGTTTGGCAGGAACCAGCGCGCCCCTGGATGCCGCAGCCCTGGGAAACTGAAAACCAGATGAAACTTTACGCACGTCGTCCAAATGAGAAAAATGAATCTGAGCCTTCGGTTGAAAATCCAATTAGTGGTTCGCTATAAATGAACCGAACGGCTGTGTAATTTACATAGGCTCTAACACGGATTCCTCATTGCTGGTTGCTGTAATCGCACATTCAACCATTTTGCGCTAACAACATGCAGCAAATATTGCCAATGCACTGCACGGATAGCTAGCTGTTACTCTTCTGGCTGATCTTGAAAGTGTCGCCGAATGTGGTTTGATGTTCCTAGTTTCTCCTCCGTCTCCTTTTTGCATGTATTGAACATGGTTGACATATTTTTATTCTCGGCATTAAAACCCATTTTCTAACCACTCAGCCTGCATAGGGCTGCAGAGAAATCTGGAGCGCATCAGAGGAAGCACAGAGCATAAGACTGGGGAAACCCTGGGGAGGTTGTCAGTTCATTGTAGGGCACATACAACACAAACTAGACATGCCAGTGAGTCTATCTGCATATCACTGGACCATGGGATTGGAACCCACAACCCTGGACATATGAGCCACCAGCCCACCCAATATTCACCCTATACCTGACCAAGAAAGTTGATTATAAGTATAACCTAGTGACTGAACTACTTTTGGTGGGCCAAGGAATGGTTGATTGGTAGGCAGGTTTGATCACATGGCACCTAAATGTTGTAGGACTTTTCAGTGAATCGCTTCAAATTATTGCGCACTGCTTAATGAGTTTAGAACAGCAAAAATCTTTATCGACTCTCGAAAGATCCAGTTTGAGTTGCACATAGGTTGTGACTCGATTATTACAAGAGACAGATTTTTGATGAAATTTTAATAAAGAATGTTTATCTCCTCCATGATGGCTGTCTGAAAACTTAAATTCGTTTCAGCATATGGAGTAACTTGGATGCTGGAATTTCGTTTGCGGGGTAATGCTGCCATCTCGTGGTCAAAAGCCTTTATGTTTTCTTACAAGCGGATTCGCCTGATAAACAATAAATACATAAAGCAGTAACATAGTTATTTATTATCGTTATCAAGTATTATGTGCTGTACATAATTGTATGTGTTATACCTTTATGCAACTGGCATAGCAGTAGGTTTGTTTGTACAACAATATCATCACAAACACGTGAATAATTTGCACTATGACGTCACAGCCGCTACGACGTCATTAAGCTATAGGAGTTTTTCAACTCCATGATAACCTTAGGAGAACACTGTCGTATGTGTGGTTCATTGTTGATAGAAACGTCGCTAAGCCACACTTGACTTGTGAACAGAAATCAATTCTTTGCTGCAACACAGTGTTTGAATCCAGTGGCCACGTTGTCTATGTAGAGTCTGCATGTTCTCAACCTCATTCGACCCGCAGTGTAAAGCCTTGTGGTCTGCTGACCTGGCGAAGGTAAGAAAATAGATGAATTACAAGTTGTTAATATATGGTCGTACATTATAAACATAATGTGGAGTGCTCAGTCTGTCCTGACACTACAGACCGTAGCTTAAACAAAGTACTTGATGTTTGAGACTAATAAAAGTGTTTGCACACTGTTACAGAACAATGGGGACACCCTTACATTCCTCATTTGATGTTCAGTGCCATTTCTTACAATCTGGGAATGGGATGTAACGTCCATAAAACATTACGACAGACGCCATGGAACTGGTCAATTATTAAAACCATACTGCACTCTCTTTTATGTCTGTATCTAATATTTCACCCAAAATCTTCCTGATGGGCTTCGTGTGTCTATAATTCATAGAGTAAGTCCGTTCAGTCATTCACGCGTATATTCCAACGGTATAAAAACAGACGTCATCGACCTCATATTTATTCGCTTTTACAGTAAACTTCTCCAGGCTCCAAATATCACTCCTACAACCCAATATTCCACTAGCCAAACATACCCAACACTAACGCAAATATTTTGGTAACATGTAATCTACATGATTTAACTAAGCTATATTACTGTACAAAAGTTTTTTTTTCTGAAAAAGAAAAAACATTCCTCTCCTAAATGATTGAAGGGCTAAGGCCTTATCATAGAAGTAACAGGATTTAAAATAGTTTTTTTTTTTGGCAAATGCATTTTCAAAATATGCGTGTACATGGTTTTCATGAAAGGGGACATTAAGATTATACTGTGATATTTAAAAATTAATAATTAGTAATAAATTTACCCCCCTGCCAGGATAGCCAGTTGGATGATGGGTGACTGAAACAATTAATTTATAAGTTATTTGTAAGTCGGTTAGTTGTAAATTCTTGTGTCCTTTGTTCACATTGTCGCCCCGATAACCCCGAACTGCAGGAATGATTTGTTTTACCTGTTTTGTGTGCACGTAAATATTTGCTTATCAATCCGTCCAATAAAGAGATCGTTATGTGGCACAACAGAATTTCATGTTATTGTAGTCGGTGTCTGCAGAAAGGTTTCAGAAATGTGGCGCCAAAGTTTTGAAAGTAATAAAACAATAAATCACGCGACAAATCTCCTTGCAGTGGAGATACAGAGACCAGGCGACGTCAAAATCAGAATTACGCTGGGAACCCACTGCGACGCATTATCGGTCTTTCTGTAAATAGCTACGCCTCTACCAAATGTCCGTTTAAATTAATTCCTTATCCCAACTCACACTACATTTTACTTTATTTACTGCGGCACCGTTTTTACATGCTTATCTGTGTTTAGCTACTATTTCATTTATGTACAAGTCTCAATTTTGCGTGGAATGTTTCCATTCGGCAGTTCCGTGATTTGTTTGAATGTCTCCCCCTACAGTTGATTTCTGGCATTGTTTTGTCAGAAATAAACACTATTGACTGAAGTATTGGGGCACACATCTTAATCGTTAAATACAGGCGTTTCATTCAAACCTAGTGCCACAGAGGTATAAAATCAAGCACTTAGTCATGCACTCAGGTTTACAGACGTTTGTGAAAGAACGGGTTGTTCTGTAGAGGTCAGTTAATTCAAACACGATACTGTCATAGGAGGCCACCCTTGCGATAAGTCAATTTGTGAACTTTCGTCCCTGCTAGATATTCCATTGTCAACTGTAAGTGGTATGATTGCAAAGTGGAAGCATTTAGGAACAACAGAAACTCTGGCACGAAGTTTCAGACCATGTAAAGTAACAGAGCAGTGCTGAGGCGCATAGTGAATAAAAATCGCCAACGCTCTGTTGACTCGGTAACTGCAGTTTCAAACTCCCTCTGGCATTAATTACAGCACAAACACTGTGTGCATCAGTAACTTCATGGTCAAGCGGCTTGCTTGCAAACCTCACATTACCGAGCTCAAATCCAAGCATTGGATGGAGTGGTGTAAAGCACACCATGACTGGACTCTGCAGCAGTGGAAATATGTTGGCGGGTACCAGGAGAACGTTACCTGCCTGACTGCACTGTGGTAAATCTAAAGTCTGGTGGAGGAGGGATAATGGTATGGGGCTGTTTTTCAGGGGTTGGTCTGGGCCCCTCAGATCCAGTGAAGAGAACACAGTGCTTCAGCATATCAAAACATTCTGGACAATTCTAGGCTTCTAACTTTGTGGGAACAGTTTGTGGAAGGACCTTTCTATTCCAGCATGACTGTGCCCCAGTGCACAAAGCAAGGTCCATAAAGACATGGCTGGGTGAGTTTGGTGTGGAAGAACTTGACTGGCCCACACAGAGCCCTGACCTCAACCCCATCGAACACCTTTGGGATGAACTAGAATGGAGATTGTGAGCCAGACCTTCACATCCAACATCAGTGCCTGACCTCACAAATGCTCTTCTGGATGAATGGGCAAAACCTCCCACAGACACATTCCATAACCTTGTGAAAAGAATTCCCAGAAGAATGGCAGCTGTTATAGCTGCTAAAGGGGTGTGTGTCTGTGTGTATTTTTTATTAATTTATGTACTTATGTTGATGCGTGACCAGTAGTGCGGAAGCACATTCCTGGTACGTGCATGCAGACGTATCTGGCCATTAAAGTGAATTCCGGTAGTGTTTACGATTAAAAACTTCCATAATACACACCGCAAACCATTCAGTTTCAACAACCGAACTAAACGCTTTATTATTCTTGATCTTTTAGAAAGACACGTGTATTTTACAAATATCACAATATAATGATCTTATAATCATTCTTATAATGGTGCTCACATGTCTACACACAAGCAATTAAGATAAAAACACACAAAAATTAAGAGACCACCCCATATATTTTTTAACAATCTGCATTGTTAAATCCTGGTTTGATCCCGGTCCTGCTGGCACAGTGCTACACTGAGCGACAGGGTGCATTCGAGATGAAAATTTCTAAGACTGCAGTACGTATGAACAATTAAGTTTTATTTAGTTCACGCTAGTGTTTTTGTGATGATTAGTCACATAGGAAATACATTACTTGCCGTAGCAGCGGCCACAGGCTCCGCGACACCTGGATCAGCGCCGTGTACGAAGGGCCGTGTTTGTCAGCAGATGGCGGCGTGCGCCACGTGAAGGCGAGAGACTGCCTTGTTTTGTCATCAAACCCAGTAGGTGCGACAGGGATTGAAAGGTTGTTATGATTACCGGTTTAAAATAGCCACGCAAAATACTATAAAACAGTATTTTTTTAAATGAGTAAACTGTGATGAATACGACGCGATGTGATGGAAGTAGGTCTGGAAAAAACATAAAACCCATGTTTGATGCTGTCGTGTGTGCGTGACATCGCAGGATCTAGCTTTTCATATCAAGTTGCCTTGGCAGAGCTGGTTTTATTTACAGGATAAATGTGATGGATGTGGTACTTGCTCCTTACATATGTGTAATATCCGCATTGTTTGTAGATCGTAGTGTAGATGTCTTCGCTGATGTCGCCTGGGGACATATGTACCACGTATACTAAGGTGACAGCAGAGAAATCAAGTAAGCAGGAAGATACACGAGATCTATATATAATTACATACCTTTACTGTTTGTCTGTACTAGGTTACGTTTTATCTACCTGCAGTGTGCAGTTCGAGTTCCAGTTCGTCAACCAGCTGCACGCGCCTGCTAATCTGAAGTGCAAATAAGATACATATTGTACAATACATTGTATAATAGCCATATTTAATTGCATACGTTTTTAAAGAATGGAAAATGAGCACTACTGCATAATAATTGAATCGCTGTGTGTGAAAGTGTGACACCAATGCAAAGTGAGGTGCACAAAAGAGCAATGACAATTCACATTGCCCGCCCTGCAGTCATGTCACCATTATTGACCAACCGAACTATTCGTGCTCTGCTCTCTTCCTGCAACAATAGAGGGCGGGGCGAAGCGACGACACGAGGCGTCAGGTTCCCCAAGTCAGTTGCAGGATCCCGCAACGCCATTGGTCATCAGTCCTGTCAGTCACCGCGCTGTCTGTGTCACGGTAGGTTGGCACAGGCGCTATATGGACTGTGGGTGGAATCAATACCCATCGAGGCTTCGTTGTTTTTCACATTCCGCTGCTCCTTTCATCATGGCAGTGTCACCCGTACTGCTTGGTTTCAACGTGCATCTTTTGTGATAAACGGAAATGGGCAGCACTTAAAATGGCATGTAGTTAATTGAAACGAGATTAATTGTCTTCATATCGTCGCCCCGCGGTATTTGCTTGATAGTAAGTCAAGGGTTAGGTGCATGTATATATTTTCTATTTGCTTTACTTTTTAAGGATCGCGCGTGGCTTTTTGGAAATTAGATATTTATTGGCACACTTGCCGTGCTGATTGCTGCCGGGGCGGAGAAACATGGGTTTACCCGCACTGGAGTTCAGCGACTGCTATCTGGACAGTCCGCAGTTTAGGGAGAGGTTGAAATCGCATGAACTGGAGCTGGAGAAGACGAACAAGTTCATCAAGGAGCTGATCAAAGATGGCAAAGCGCTCATCCAGGCACTTAAAAGTAAGACGTTTATGCTCATATTCTTTTCAGTGACACCTGACCATCAACCTGTGACTTAGATTCTTGTAATTGTCCGGTTATGTCGACTGTTATACAGCAGTGCTCATCTGTAAAATGACACATCTTAGTCGGCAAATCGTCTAAACACACAGAAGCCATCAATCCGCTAGTAAATCAGCGTATGCCTCCTGTTGTCACTGGTGACTCATAATCGCATGCCTTGGTATTCCCCGCATTCTCCATGCATCTTTGACTCATCGGTGACTTTAAGGTGCTTCCCGGTCGACGTTAGCGCGTTTCTGTCCACCTGTCACTCGATGAGAAACCAGAATGCTGGAATGCAGAATGTCCGTGACAGGGTCTGCTAGTCCCTGCGGTCTTTACGACCAACCGGGGATGAACTATGATCAATGCTGACTGACAGAAAATGTGCTGATCAAGAAGTAGACAGAATGATTAACTTTGCACAGTCTTGTGGACATTGGTTGTAGCGTAAAAGAAAAGCCTTTATCATTCTGTTGTCACAGGTGTCTGACCATCTGATCCTCGAAAAAGTGCCGAGGCATCGCAACGATAGACCCGCCCCTTGGCGTGAAACGTGTTCTCTTGATAACGACAAATGCAGACGTTTAGTTTTTTGCAGCGGGAGCAAAGCACTATAAAGGACGATGTGAAGCACTTGGATGAGCTGTAGAGTCCCCATCCCTGACAAATGGCAGCAAATCCAACGCCATTCGATGATGGAGCATCCAGGACTCTATTGCCATTTGTGCAATGAGTATCAGAAAGTACCCTGAGAGTATCCCTGTACATGAGCTTAAATGTAATGTCTCGGGACAGCATTCCGGTTTTTTTTGCAAACGCACGACGCATCGTATTTAGTTGGAAATTTAAAAAATAAAAATTCTATATATATTAGTTGCCGGAAAAACATTTTTAACTGTTACCGTATCCCTTCACGTTCCCCTTTTATCAGTATGTCTTTCTGCACTTTGTGGGATTTGTTTTTTTTAAACAATTACGCTTGTTCCTCTTTAACTTTAGTGAGGTTCGTGTAGATCCAACCCCCCCCCCCCCCCCCACGCGGTTTTGCTGCCTTCTGATTAAAGGCTGTCGTTTGATCCTTGTGTAAACCTCGATCTGTCCGCAATTCTCCGCCATGGTAAGTTGCAGTTACGGTGAGGTTTCTGGGAAGATGAAAATTCTGCATGTGACTGACTTACCGCGCACATGATAAGAAACTCTTGGATCCTGAATCTACGGAGTGGGCGTGGCTCCAGCAGTGACAAAGGTCACGTCTAGGAAGATGCAGCCTAAGAGGTGGTGCGAAATAGGGAATTCTTCAAAGTTTAATCCGTGTCAGTTCAGCTGCAGGACTGGGGCTCTATTCACTTAATCGTCCCTGGACTCTGGACCAATGACTCCAAAAAGAGGAACCTGTGACTCAGGCAAGACGCAGATCTTTTGAAAGATGGGTCTTTCACTTCCATATCTGCATTCTATGTAAAGCCAATTTTATAATTCTATTTTTATCTATGGTTATGTGTTTATTGAGCATTTAATATATTCTGAGCCTCTTCTTCTTATTGGTTTTTAGCAATTACATTCCAAGTATATTTCCCTACCTTTATCTTTCCTTAAGCTTTTACCTGGTGAGCCAGTGCACACTGTCGCACATCTGGCATCACCTCAAAACCTGAAGTGTCCTCTTTAAGGAACAGCAGGACTTAATAGAGCAGCTTGTGTCGGATATGAGTAAAAATACGATGCCCTCAGCAGTGGCCAGAAATGAATTTCTGCTTCTTAAGAGGATGTATACATGTCTCTCAGTGATGGTCAGGTGGGAAATACCTCTGCAGCAAAACTAGTCAAGTGAGCAATATTCATATCACATGAGAGATCATGCTGTTGTACCCTTGAGTAATGTACTTAACCTCAGTATCTCCTAAAATATAGTCATCTGTTGGCGCGGTGTATGAGTCCGTGGGTTTATGAGTCTGTGCCTGTGATGGGAAGGTTGCTGGTTCAAAGCCCCACGAGGTCGCTGGTTCAAATCCCGACGGACGACAAAGAGAATTCACCCTTGGGCTCTTGAATGACACCCATAACCTGAATCGCTCCAGGGCCCGGCCGCCTGTGCTTTCTCCTCCGTCCCTCGCTCTGGATTAGAGGATGTGCTACTTAAATAAAGGTAGATGTATAAAAGCGATGCAGGGAGGGAGAATGAGCAGACCCTGCTGGCTGCATGACTTCACATCTGCCCTGGGACTCTTATAGGAGTCTGTATGTGGCTCCGTTCCCAGCCTTTGTCTTATTTATCCCTTCGGTCTCAGCCCCACCCATGGAGAAAAACCTCCCTTCATTTTAAATATAGACCCTGCCTCTCAGTAATAGTCACACAGAGAATGCCATCATAGACTGGCATGAAGCTTAGGGGTCATTTTTTATTGGACTCATTTGTAAAATTGAGGGTTTCTCTATGCCTAAGACATCCATCTAGTATGGTGTTGTGGGGGAGCCAGGAACCTATCAGATACTGCATGAGACAGGGGCATGTTCTGGACTGGATGCCAGTCAATGGTGTATTTTTAAGGGATGACAAGGTTCCACAGTAACCAATATGGGGCTTAGAGGTGAATGCATCTAAATTCATATTTTTTTTTGTGTTACTGGCAGTTGTTGACCAAATTCTTGTTTTACATTCTTTGAACAAGAGGAGGTGTGTTTTGTGGTATGGTTTGGGAATTGCCCCTTTGAGGAACGAAAACACCTAAGTCTACCACGGGAAACAAAAAAACATTTTTTCACATGTAATCTCCCATTTATCTGATTGTTCCTCCAATTATGGAAGGGGGTGGGGCTTCTTTGACGACTCAGAATGCAAGCATGGTGTCCACGATTGTGTGAACATTTCCTTCATTTATTTGTGCTCGAGCACAAGGCTATTTGGTTCCTGAAAGTTCCCCAGGCTGAATGCTGGAATCACATACACCATGGCATTCGTCCCAGGCTCTCCTGCTGCCTGTCATGTGTCATCTTTCGAGATCTGGGAGATTAAAACGGCGCGTTCTTGTCGTGTGGAGTCTTTAGAGGCAGATATACACAGCCTAAACAATCGAGGCACTTTTATCAAACCTGACTTCCGCTCCCTGTGTGTGCAGTCTGTATGTCTTCCCTGTGCCGCGTGGCTTTTATTCCACAGTCCAAAGTCTGTTGTGAAGTTGGACAGATGGATGAATAGATGGGTGGATGAATGAAACTATGTATCACATAGAAGATTAATAGTTACATTTTCCACTGACGGCTGTCGTAGGCTTCACAGCCGCACCCGTCTATACCTGAGGTAACGTCACAAAGTCGACCCAAATCCATGTTTTTACACCTTGTCGCCATTTCTTTCTTTCCACAGAAACAGGGCGTACTGGAAACCAGTCAAATGCCTTGCCAGGGTCCTGCTGGTGTCCAGTATGCTTCTGGGACCGCTACACGGAATTTGCTACATGGATTGGGAGCTTAAACATTACTTTGCAATCGTCAGCGGTTCCGCTAGACTTGGGTAGTGTCGGACTTGTCATACCGTTATTATGTCGTAGTGTATAGTGTTTTGGCGGTATTTTCAAAAGCAACTCTATTCGGGTTTTTTAAAATCTTGGCAGTGTAAATCCTCTGAGTCTGTGGTGGTCAGAATATTTCAGAATACCACGGTGTAACCAAAAACCTGTGCTAAACTGTATTAATGTAATACTGATAAAATCCTAGGGTCTGCATTCGTCTTGCATGATTTCGTCGAGTGGAAACTAGCTGTCTCGACGAAGGGATGCTTCCCTTTTTCTGCCCCTGGAACCTCGCATGTCATGACTGAGTCTGGATCTCATCCACCCTGCACGCCTCACCTGATCCCATCTCCATCTCATGCCTGAGTCTGGATCTCATCCACCCTGCACGCCTCAACTGATCCCATCTCCATCTCATGCCCGCCCTAGTGGAGAGGGAAGTTCATGGCCTTGTCAGCCTGGTCTAGACTGACACAAGGCGGCCTGAGGCTGTGTCGCAAACATATTTCATACCATTTACAGGCTGTGGCAGACAGGCTCCTGTAATGTTTCAGTCCTGCCTGTGATTTTTTTGGATTCTCCGCTGTCCCTTTAATTTCATCGGCTTGCAGCAGGGTGTCCATTCACAGCTTTGTTGTATTTATTTATTCCCCCCCCCCCCCCCCCCCCCAGGGACGGCAGTGGTCCCAGCTGTCACCGGATCAGCCCCGCCATAAACCGGATGCGACAGATGGGGGTCCCCCCTCACTCCCCAAGAAATCGGGCTGGTTCCGGACGCACGGTCATCAGCGGGGGGGGGGGCATCTTTCCTGCCGCTTGCTTGGCCAGGCCGCTCTCCCTGCCCTCTCATTTCGCTCTTCTGCGACGGTTTTCCGTGACCATGTTCCGAAAATAATCCCGGATCCGGCCTCATCCGAGCCCTGCAACCTCCTCGAAACGTCGGCCCAGGAGCTGTGGGGTCTCGCCGTCGTTTTAAATAACAGCCTTCGTCGTGCGATTTCTGACTCCGCCTTTTACAGAATCTCCATTAGCTGAAAAGTGTCACGTAGCCCCCCTGTCGACAACGATGACTTTTAGAGGATGCCGTTCAGCCTGTGCATGTAACTTGATTTGGCAGGCGACAGGGGTTATGGCTTTGTGTGACGTTTTAAGTGCTTGGGGCGGGCGGTCCGAGACTATGTACCGTGCAAGAAGCATGCACCCCCTGACATCACACCCCGGCGTTGCATTTTAGCAGCGCGACGGACGGCTGGCGGTTAGCGGAAGCCGGGTTAGATATTTTCAGGGTCTCTCCTTCTTATGCACGTCCATTAGGTCTGCAAAAGTGGCAACACTTTTTTTCAGTTTCTTGCACCTTATTCTAGCGCGGCCACATGGCAATTTAAAAAAAGATCTCATCACACGCGTTTTTCGACGCATACTTTAACCATTCCGTCGTCGTCTGTGTCCACAGTTTTTGGGCTAACTTGCGTGGCGGTGTATGGCTTTAGCGGGTCAGACCTGTAAGCCCGTGCTCAGAAGGTCGCTGGTTCAAATCCCAGCATCTGCGGAGTGATTTTCCCATTTGGCCCTTGTGCGATGCCCTATACCACTAATCACTGACCCTGCCTTTACAGTTGTTTGTCACTTTGGATGAAAGTGTCTACTAAATAACTTGTATTCTTGATATTTGTAAGTGAGCATGTGTGAATGTGAATGTCAGGAGCAAAAATGGGCGGAGTCAGGAGAGTGAGTGACACTGCCTACCTGCCCTCTCTCCCTCTCTCTCTCCCATCAGTAAGCGAGGCCCAGTTTGCTCAGTTTTTCTGTGTCTGCTTCTCCTTCACGAGCCTATTCATCTCTCGCTCCCCTATGCAGTAAACGCCCCTCCTCTCCCAGCTCCCGTTCCCGTGTGGCTCACATCCGCTCCCTGCCCCCCCCCATCTGTCTGATGCCGGCCGATCCGGCGTGTCACTGACAGGACCCCTGCCGAAGCTGGCCGGAGGGGCCGAATTTAGGGGGTCGGTGGGAAGGAGGAGGACGAAACCCACCCCCCCCCCCCTTGACCACAGGGCGGAGCTGAGTGAGCCGTGTAAGAGCAGGGAGGCTGTTTTTTCTGCAGTTGTGCTTTCTTGGTCTGGCTTTTAATAGCCTGGCTCAGCCTTTGCAGAGTCGTGCTGCTCAGCCTTTGCAGAGTCGTGCTATAGCTGTCCAGGGCATATGTCATTCTGGGGGGGAGACGCACGCTGCCTTTTCCCTCTTTTGCTATGTGTGTATGATGCACGGTGGCTAACCTGCACAGTCGGCCTCTCCGCGTGGGGGGGGGGGGGGGCTTCTCCTTACCGCTGGAATACACCAGGACCCGTTATCAGAGGCTGGGGGCCCCCGGCGGCCGCCCATCGCCGTCTGCTCTGTCAGCCCCAGATAAGACGGGCGACCTGGTGGTTTCGGGCAAACATGCGCATATGCTCACTGCACGCTGAAATGTGCCGCGCTCACACACGAGAATACGTGTGTGTAATGGGGTGTCTTCTCGCTTACATCAGCCCTCAGAATCACTAAGAACAGCAACACACACACACACACACACACACATATCTATATCTTTGTGGGGACTCTCCACTCATTTCTATGGACAAAACCCTAATCTCAACAATAATGGCCATAACACCTACCCAGCCCTAACCTTAACCAAACCAAACAAAATGCATTTTTTCTTTTTCATTGAAAAAACAGATTTTTAAAAAAAATGTCCCCACAATGTCAAGATAACAGGATTTTATCACAATGTGGGGACATTTGACCGTTTGGTCTCCGCAGTGTAATCTATACATGACCCACACACACACAGCGCTGCCTTGATGTTAACTTTAAACCGTCATGTCATGTGTTACTTTGGTGGAGGGGGGTTAGCGTGGGGTACAGAATAGTCTGCAGTGTGATCACTGTCCTCAGAGAGGCGCTGCTGAGGGCTGTACCTGGCTGATTGGAGCAGGAGTCTAGCTTGGTAAACTGTCGGTCTGACCCCTCTCAGTGGATTGCTGTCACTAACTAAACCCCAAATTTAAGGCAGTTTGTTCGACACCCATTGCTTTTACATAATACGATTGCCATGTGTACGGTTACGTTTACGGTATCTCCGTCTCGCTCCTCAGTTCTCCCTCCATCCTGCTTCTCCTCGCCACATCTCCCTCCACACGTCACAAGGAAAAAGGTGATGTGGAGTGATGTGGAGATTTCCCCTGAGTGAACGGCGGGCATCTTCCCAATGTGACTTTCCTTAAATTCTGACTGCTGGGGGGACAGACATAGACCAACTCTGAGGGGACAGACATAGACCAATTCTGGGGGGACAGACATAGACCAATTCTGAGGGGACAAACATAGACCAATTCTGAGGGGACAGACATAGACCAATTCTGGGGGGACAGACATAGACCAATTGTGAGGGGACAGACATAGACCAATTGTGAGGGGACAGACATAGACCAACTCTGAGGGGACAGGCATAGACCAATTCTGAGGGGACAGGCATAGACCAACTCTGAGGGGACAGGCATCGACCAATTCTGGGCACCCTAACAAAATACATAAGGTAGGGAACCAGGCTACACTGATCATGTGACCTAGGCATTTTGGGTCCAAGACTCAACACTCCAGTTGTGGAACTGCCTCCTTACATCATGCATATAGTATTCATAGTTATTTTCCCAATCTGGTTCACTGCAAGGCATCATCCATCCATCCATCCACTTGTTCCATTCAGGACCACGGGGCGTCTGGAACGTATCCTGGAGGCACAAAGGCAAGGCACAACCCAGGATGGGGCACCGACCTGTCACAGGGCACACCCACTCACCTTTCGCCTACTGGCAATTTGGTAACGGCAATTAACCTCAGCATGTTTTTGGACTTTGGTGGGGGGGGGGGGTGGTGGGAGGAATTTGAGTAACCAGAGGAAACCACACGACGACACGCGGAGGACATGCAGCTCCACATGCATGGGAGCCATGGGGGAGTCTCGAACCCCGGTCCCACGAGTGTGAGGCAACTGTGCAAACCACCCTCCAATAATGTTTGGTATTCAAAGGCCCTAGTAAAGTTCTGTGCCCCCCTGAATCTATCACGGTCCCCACAGCCCTGCAGCAGCCATGGCTGCAAGACTTCATTTTAGCAGGATGACTAGCAAGTATCCCAGCTCACCATTAATTCCCACTTTCTCGCACGTCACCCCGCCGCATCGTGGTCCGCCGCGATTAATGGTGTCCGTAACATGCCGGAGCCCCTTGGTTTGTACCTCAACCCAATTCCACACCACACCACCCTCATTCCTGAGCGTTGGGTAGCTCTCTCCCAGTTACGCACTGAGCGGCCAGTGGGAGGAACTCTAGAGAACAAAGCTGCTTTTTTTTTTTTTTTTTAAATTAAGGACAGCTTTTCTGAGAAGCTGCTTCTGGTCCAGGCGAACATCTGGATCAGCGGTGTGAGCTGATTCTGGCTTCTGGTCCAGGCGAACATCTGGATCGGCGGTGTGAGCTGATTCTGCGATGCGTCATCCTGGCAGAGTCACACCGCTGTCACTTTTAGGTCCCACTGCATTTCAAGTGAAATGCAAAGGAACGCGAGGCGACCCCCCCCCCCCCCCCCCAATCGGGGACCCCGTGCCCCTGCGTGGGCTGTCAACGATGTCATTCCATGCTCTTTCACGGCTTAACGGCTGTCAGGGTGTTGTAGTCATGCCTTCTCCTGCCTGTGTGCATATAAGAGAGTTTGAGATCATACTGGAAAGCAAGAACGTTGATTAGCAAGTCACAGCAGGAAGCACTTAGCTCAAGGTTATTCGGTTATGTCACTACTAATTAATACACATGAGCTTATTAATTGTGCATAACCGGGACCTGTATACTCTGGTTTTACCAGTTGAAATAATGATTTATGAGCTTGCGGTATTAGCTTGGGCTAAAGTTCTTATAATTGGGCTTTTCTCCAAGGTCATCGCCTCCACGCGAACTCCCTGGATCACCTCTTCCTCTGTATGCGGAAAACACTCGCGGACTCCTGCCGCTGGGCGGTTTATGCCTTTCAGGAATAATTAGCGCTTATAGCTGAGAAGTGGGAGATGGAACAGAGGTCAAGTCAAGGTCTGTGGGCACGCAGGATCTGGATTGTAGAAGATATTTACGGACTCAAGGCTTCCTGTTCTCAGGCGTGACAGGGAGGGTGGAACGACCCGTGTGGATTCTGCCCTCCGGCCTGTTCATCTTCTTGGAGAACACCTTCTACAATGCCACCCTTCTGCGAGCCATTGTTCTTTTCTGTTCGTGACAGTTGCTGCAGCGCATGACACTCTTGTCAGGAAGCTGCCCCCCCACTTCCTCTTATGACACACGATTACAAAATTGAACCAGTGGAAACTGGGGGGAAAATGTTGCACGCAAAAGACTGCGCAATAGTACTGCGCAAAGTCAACCTTTCACCCAGAGACACACGCACTCTGATTTAATGAAAAAACAAACAGGTACGGTTACTAATTACTTGTCACTCCCACAAATCAAGTAAGAAGCAATTAGGCTTGAGAAAGCTAGTGTGGTTTAACGTTAGGCTGTTAGTTCTGTGGCCTGTTTATATAGACATTCAAGCTACCGGTCATCTGGTTAGGGGTTGGTCGATGCCTCACAGTGATCTAGTATCGGAAAAATGGTTATGAATGCTAGATGGATGCAAGAAATATCTATGTAAGGAGACTGTTTGAGCTTCAAGTCTGGAGTGTTGAGTCTTGGGCCTCAAACGCCACCCTCCACCGTGCAGAGTGGGGTCACATGATCAGTATAGCCAGGTGTCATGTGATGAGACGCAAAGAGGAGAATCAAGAGACACGGAGAAGAGGTGAGGGAGGACGGGTCCTTACGTTCAGCCTGGCTGTTCTTTATTTTCCTCCCAGCTGGTTTTACTTTATTTTGTCACTGTAGGATGAAACATCCTGCGCTTGCCCCCGCCCCTTGCCCCCACCCCTCCGAGTGTTTCCAAATGCTGTGCTGTGTGTGTGTGTTAAAGCGCACACTTTGTGGGACGCACCCTTTGTTTTTTGTGGTCTCAGCCCGTCATTGTTAAAATCTGTGCTCTTGGCTTCCAGAACTTTCCGCCTTTGACGGGGCTC
>JABFEB020000047.1:4437816-4453302 GCA_019775895.2 Stomatorhinus ivindoensis
GTGGATGGCTGTTTCCCTGGGTGGGTGGGTGTTTCTCTACTGTTCACCATGTTCGCGTTTCGTTTTGTGAGCCGGCAGCCATTTGTCCAGAAAGCTATGCGATTCATTGAATGACCCGTGATGCACATAAGCTAGTCGTCTCACTGAACTATTGCACCAGTAAATCTGAGTGCCTCAAGCCAGGGTTAAAGAGGAGGTTATTGACTCCCTGTCGTAGTTTCCTCAATAATTTATACTCGGTGATGAATTTGGACAGTTCTGTTCCTCAAAAGGCCGAACTGGACCAACTCCCTTCCTAAAATTAGAGATGGAGCTGACTGCTGGTTATTTTCCCCTGGCAGAGCTGGACAATCCTGAGGCGCGTATCTTGGAGATCCAAAGGATGGTGCATCATCTGCCGGAGAAGAACAGGCAGATGCTGGAGCTGCTCATGAAGCACTTGGCTAAGTAGGTCGGGCGGTTGGCGGCTTCTCGTTTGTCCGGGTGCGCGGCTCCGCCGACCATGATGTCGGAGGATCGGGGCTGTAATTAACAGCACCGTCAACAGGGGGCGGCGACGTGTGCTTTTCTTTACCTACGCAACCAAAAGTCTGAACAGATTTTATCATTATTTTTTCTAGCCATTGCAGTATCAAGAGGGCTGCTTATGTCGCATGTGCAAAGCCCGTTAAACAAAAAATTATCGTTGGCATTGCATTCACAGCACATGCTAATTTTATTATTTTTTTTCATAACCTTCCAGTTTTATTTATGTCCTGTGTGTGTGTGTGGTGCTGATGTGTGTTGTGCGGCACGCATGTGACGGACGTGTAATGTGAAACACGGAAGTCAGACTGCAAACCACATCCCAATTACCACAGTTTAATTAGAGGCCAGGATGTGGCATTTTGGAGGACAGGGGTTTCATTTTCAGCGTGTTTTGTGTGTGTGTGTGTGTGTGTGTGTGTGTGCAGTCTAGGGCGACCTCTGGGTCCTGCTTTCCCAAGTGTTTGTGGACATGCCAGTAAGCTTTGCCAAAAGCCTCGGGAAACCTGCCGCGTCCTGGTCGGTGGCGGAAGACAGAATGCATGATTCATGACTCTCTTCTCTCCCCGCGGGCATAAAGGCCCGTTTTCCGTTGCGCGGTCAGCGTTGGCGTTGGAATTTGGCCAAGGGTGTTTCTGTTTTGAAGCTGCTTCGCTGAGCCCGTGTGCTGCCAGTGAGCAGGAGAGCGGGCCCCCCCTGCAGGAAAAGCACTAACGGCTAAGGTTCTCCGCCCCGCAGAGTTGCCCTCCACCATGGGCTGAACCTGATGACCGTGGCCAACCTGGGCGTGGTGTTTGGGCCCACGCTGCTGCGGCCTCAGGAGGAGACGGTGGCGGCCATTATGGACCTGAAATTCCAGAACATCGTCGTGGAGATCCTCATCGAGAACCACGAGAGGGTGGGTGGAGCTGGCCGGCCGACGAAGGCCCTCATCCAGAGGCAGTACGGTTCCATTTCAGGTCCAGCCTCTCTGAAGCAGTTCTCTGTTTTAAACCGGTAAATAAAGGATCATTCGTCATGGATCACAGCGTACGGTTGTGAAAAGCATGAGGGATTCAGATGCCACTGGCATTCTGGGAAAGCCAGTTTGGCAGGGAGAGAGGCACCCGTGACGGCGTCTGCTTGCTCTGACTCCTCCTCTGTTTACCTCATGGATTCGGTACCAGGGCACTGCTGCAGCAGGGCATTATGGGAGCTCTGTCCGAGGCATGTAATGGCTACCATACTGGATGAGCGCCTGTCACACCCCCTCGTCTGTAGCTGCGTCGCTGGTGGCCCCCGCCCCTCTCGCGGCTTAGACTGGTTGCCGGCTTAGGCCGGTTGCCACGGCGACCGGGCTCTCGGCCCAGCGCTTAATGAGCAGGGCCGGCTGCAGCCTGGCGTGCTGCCCAGGCAGGTGTAGTTGCGGCCGGCCTCTCCGTGTTCCTCCAGAAGCATTAGCATGCTGCGGCTCGCGTGTCAGGCTTATATAAGCGGCCCTGCAGTGCCGCACCGACTCGCTTCCCAGCATGGAAGCATGAAAACCCACACAGGCAGCGATGGGAGAACTTTGCGTCAGCCTAAGAATAAACACTTAATCACTGCAGCCTGGAGACGTGATACTTTACCATTGGAGCGGGGCTCTGTGGAACTGTCCGCCATTTACTTGCCTAGAATAATCAAACTATACATCTATCGCTCCTGCAATTTTTTTGAGTCTCAGGAAACACTGATGCCCTTATTCTACTGGGTATTTAATGAAATTGTCAAATGTACATTATTTGACTGTAGCAAGTTGTATTTATTTCAGTGCTGTAGTCGATTTTTTTTGTTTCTGGCTTGATGTTGCAACCTGGCTTTATGATTATTATTTTTTTGCTAGATGATTAGAATAACGGCAGAAGTGTTGTGGTTAAGGGTGCAGCCATTGTACTGGCAGGTAACTTTTGCAGATTCTGCTCTCGCAGTCTCGGTATCAGTCCATCGCTTTGCAGGCGTGCAGTGTGGGATTCCCCTTTTTAGATGGCACAGCATGCATTCTCGGTAAACAACATTCCCAAACGGTGCTCTTTAAGTAATGTACGTGCTAGTGTGCAGGCAGCACTCAACCGTTGTCAAATATTTCTCAAGTAGTCAAACTAGTTACAGTACATTCCTTATTGCACTTCTACAGGGTAATTAGTAATATGTAGCCTATTACAGTTCAAAAGTAACCTGCTGATTTGGTCATTATGGAGATTTTACAATATAGAAGACTGTCAATATGAATGGAAATATTGAATTTGAATGAATAATACAGCTAAATACATGTAAAATTCTTGCTACCTTGAAAATGCTCACTGATGCAATTGTACTGCACAGTATACTGTGCAATTTTGACAAATTGCATGTTTTACATATACAAGCATATCAAATAAATGTCCCTTGTTACGTGACAGTATTGGTTCCTGCAGTCTGGCGGTTTCTTATGGTTTTTTTCCAGACACACTGCTTTACTGTTGTCGTAGTGAAGTGTGCAAATTCAGGACCCCCATGATGGAGAGATGATAATTGAGCCCTCCGTGTCCCCTCCCACACACCCCCCACCACGAGGCACCCTTCAAAATTTCATCCTAACCGCCAGCACCCGCCACTTGGAGGCGTGCCACCCCCCTCTCCTCGCAGTATGCAAATTGCACTACTGCCCGCGTCAAAGATCTCACAAGGACTGCTAGTAGTAATTAAAGACTCGGGGATGTTACCGTTCCCAGGCTATGGTATGTGGGACCAGTTGTGAAAAGCAAATATCCAGCTATGTGGAGATATAGCGGTGGCAAGTTACTTGGGGTAAGAACATCAGCTGGGTGGCTGAGTGTCCAGATATGAAGCCGTTAGCGCGCTGCTAACCTCAGGTGCCCTGGCTTGCAGGAGTGACCGGTGGGTTTCTGGGATAAAAGCCTCTTCTGATTTAGAATCCCTTTTAGCACACTTGGTGTGTGAGTGCTGGCCTGTGGTGAGGCTAAGAGCACTTCCCCATACTTGAAGAAAAAGGGGCTTATATTAAAGAATAAAATACTACGTTAATAACATTATTAGCTTAACTTTTTTTTTTTTTTTCCCAAAGTGGCTGCTTGTTGATTCATTCACAAGAACAGACCGCTTGTAGCTACAGGTTCATTCAAGTTGCATTCTGGGAGAGAGGTTTTTTTTTTAAGTTTCCGAGGACTACACGAGCCACGGCTACCTAAGGAGAATTGCGCCCTTGGGGTCGAAAATTCAGCCTACTGTCTGACTTTTCCGCATCTGTAGATCTTCAGCGAGCCGCCCATACAAGCACCGGGCCAGATTCAAGCCAACACCGCTCGGAGGAAAAGCTCAGAGAGCAAGGCCCTATCCTGCAGCGAGAGGCCGCTCACCTTCTTCCACACGTCTCAGCCCCCTGAAAAAAGTAAGGGGGGGGGCCTCAGCTGCTGCCGCTGTTTATCACGGTTGGAGTAAGAGCTTCAACAGACTGATGAGAAGCATAAAAAACGTTTCATAGCTGCAAGTGGTCAAAGCCAGTTTGAATCCACAGAGGAGCTATTTAGCTGTACTTTCGGGTGAGGTAACAATAAAATCTGGTTATTTAAACATAGGCACACTTATCCATGGTTTACCGTGGTTGAAAAACATTTGAAAATTCCAGGAATAAACAGTTCATAAGTTTCAAACTGCACGCCAAGTGAGTACAAGCTGTTAAATGGTGAAATCCACCAGTGGCATCTAGCACATGACTAATCTCGCCTTGTTTCATACCCATGATTGCATTCACTGCCACCTAATCACAGTGTATATATTGTAAAAAATGTAAAATAAGTGTGATTTTTATTTCTCTGTCTTCCCTTGATACATATTTTTTCATAGCTATGTTGCTTGAGAATTAGAAGGATAAAACATTGAGAGTACAGTACTCTGTGATAATGTGCAATGTACTTTTATTGTATTTAATTTTAGTAATGTCTTACTCTGTGTGTTGTATATTGTATAGTATAGTATACTGTGGTAAGCTGCCAAATTAAGTTGCTTTCGGTCTTTGTTCATCCCCACCCTAGTGGTGAGGAAAAGTTCTGCTCGGGATGTCCCCGATGACTCCAGCGTCACCCAGCACCCAGACCGCTCCAACAGCACCCGTGGCCGGATCCAAAGCAATAGTCTTGAGTCCGGAAATCAGCACCCTGAAGGCGTGACAGTAGAGAAGATACGTCGACCCAACTCCCTGTAAGTATGGCTCTATGTTATCTAAACTTCTGCCCCCATCACACGGTTTTTAGAATTCTGGATTTGTTAAAAGACATCAGAGGGTCTTCATCACAGTAGTCACATTTTATTACTGTGACACAGGGTAGGATTGCTAATGGATTTTTAAGCCCCGATGTTCATTGTGTGTCATTTGTCTCCGTTAGATTTGGATGGACGTGAAATGGCCAGTATCACTGGGTGGTTTCCATGCAGGGTTCTCCTCGTGCCAGTCCATCTAATGCACAAAAGAGAGAAATACAATGGGGAACTGTGTTGCCTTGTAGCAAAATAAATCACCCACATTCATTTCAGTCTTCTTTAATCTTTTATTTTTATTAGACTCAATAACTCTGTTGGTGTAATGAATATAAAAGTTTAATGCGGTGTTTAAATGTTTTAAGCAGAATTGATGGTGCCCTTCAGTTCCCTCAGACTTCCTCTGTGTGGTGTAAATAATGACAGGCTGCTCTGTAGTTTTACCAGCAGATTAACGATTGGTGTTAATTTCGATGCTTTTGCTGGTTTTCTGCCTTATGGGCATCCGAAACCTACACATTTTCAATCAAGTGTCACTGACTCTCAATCGATGCTTCCTGTTGGACGATCTCGTCTGTCATTTACCGATGAACAAGCGGCAAAAACCTCTGAATAAGACCCAGAGAAGACACTACGGAGAAGCATCCTTTGTGAATCAGGCCCCAGATGCTGCGTTCAGAGAGCTGTAATTGAAATGTCTCATTCCCTCTGACTCATAAACAGATGGAGAATGTTAATTCGGCGGCAGGTCAAAGCACGCTTTGGGAGGATCGTCATTCTCCAGTGTCGCTTTTGATGTTTTCCTCCTTGGTGCTAACCTGCTGCCAGCTAGAGATCATACATTCATTGTTCTGTTAGCAGCAGGGCAGCCAAGAGGTTTGACCTTTGACCTGGAGGTGGTATGTAACAAAAGGTCATATCCAAGGGGACTCGTTGCCGTAGCGCCTGTCATGAATTGTCTGTCAGTTGGAATAGGTTACATTTCCAATCAGCAAATGGATCCATGGGGTTGGGGCAATGGATGAATTTGGGGTTTTGGGATTTAACAACTTAGAGGATGAAACTGGAGTGAAAGATGTCCAGTTTGAAAAACAAAATGGTCGTGATCTTTGTGGAAGACTGTTGAGGTCTAGTGTTTGGGACATGCTAAGCCTTGTCTGTAGTTACACACGTTGCTTTGGATTATGATGCTCAGTAATAAACTATACAAGTACATGATGAGTAAAGAGCTACACAGTCACCCCAAAGCTCTTTAAGGCCGATTAAGTGCCTCTAGTTTTGTTAGCCATAAACAATTCATAGAGTAGACATTTAATAAGGCGGATGTAACCTCTACTGATGAAAGGAAGGAAACAAAGACGAGGGCTCTGAGTTGTAAGTAGGGCACCTGCTGAGCTTGTGGGTTCTCTGGTTAAGCTGGACAAAGTATGGGTGCCTGAGCTGGTACTGTGTGAAAGGAGGTTAAACCAGAACAGTCCTGCTGCTGACGTGAGACGATAAACCACACAGTCACTGGTGTAGCACGATGACGCTTTAGAAGATCCTTCGCCTGTGAGCTGTGAGAGAAGCACAGAGGTGAGCCCAGCTTAGTCAGTCAACCCAAGGAGTGATATTGTGGTCGTGTGAGATTTAGCTTGCAGCGGATAGGTAATCGTGATTTGTCTCGTCAGACTTGCGTGTCCACCGCCACCATACCAGCATGCCGCAGGTACAGACTTGTTTAAAAAGCTCCTAAGTCAGATCTTTATCATCTAGCCAGCCTTGCTTGGTACAAATGGCATCACCAGTGGTGATCAGGCAAAAAGGTGTTTGTCCATCCCGAATTTGTGCGTTTATTTATGAACCATCAGATGAAAACCTGCGTTTTAGTGACAGATGTATGTTTTGGTTCCTCTGATTAAGCCACGGATCGGGAAGATATCTGATCACAAGTTCTGTTTGGCAAAACACGTGAAACACAGTTTCACAGAGTCGAAGAGTGGACTTTGTGTGGTAAGTAAATTAAGCCTTTTACTTCGTACTGTATATTGAAGTGTAGTTTCGTCTCCAGGAAGAGGCTTTTCACTGCGTCGGCCCTTTGAGGAAACAGGAGTGATGTTTTTAATTTAGCCACGCAACACTGATACTTGGGTTGGTACAGGTGCAAAGCCCTTACCGGTTGTAATTTAATGATGGCATCAGGTCTTGAGTCCCCAGCTCTGTCTGAGTCATAGGCGCTTATGCCAAGAGGCATTTTGGGAAGGAGACGTCAAACCGAAGACAGTGATGCGGCAGTGACAGTGAAGGCATGCCACTTTTCGTAGTCTTCTTTCAGATGGATATGTTGGAGCTATACCTCCCAAGGAGAGGAGCAAGGAGAGGATGATGCACACCCCCTGCCGGCGACTGGTCCTCATTGGCCGTTTCCCCCGTTGAGCCATAGCAGGTGGCTGTGTTTCCTGATGGCCACCGATCGCATAATCGCTTCACAGGCAGCTGTACCCTGAGGAGGCCAGTTAAGGATTTAGTGTCAAGCTGATCTGTTGGCTCAGGCACTAGATAAGGCCTGTTAATAGGGTGTAAACATGTGTAGATGATCTCTCCTTTAGAACTTTGTGCTTATGGAGCATGTAGAAAGCTAAGCTTCGTATATAATACGTCCATCTCGCAAAGGCCCGAGCAAGGCTGCAGGAGGGCAAGGAGCGTGTCTCAATCTGTATGGCGGGAGTCACCAGGCCAGGTTACCAGTCTGTCACATGGCACAAGCCAGTCAGACACTTTGAGGAAGATTAGGTCAGAGATTCCCCTGACTGCATGCGGGGTGGAAACTTGCGTGACAGTGGAGAGATACCCACCGAGCCGCTTTGCTCGCATTATGCATGGAATGCATGTAAATAATGCAGCTTGACGCATGCGGCGGATGTTTGTCAGGACCCAGCATAGCTAAGGTCTGCAGGTCAGGCCCTATTCTTGTTGGATTCTATTTTAATTTATTTCTCACCCATTTATATTGTTTTATTTAGTTCTCAGCTGGGTGTGTCTCTGAAGTTTATGCCTGGGGCAGCTATATTTACATATTTTGTGAATTTTTTAAGAGATATAAATACCTGAATAATGAACCATCTGGGTCACAGTGACGTCACCTTTTGGCATTTCAGCATGTGCAGCAGTAAACGGTTATACTCAAATTATATGTATTATACAGCGTTTCTCAGCCTGGATTTCAGGAACCCCCAGTTAATCCATGTTTTTGCTCCCTCCCAGCTCCTGGTAGGGAGCAAAAATGTGGACTGTATGAAAGGGAACTGAGTGAGAGCAAAAACATGGATTCTCTTCGCTGGGGGTGGGGGGGTTCCTTGAGGGCAGGACTGAGAAACACTGACATAGTAAAACATTGTGTTGTCTTACTTCCTAAATCATACATTGCACTAAAAACCTTGTCTTCTTAATAACTGCTGTTATTTCCAGCATAAAAGTGAACTTGCACCCTGCTTTAGAATAATTAAGTTTCGTATACCATGTATCTGAAAGTATAGGGAGCTGAGCTGGATGGGAGAGAGTGAACCTGCTGGAGTATTGTGTTTAGCTACTGTGGTATTTTCACAGGAATCCCTGAGGCCGCCCCTAGTGTGTTTGTGAGCCCCCATCTGTAGGTATGATGCAAACGTGTCTCTCCACCATAGCCGGACGCTATCGCTATGAGCTCCCGGATGGGACACTTAACAGTAGATGGAAGGCAGCCCCCCCTCCATCCGCCACAGAGCCCCCCCAGGTCACGTGACGCAGCTGACCGGCCATGAGGCGGGGCTCGTGTTTGCCTGGCAGAGACCCGAGACGCAGGGGCGTAGGTCGTTCTGGGGTCCGCTCAGAGCAGCGGGAATGCAGGCCAACCTTCCCAAGCCCTCTGATCTCATGCAGCATTGTGCTCTAACGCTGCTGTCCAGAATTATTTATACAGTCTGGAAGCCCATTCAGCAGCTGCACGGTGCTGCAATAGACGGCCTATTGATTTATCTTCTCAAAAGATTTTTTTTTTTAACCCTTGACTATTTTGGCTGTGGGAATTTTCAAAAATAACTAAGTACAACACACAAGCTTAAAGTGTATTTAAACTGGAAAAAGGGGAAGACTTGTTTTTTAAACACAGGATTTATGATATTGTAATGCTTGTATAGTTGAAGTCATAAGACTGAAAGACTCACTTCAAGTGTACCACTTGTACGCTGGTTTTACTTAATCTAAAAATAGTCAGTGCTCTATTCCCCACCCAAATATTCAACTGTTTTTCCATACGCATTCTACCATGAACCCAAACATGAGAATTTTGAATGGAATTTATGATTGCAGTCATTAAGTATATGAGCGTGGGGATTGGAAAATTGGAAATCGAATCGTTGAATTGAAATTGAATTGAATTGGAATTGAATTTCACTGCTCTTGCAGTTTTGTGATTCACATTGGCATTTATGAATCTGATATTTACAAAGTACAGAATGGAGTTTCGACTGCTGAGAATGCAGGTCTGCAGAGCTGCTGTGGTTTTATTAAACGGACTCCAAGGTGGAGTGAGGCAATTAAACATGAAACGTACACAAACATAACGGGACAGGAAGTATGGCAGATGAAGGCTGGTGTTAACCCCTAAACTGCTGCAGGAACTGTTATTTAAGACCTGACAGATGCTGCGGTGAGTCCAGCACGGCGGTAACTTAAGCAGGTGATGAAAGCTCACTCCGATTGTTCCGCTTCGGTGGGCTGGAAAGGGCAGCCCAGCTTGGATGTACGGAGGTGGAGTCTTGATTCTTTTAGGATGGGTCTCAAAAGGCCCATGGGAATCTAACAGGACTCCACAGGTACAGATGCTGTCAACGTCCAGATGAAGACGACCGTCCTCACTTCAAACTGGGCTTATTGGCATCTGGCGGATCTTTAATCCTGAGGAAAATCTGTAAGAAACTTTCCTGAATAATTTGGTATTCCAGGGATCATCAGCAGGAGGCTGCTGAGACGTTCCTTTCTGTCTTCAGGTGGCAACAGCACAGTGGATACTAAGTGCCTCACTGCCTAATTGTCAGGAAATTGTTCTTCATAAGCGAGATGTGGATTTCTTGAAACACTCCTATGAATGAGCCCTGTTAAGCTGCTGCCAGTACACTTTCCCACACACACACTCAGCCATGCTAGCGTGGTGTCATTTTATTTATTATATTTTGTATTTATTTGCTCGTTTTGAGGCATACATTTTGCATAGACTTTTAGCGGACGTGTTTTGGATGTGAATCTCATTTTCAGTGTCGCCTTCACTGACAGGCGCTGGGGTCCATTGGTATTTATAGACGGGCAAGGCTAACCGTCCCGCCAGCAGCGGCGTGGCAGCGCACAGGATCTCCATTGTGTCGTGGCTGTGTGTGAGGGCCAGAAAGAAGATGGTGGGGCTTTGCGTCATTGGTATAATAAAGAAACTGGACTTACATTAGATGTAGGAGCTGTAATTGCAGTGAAGGAGCTGCTCTGGCATCTGATCCTTGCTCTGGCCCTACGAGGGCTTTCAGAATGACGTGCTGCTCTTCTAAGCAATCTTTGCAAAAAACTATCCGAGCGACTTTTAATGACATTTAGAATATCGTCCCTTTGGTCTAATTCATTTACACTGGTGTGGGGGGGCTCACACAGCCCCCCACACTCCATGGCTCTGAGGACAGTGAGAAGACGCCATCGACGTCCACGCTTCACTCAGCAGATAGGGGGCGTTCACCTCGAGCAAAGGCTTGATGTGTCAATATTATCGCATATCTATGCAAAGCAGAGACTTTGTGACCCCTGCCAGCATTTTCCTTATCTTTACATCATATATACCGTGGATTGTTGCAGTGACCCATAATCACTAAATTACAACTGGTATAAACTGGCTTGTTTCCCTTTTGTCCATTATAGGCTGACCCACAAGGACTGTCCCAGTATCCCAACAAGGTATGGATTCATTAATCTCCCCCCTCCCCCAACCCAAATAGTTTAATCTTTATGATGAGCATTTGGCACTGAGCCATAGTCAGAGGAGTCTCATCTGTGTTGTGCATCAAAGCCCAAGTATTAGTGTGTGTTTTTTTAAATAAGCTCACAAACATGCTATGAGAGAGAGCTGCATTTCTCCTTTGGGGAGGAGGACAGAGCCCCCTCCCCCCCTTTACGGGAGTGAGCACCACACAGTTGGCAGGAGCAGACAGACAGACAGACCGGCAGGCCCGACTTTGCTAGCTCGGCTTCTAAAAGCGGCTTGACCCTTCGCGCCGGCTTGCGTAGGTCTTCCGGGTTTGTCCCGGGTGCCCGGTTCAGCTGAGTGCGAGGCCTATGCTGGGATTAACCAGGTGTTTCTGAACGGGGGGGGGAGTGAAGAAGCCCTTCCCATACAGCAGTATCAGGATGATGTCACCCAGCCAGCATGCAGCCCCAGCCCTCGCCGTCCTCACCTGCTGTTTCTGTTTGTACCCCTCAGTCCCACCTCCCCTAGTCCCTCGCCGCAGTGCTCCCCCTCCTGGCCGATGTTCTCCGCCCCCTCTAGCCCCCAGCCGGCTCCCTCTATTCCCGACGACTCCTCCTCGGTCAGGTGTGTGGCGCTGCCGACTCAGCTTTTCACCCAGCATGCCTTGTGGGCGCTCGCTCCTGTTTCATAACTGCACCATTTCCTTCCCTACGTGTATAGAGAGATTTATTTGCATGCTTGAGTATTCCGCCTTGAACTAGTGTTGGGCCCCTGGCTGAGGGCTCAGATCAGTGAACTAGTTTAAACAGGTAATGTTAACGGGAAGCGTAAGAAAAACCGCCAGTTGCTGGTTTTCCCCACCCCACAGCTGCACAGTACTGCTTATAGACAGTCTCGCGCTGCGGTAGGGTGAATGGTGTTGCAGCACTGTAAGCTGGGCTTTGTCGCATGTGTTCATGTGCAGCGCCCGCCTCCAGAGAGCACGGGCACTGTACGCCTGCAAGGCCGAGCACGAGTCCGAGCTGTCCTTCACGGCCGGGGCCATCTTTGAAGACGGTAAGGTCAAAAAAAACAAAACGGAGTAAGCTCATAGTCGAGCATCTTAGTCAGTACATAACTGTGAGAGAGAGCGCAGTTCGCAGGGCTGCATTACTCAACATCCCGAATCACTGCTCCTTTGGACTTTAAGCTGGGGAACCGAGCTGGACCCAGAAATCCATTTGCCCATTTTTTTTCTGCTTAAGGACACAGTAGCCCCCCCTAACCCCCTTAATAGTTTTCCTGAGATGATCGCTCTTCCAAAATTCACCATTCAATGTGACAGCAGTTTTATTCGCCGGAGTTCTGAGTCTGATGCTAAATCAGACAATTGTGGGGGCTGGCTGGAAACGTTACGCAAGAGCGAATACTTTACCGAGCTTCCATCCTCTGCTCCGCGAATGCCCCAGCTGCAAGGAGGCCCAGCATTCAGTTAATTTTTTTTTTATTTAGCTCAATAAAAAAAGCAGCCTTTCAACTGGGAATCTTTGAAGCAGGTGAGTGCAGCTAGCAGTATGTACGTACCACTCAGCTTTCAAAACCACACTTCACTTGTTTATAGCCTCGTTCATTCATTTTCCAGATTAAGGGTCACAACTCTTCTCCTAGGAGGTGGGGAAATGGAACTTGGAGGGTTCTGTGGGCTAGACGGCTGCATGTTCTTTCGATTATGCGCATCGACTTGCCAGTTTCCTGTTTTTGGTATATGCCGGAACAACAAAACCTGCGGTGAGGAAGGTGAGAGGTGAAGGACTTTGGTCTGTCTCACTGCTTTCTCTCTCCGTCATGTACAGTTCACCCTTCCAGGGAGCCCGGCTGGCTCGAGGGCACCTTCAACGGGAGAACCGGGTTGATCCCAGAGAACTATGTGGAGTTCTTCTAGCAGGGTGCGTGCTTCGGGGAGTCCCTGCAGTCTACTGTGAGAAGATTGTGACAGCCCCCAGGAAGGGCTGCTATGTGTTTTTGTCAGCGCAGGTGTGAGTGCTGTACTATTTGAGAGGAGAACCTCACCCCTGTTGTACAGCTCAGACTCTTCACCATGTTTCAGCTAGAGTACGGCTCGGGGAGAAACTGGAGGATGTTAAGGTCTGTCTCTTGTCTTTTTTTTTTTTTTTTTTTAAAACAAAAGTTCGGCAGCTTGAAGCTCAAGGTTTCTATATGCACCCCAGCCCTTTATCTGTAGGATGGTACTAACCACAGGAAGCAGCTCACCTCCCCAGGGTAGAGAAGGATATGGGCTCTACAGCCCTTGCAGGGAGGTGATGCTAAAATAAGCTGATCCCTCATGGAAAACCAAGACCTTACTGGCAGCACTTGAGTTTCTGGAATATTCTATTAGCTTGTTAAGTTTTAAAATATTTTTTACCTTTAAATCAGGGCTTGGGCAGCCGAGGATGGGCAATGATTCGCCCAGCCAGAGAATCCCGTTCAGTGAGGGTATATTACATCTATAGAGATGGAGTATATCTTTTATTTATATGGAGCTGGACTGATTTGATAGATGGTCTTCATTTATAATGCACTGAATTAATATTCTATGATGCAATCTCAAAATGGATGTATGCTGTGTGTGTATTGATGTAAAAAAAATGACAGCTGAAATTCTATTTTTAAGTTTAAATTATATTTTTATGGTATCCATCTAAAATCCATCCCCTTCGTCTTCCTTACCTTGAAAGATATGAAGTCTTAACATAGAATGAACAGTTTACAGGTTTGTGTAATAAATGGCTCAAATCTGTAAGGTTCAGCTTTTTTGTAAATGACTGTTTCATTCACCCCCCCCCCCCCGATTTAGCTATCTATTCACACTTATTTATTGAGTAGGTGCTTTTTTCCAAAGCGATGGACATTTGAAAAAGGTTTAAAAAACCATTTTCGTTGTTTGTGTTACATACCTCCAAGGAGCGTTTGGGAGAGATTCATTTCTCACTAGTGGCAACCTGACATCACGCTGTAGTTGGATATCAGAATGGAGGGCTGTCATTTCTGTACCGAGATACTGTGAGCCTCACAATATCACAATGTCTAGTTAAGAGACCATGGATCATAAAATGACCTTATCATCAGGACTGTATCAAATCCAGGTACACTGTGAAATATAAAAGTGAGTTTATTAAAAGAATGATCTTTGCTTAAAATTCTTACAACTGACAATTATTAAGCTAACCATTTGCTATCACTAACAACGATTGCCCTACCTAGCTGAGAACTGCAGAGGTTTCCAGAAAGTACCAGACACAATGAACCCAACATTGAATCAAATAAGTGAAAGATCAACAGACTTCAGAATGGGTGTGATACGTAATAGAAAACTATTTTTAAAACAGACAATTGTATATCCTTTACATTGCATTACATTAAAATAACTGAAATACAAACAAAATAGACTTTAATGAAAGCCATATATGATCTGCCCTTAATTTTAAAAGATATAATATTTGCATGTATCATATACAAAATATACTTTTTTAATAGTGCAAATGCCCAGGCTGTAGCGTGTAGATTACTTTCACACACAGTTTTATGCATTTTAGAACAGACAGGTTAATCTTCACAGTACCTTACAAGGGACCAAAGCCTAACTCCATTACAAAAATATACTTCAAAAAATAAGTACTTTGTAGGTTCTCCTATAAACAGCTGCTCATGAATACTTCCATTTTCCGCTTTGGTCACTATTGTACTTTTTTTTTTTTTTTTTAAAAAAAGAAAAAATACCCCCCTCCCCCCAATTTGTGTTTGTACAACTTGAACACCAAAAAGTTTTCGTTAGGCTTGAGTATTTACAGTAATTTACAAGTCAGTTTTTTTTTTTAATCATTTTCTGCAAAGAATCTTTTCAGAATGGCAGAACATCCAAGATTCAATAAACTGGACTAAAATCAACACTCCCACCACTAAGAACATTTCATGTTAAACAATGTTAAAATTGATAGTGTTTTTTCCCAAAATGAGAAAAAATGCCTATGTATTTTTTTATAAATTTTTAAATTGCACTCCTACTATTAGCATATCATCAGTTCATTGTTGATTTTTGCCACACTAAGGCAGGCATCTTCCTGCTGGACAAACACACCCTGACACTGTATGTGAAAGTAACCGCACAGGTGCAAGAACAGAAGAACTGCGTCGTGAAGCAGAAGTTAGTTAAAGCGTCGGCGCGACCGGGGCAGAAATACTGCTTCCATTTTCTGCGTGCTTGCTGGGTACATTCCAGCGTCACGGGAAAAAAAAAATCCCCAATTTCCCAAAAAAGCACATCTTTTACACAGTGATCTCCACCAGACATGGTTAGTTTCCCTGTATTTAACCATGTGGTCCCACTGGGATAAAACTGGGTGGGAGGGAGAGCCTCTGCTGTCAGCTGGGGAACCTGGTCAGTGCCACTGAGCCATCTGCGTTTCCCGATTAGCGCAGGGTGGCTGAAGGGCGGCTAAAGGCCGGCTAGGCATGTAGCATTTAACTGCATTAGGTTATCATCAAGTTACCTGGGGGTAATGTTCAGTTCACTGATGAAGGTCGCCTTACTAAATATTTATTCAAGTCCCAAACTCAAGGGCTCCGATTATACACCATTTTACCATCCTTTTTTAAAAAATAATTTATATTCAGCCATTTATCGACATTTAATATAGTAGTAACAAAACAGTATGGCACAAAAAATGGGGGGGGGGGGGGGGGGGGGGGGG
>JABFEB020000047.1:4463029-4475341 GCA_019775895.2 Stomatorhinus ivindoensis
ACTGGAATACACCTTAAGAAATACACTCACTGGAATACACCTTAAGAAATACACTCACTGGAATACACCTTAAGAAAAACACTCACTGCCACCATTTGGTACATAAACCCCTCCATGAAGTAACTGCCAGTTCCAGAGCACCACTCTCCCACTGGTCCCAGCTCACTCCCCCAGAGCGGCGAAAACCACCCTATGCATCACTGCTTCTGGAATCGAATCTGAGCGAATACCTTCGCCGTGACTAACAATCCCACCATTCCCAGAACACAAAAAGAACGTAAAAAGAAACAGCTTCCAGGCAGAGAAAGTGTCAAAATAGTGGCCACGGCCCTCTCACAATTATACCCTTGGCACCTGCCACTGCCTGATAATCGAAGGCTCCTGGGGGACACTAATTCTCCAGCAACTTCTGCATCCTTCCTCCGCTGCATGTCTTTCTGCAATGGCTCCTTGCCGGTACAGAACCTCGTCAGGCAGCGATCGATACCTGGGAAGGGCTCCCCAAAGAGCTCCCTCTCAGCACCTGAGTGTCACAAGCATGGCACACGCTCTCTCCTCCAGCAGGGAGGGACACACATTTCCTCCTCATTTTCTATTCCTGACCACAGGATCATTTAGGGGGGCAATTAAGTAAACAACCAGTGATGCGGCTCCAGACATCTCTGTAACATTATAACATGCTTTGGCCACACTTTAACCACGGTGATGTTTTGCCACGTTCCCAGTTACTGCATGTGTACGAAAATAATCCAATCGTGGACGTTAAACGGACCAGAGTATTCAAGGCAGGTTTATGTTTATGCCGAATGATACATAACAGCAATAAGCCTTTAAAACTGCACAAATCCCCCCCCCCCCCAAATATATTACAACAGATATCTAGTTCCCTTTATAGCACCACAATATGAATTATCCTTTAGGTTCATATTTGTTTCACAGCCATAAAGTTCAACAGGAGGAAATGACAAGATCACATACTGCCGTCATCTAGTAAGTTATCTGTCATATAATTAACACTTCAACTACTATAATGCATATTACAAAAACAAATTATTGTTTAAAAAAAAAACAACTACGGTATGCAACTGGTTACCAGAGAGCCAGGATCTTGGAGCTATGCACAGCTGGCTAATTTGAACAGACCGTGAAGGCTCTATATTTTTCGCCTAGCCACCCTGAGCAATCCTGGGATGAAGGACGGCCGGACGGGCCCATATACCTTACAGAGGGCACACGCACAATCGCTCAGTCATGCCAGGGAAGCAGGGAGCAGAGTCACAGACCCAGAACCACCCAAAAAGTGAGGAAAACTCACCAATGAATGGTTCAAAGACTGGAAAGGCAAGATGTGAACCTTAAGCGATTTAGGACATTTCTCATACTATCATTCCTCAACCAGTCATTTCCCAGCTATCATCCATCCATCCATTCTTCTTCCAACCGCTTTCTCTGGCCGGGGTGATGAGCGGCCAGACTGTAAGTCAGGCAGCACAGGGCACGGGATAAACCCTGGATGGGACACCAGTTCATCACAGGGCCTGCAGATGCACATACGCACCCCCATTCTTACGCTACGGCCAATTTCGAGAAATTAGCGATATAGCCTAACTACACGTTCATGGACCGCAGTAGAAAGCCTGTGTAACGAAGGGGAGTACATGCAGACCGTGCACACACACAGTGGAGGGTGGCATTCCAACCACCATCCCGGGAGGAGAGGCAACAGCGCCCCCCCCACAGAGCAACCCTATATACTCATGCCAAAATCGAATGAATGCTTTCACCAAAGCAGGCCTGCAGCTATCTGTGCGATGCTTATCAGGATCAGTAACAGAAAGTGCATCTGTCTTCGGTCAGGGACGGTCAAGATCAGGCTGAACACCCAAGTTTAAGCAGCATGTTATCCCGGTGCTTTTAATGTACGGCTCAAAATGGACCACATCTGCCTTTGTTCAGGAGCTGGAGTGCATGGACATCATGCGCTAACTGTGCTTTTGAACAAACGAGAGCAGAACCGGAAAAGTGTGCTCAGCTATACCTAACCAAGTATTTTAAAGATTAAAATCTATCAAAACGGTTATTTCCGGTGATCGGACAGCCAGCACTTTGCAGAACCCAGCAGCTTATTTCAGGTAAAACAGTCCTGTAAATTTTTAGGGAGCAATTCTCTAAGATTTCTACTTTCTGACTCAATGATTGGATCCAACTTTGAAGGGTGTCCTTTTGCGCATAAATCTTTGGTTCATAAGTTAATTTGACAGCCTGGTTAGAGCATAATTCTGTATATGTCAGCAACAAGTTATATTTGATCTAGCTCCGACACAAAGAACGAACACCAAAATACACGTTCAATAAACAGAACATTAGCATGTTCTTTTGTGCAGAGTTATAAACCACAGGGAAGGCTGCATCATCAGCTTCATTAGTTCATGTGAATAATAACTGCGATGCACAAATCAATATGTAGAATTATCTAATAAAGGTATATTATAGTAAAATATTTACCATCAGTGTTTTGTCGTGCTCTCCATCCTTCATCAAAGCGAGAACACCCGGAGGATAGGGAAGAAAAACAAGAATGACATATAATATTTTAGTGCTAACATTGCTCAGTTTAACAGCTTTTATAGAGCTTTAAAATTAAAATAGCCTTTTAATTATCAACACATTACTCAATACATATCTTCGGTACCAGATCGTGTGATTTGCAATCATTTGCTTTCTTCACAAACTGTCAGAATAGCATTATTTAAATAGGCATAGGTTTAACACAAACACAGAAAAACTGACAAATCTCAAGGTCTTGTTTTTCTCCTCTCCAAGGCTGCTTGGCGGAGGCCCATCAGATATCAGCCATCGCCGACCAATACGGTAAATTCAATACGGCTTCATGCCACATTAAAATCAGGCCGGCATCCTTAGCTATTTATAGAAACGAACAACAGCCTAATGAACAGGTCATTAGTGGCACTGGCTGTGTGTGATGGTTCAGCCAAACCATTAGTTTGCATTGCATGCAGTTTACCCTCAACATATACAGTTTGGCATTTGCAGGTGAGGGTTTTAAAAAAGTCACATTTAAATTATCACTGTAAAAAGTGAAAAAATAAATTTGATGGTAAATTTCATTACAGTTCAAAATAAATTGAAACAATGTAGCTCGTGAAATGAATGAATGTAATGCTCTTAAAATTATACTGACTGAGAAATTGATGGATCAGTCAGACTTCATCTGAGCCCCATTCAATAGGCCTTCAGTATCAAACAGTCGGAGGATATCCCTGAGCGGCCGACTGGTCTCCCATCCTCCCCACTGTGCTGACCTCACTGACATGACTCATAGCCCCCCAAAAGCAGCGGGCATCCCCTCTATCAACCATAACTCAGCTACATCCTATTAAAAATCTAACGGCTTGTAGGTCAAGGGGATTCAGCCTGTGAAGTCTCCATTTTTTAATGCTGTGATTCCCTGCTCACTGCCTGAAAGCTTTACAATAAAAAGTACTATAACATGTATGCCTGTAGATGGCACTGCACCAAGAAAGACCACTTGACTGCGCCACAAAAAAGAGCGATCATGATTACCAATCTTCCAACGACAAATTACATATGACAAAATCCATCACGCTGAATTTATGCTTGTGGGACCATATGGATGGACTGACAAAAATAATACGAAAAGAAAAATCCAACAATACATTTCTTCTATATACCGCAAAACAAAGTATTTGCTAATTTAAAATAACCAGCTTTTACAGTCATCAATAATTAAAAGCAAAACACTGTAGAATACTTCTTTTCACATTTTGAATACAGGCATTGTAATTAAAGCACAATGATAAATTATTTGGCGATTTTTTGTCGAATTAGCTTATAAATCAGATCCACTGAAAACCTCGCAAGCAAACGGATAAAGCTTGGTTCCCACCATTTCTGATTACAGTTAAATTTTAAACAGGTGCAAATGATTACTAAACAAATGTTAATCTGCAATTAAATGTCAATCGATGTCAAGATTAGTTGTTACTTGCGATTCACATTGAGGAAGAATACACTGTTACTCTGTTGATGTGTTACTTATATATGGTCACAGTGGGAAATCATCAGCAAACATTTCAACATTACACTCACCTTCAACAGCTCTTTTGAAGAAAACCTTGCAGCTGCCACATGTCAAGACACCATAGTGGCATCCTGAGGCTTCATCAGAACATACCAAGCAGGTTTTGTGGGTTGAACCACTGGCCTTTGCGGGGGTGACTGGTGCTGAATTGCTGGCTTCAGTTCTTCCTGAAGAACTACATGAAAACAATTAACACAGCAATCAAAAATGTGTCCGGCAACTCCCCCATTTTTATTTGCCTTACAGGCATACACATGATATATGAACTGTAGCAGAGTAACAAAGATCAACTCAAGTTTATCAAACTTATCAGAAAAGGTAGTAGACAGTAGATAGCCATCATACTGCAGTCAAGAGAACACAAGCCTTTTAACCACAGATGGTACCAATTCAAACCACAGCAAGAGATTCTAGGCAAACGAAACCCAAATTTTATAAGTCAGCGCCTTCTTTAAACCAAGCAATAAAAATTCTGGAAAGTTCAACATCACCAAATTTCTGTGAAGTGATAAACTGTCTTCATCAGTCTTTTGCAAAAAAAAAAACATTATCATAATGAAGAATTTAGTAGGTTGGAAAGAACATAAAAAAAAAAAAATCCTAAATCATCCTTTTTAATTCTCTTGCAATGTTTTACCAATGATATTGATATGCTTTTCATGTAAAGTCTGCCCAGGGAGACTGTCTAACCCTGACCACTGTCCCCTGCTTTCTCACCTATATGTTTCTTTAAACATGGTTGAAGAGTCTACTAAATACCGGAAAAAATTAACAAATGTGATGGAGTGAAACCAGCAGATTAAAATATTTATTTGCTTCTCTCAGTATGAAGCTTCAGCAAATTTCTGTAGTGCAGAAGGCTAAAAGAAGCGCTCCTGGAATACGGGAAATACCAACTGGGCAGTGTTTGCCTTCCAAAGCCTTGTACTCCCCCTCTGCAGCCCATACTTTCAGTGCTAGGAACTGGTACGGCGGTCACACTACCTACACACTGTCGGCATCAGCCACGAAAACAGCATCTTCGTCTTTTTATTCATTCATTACCAGACCATGATGCAAATAACGGTCTGGTTGAAAAGCCGTTACTTGTGGTGGGCTGAATTATCCGTAAAGCTAGCTTCAAAGAGAGACTGCACAAGGACACTCCTTATGGGGGAATTTAATGCTGACACGCATAAACACAAAATGCTAGCATTCCACCATAGATACTCCAAAGTGTAAAAAATATTTTTTTAACATAGAGTGATGAATATACAGATGTGATACAGATGCCAGTTAATGCTGTGTTGGAGTTTGAAATTGATAAATAGCCTTTACATTACCACAACCCACCACTGCTTCAGGTCACTGCAAAAACACACATAACACGACGGGTGTCGACTAAATCACGGGACTATCTGATGCATCTACCCTGAGCCTGCCAGACACACAGATGTGGGGTTTTAGCCTGCCTTTTTTCCCCGTCCTCTCCCCCCTTCTGTCCTTTGGTGGACACGGAGGGGGGGGCATTGAGAAAGCAGCCCTTGTTTTCAAACTCGTGATGCAAGCAAGCACGCTGGAGAGAGCTATCCATATAAAAAATACATCGATTATTATTTTGCTGTTTTGCAAAGCCCTTTGTACCAGGACGAACTGCCTCATTCTCACATTGAGATTTCACTGGAGCAACGCAAGGCTTATACTGGACCTGCCGAAACAATTCCTCATTCATTCTCCCCTTGTCTTCCATGACTACCTATCAGGCTGAGGCCAGATCAAGTTCAAATTGCAGGCACTCAGATAAACACACGTCTTAAAAAACATAAATGAATGTCGCAAATTACAATATTTTATACAATGTTTCAAAAAGAAATGAACCGGCTGTGAATTCTGGAATTCTAGTAAAGCCCTAATTTTACCAGAAAATATCATATCAATATAAAAGGCATTTTGTCTGCCTATTTTGAAAATATATCGATATAATGTAAAAATCCAATATAGGCCCAACACTAGTTTAGCACGGTCATACTTTTTTTTCTATACTTTTCAAATAAGTTGTGCTTTCCCCCTTGGACCCTGTAGAGGCACGCTAGTGGTTTGTGGCCCCTGGTTGAGAACCCCTGCCCTACCGGACACCTTACAGTAAGAGTTTATTTATTGTTTATTTATTTTTTAAAAACTAACTAAGTCTGTGGCCTGATATGTCTCAGTAGGAAGTGACTTGGTTACCCGAGTTTGACTCACAGCTCTGACTCGCAGACTCACCAACACAATAGTGCAGTGAAGGATATTGTTTTTGTAGAAATTTGCTCTTGGTGGACGAACCCTCAGTGGGATTCTGGCTCTCTTAGAAAGTTTACCAGACGTAATTAAAGTATATCTATGTCTCCCCTCAAATAATTACATCCCAGTTCAAAACAAAGTGTTTTATTACATTGCGTTTGTGTTTTCTTCTTAACAACAGAATGGAACGCCTCAGATCTTGAAGCAAATCCAGCTTGCCAGTCTAGCTAATTCCCAAACCACTTCCTTTTTCCCCAGCTGCCAAGGTAACCTCCTCTTCACTGAGAAAGTTAATCATGCTGTAGCGTCGATACGGGCAGAAACGCGAGCGCAGTCGGTGGCTGAGAAAGAAAAGCAGCGAAGGAATAAAAGAAACGAGAGAAGGCAAAAAGGAGAAACACTTACAGGTGGGAAAATATCAAACAACATTACTCCTACAACAGATATTTAAAATTAGAAGCAGCATGAACAGCTACTATAGTCACATGACGATGTCACATGACATAACAGCAGCTGAATAACACTCTGCTTTGTATCCAAACTGTGCAGCACCCACACTAATGATCTTCCTCAGGAAGCAAATGAAGGCAGGGAGCCTCAGGAGATTCAGCATTGCTACTGCTGGAGTGCGGCTTAAATGGCTCTGGCTGTGAGTCTGCTATCAGGTGCCTTTGCCCGTCACCCATTCCATGAATCTATTCACCACGATGTCTATTTGGGAAAGACCTAATTCGGAATTCCCAGTGACAGTCAGTCACTTCTCAAAGCAACAAATTAAGATCTAATACATATGTTACAGTAAGCACTGTAAATATTGTTTTACTACCATCTAAGAACAGATCAATTTAAAGTTATTTTCATATTCATTTGCAAAATTTATACCAGCATGTTACACAGGCATTAAAAACTAAGTTGTAATAGTAATAAACAAAGGAGGTCATTAAAGGATTCAGGGTGCTACTTCACTGCAATTCCTCATGGTCAGTATCCTTGACATCTCTGACATCTAGGAAAGTTTCCACATTCGTTGGTCACATTTTAAAAACTTTTGTCTTTATTTTTGTTATTCGGTGCCATTCAGCCAGTGTCGACTCTTGAGCACCATATGCCTGGGATTCCTACAGGATGCCATGTCTTTTGTCTGGATCCTAAGGCTTCCCGAGATGGACAAAACATCTCTGAGCGAACACTTTCTATTCCGTCCCATTGGGAATACAGCAACTATTCAGGACAACACAAAAAAAAGGGGGAGTTTCTGCAGAGCAGCTGGGGAGGAAGTCGTAAAGCTGAGAAATCCATTTGCCAAAAAGGCTGCAATCGCGGCCCTGGTTTGCGTGGCACACATCTGTGTCAGGGCCTGTCCGTCAGGTGGGGAAACTCAGTTGAGAAACTGCCCTTGGATTAAGAGCCAGCGGTGGGCGATTACAGTCTAGGCATGTAAAGGCATGCCGGTCAAGTCAGTACATGCTGGTGAAGCTTCAAAATGCCCACACTGCTGGTATATTAATAAAAAAAACTGCAGAAGCGAGGCCAGAATGACAGCTCTTCTCTCTACACCCATTCAACGACAACTATCAGTGTGATAGATTCTTGGGTAAAGCTCATTTTTGTGTAGTTATTTGATATCAACAAAGGCTGGTCAGGCGCCTAGCAAAAAAACAATTTTAAGAATTAAAAAAAATAGCAACTCCTTAGTACCATGCTACTTCAAAACCTCGGAAATGGAACGCGGGGACTGCTGGTCATGTTGAGCAGCTTTCCGGTCAGCGGATGCTAAAAAAAATAAGAGGGGCCACGGAAGGGACATAGAGGTGGCACATTAAGAAGACACAACAGTCACCAAAGAGATCTTGTCACGACGATAAGCTAAATAATGGCTGATAGCATGAAGTCAGCATATAGATGCAATTGACTTTTCAAACCTACAAACACTTTTTCCACGGAAAATGGTCAGCTGATCAGGACCATTTTTCTCATCCTATGAAATGAATCCTCATATGATCCTCATTGCCTCTGCAGAATGAAGGGCACTGTAATGATTACTTCAGCATGGGACACTGCCAAAAAACTGCCCTCTACTAAATGCACTATAATATACTGTAACACAGTAAAAGCAATCTCTTGGCATAAAACAATGCTTTAAAAATACAATACTCTGTAGAATGAGGTATATGAAATATTTCTGCAGGCAGTAAATCAGATTGTCTTAATGGTCAACACGTAAAACTTGATTCTGATGTCATTTTGATAGCCAGGACAATATTTTTTTCTTAATGTGTCAGCCTAAAACTATTTTATAAAGAACACTACTCAAAAGGGTATTCAGATATGTTACATAATGGCTTTATTTCAACAGTTATCCAGTTTGGCAGCAAACTATCAATAAAATGAATAAACTTTCCATCTCACTGGATGCAATTACTGGTACCCCCATGATACTGACTCATATGTATATTTTGCAATTCATTCAGCTGTGTTCATCACACTTATCTAGCAGATCATTTTATTAATATGTTCTGCGAGTGGCAGCGCAGTGGTTAAGGGCTGACCGTTGTGGTGTCATGGCCTCAAAGGAATAGGGTTGGGTCCAAGCCCAGCCTGAATAAATGTCTCCCCAGGGTATGTGTGGGTTATCTTCAAATACTCTGACTTCCTCCCACAACCCAGAGGCAGGCCATCAAATCAACTCTAACCCATCCTGAAAGCGTGTGCAGATCCTCTGACGAACTGGTTTCCAGCTCAAGGGGGACCCCATACTGGGATCTCATCCGACACTCACACTGCTGAAAACCGACTGATGAACACATCGTGAAGCTCAATGATATTTATCCTGTGCCAAATCACGCTTCTTTTCAAAAACTTAGTAAAGCCGAGTAACAGAAGAAATGAAACTGTGTTACATTCAGAAATATTTAGGTTAAAGATAATGATGGCATCTCAAACTGTTCTGGGTAATAATGTTCTTCAAAAGACCTGCAGAAAGATTATTCTGCTGTAAATATTAAATCTGGCCAAAATTCCCAGGGAAATAACCTGTATTTCAACCCAGATAATTGCCTAGTCCATACACATAATTATACATATCTGTAATTATCAGACAACATAAGATGAAGCATAACAGAGACAGATATAGCAACATGACCTGTGGTCACATTCATGGACTTAAGAGAGCCATTAACGTGACTTACTTCCAGATTAAGTGTACTTGCGTCTGATGCTTAAATGTTAATAGACAAACAACAGGTATATCAGGACATTAGTTAATTGGCCCATTTCTGTTACCTGATTACTATTAATGTAGCATATCTGATCTCACATAGTGCCATTAAAACGTGCTACATCAAAAGTTAGAATTATTGATACATTATCTCTGACTTGTTTCCAAGCCGAGCAAAGAGTTTTTAAAAATGTAGGGTTATAAATTTAACTGAGGTCACTGTACGAACTAAGCAAACCCACAAAATGAACTGATCACATTCTTTTTTTTTTTTTTACATTATTTATATGCCTGATTATTTTATTCATGCAAAAAGTAAACTCCCAACATTAGCTAACCAAGCTGGTAGCTGCACAGAGCAATAAAACTACTTTATAAATAAGCTGCTACCACACAAAATCATAGCCACCCCACTGCAACAGAACGTGAAGCTATTGACAAAGTATCACGCTAAAAGTAACGGTCTAGAATCTCTAGCTCTGCACGATTTACGCCAAATGCACTATGAACCAAGCAGCATGATAAAAATGGAATATTTCACTTTCACTATTACCGACCAAACACAGGCCTATACATTTCAGACTTAAATGTGTGCCACTGACCTTAAAAAGATTTCGAAAAATGAACTTGTTCTCAAAATTAAATGTTTAACCATGCATTTCTCCATTCCAGTAGTGGGAGTGTGAAGCGTGAGACGGTGCATTGACACAGGAGTGCAGAAGAGTAAGAGTGATACAGCAATACACACAGACCCCACATCTCTTATGCACTGACTGTCTAGGAGACCAGAGAATTGAAAAACCTTAGCAACAATTACATGCCTGAACGGAAAGGGCTGTAATTTACAAATTCTTGGATCAGCGCCACGGTTTACTGAAGGACATGCGATGGGGAGCGTAAAAGCAGCATGACCCAGCCCCTGTCACTGGCCTCAGCAGGAGGCTAAAAAGGCAGGCTAACATTTAAGGATGACTATGGCAGTGACAGCTCACCCACTGCACAGTCTGTACATCTTCCTGCCTCTTTTTTTAAACTAAAATAAAAAACAAATAAAAATTTAAAAAATAAAAACAAAACAAAGCATCTTCTAACTGCAGACGACACCCAGATCTACATGCATGAATATTGTGACACAGGTGATACTTCTTAGCATCTAAAAACCATTTTATTCTCTTTCCAAAATAAACATAAAAGCAATAGTTAGAAGGTCAGCAAAATCGGTATCTCAAAAACACGAAATGAGGCCAAGCAGAATAACTGATATGGTTTTCTATAATTTGAAAAGCAGGGAATAAAATTATTTGAAGGAATAGGAAACTAAACGTTGCAAAGGGCCAGCGGTCAAGCATTACACGATGTGGTGAAATGCATTTTCCATTAAAAAAAAATTAAAAGTACATTAGTACTGGTATTCGGTGTATCTAAAAAATTTACAATATTTGCTGCAATTGGGGGAGGGCAGACACAGACATCAAATAAACAAACAGATAAAAAAAATATGTACTTAACCAGCTACGACATTCTTATATTATGAAACACGCGGCAACAGAAAAATGCAAAGGGGAAGACGAAGCTTAATCTTGGGGAAGAACATTTTCAGTGTTATGGCGTCCCCGAAGCTACAGAGCTCAATACGTCCTAGACACAAATGTTAATGTTTCAGTTTCAAGTTTTATTTATCACATGCACTGTTATACAAAGCATATCTACCCAGTGAAATACCTTCAGGTATCAGGTAACTAACAAAAAGACAACAATAAATAATAATATTAAACTTTGTGAAACAATCCAAGCATGTTTTACGGTCTGTGTGAGAAACTGCTAAAACATTATGAGGAAAAATATTGGGACGCTGTGTAAAATGCAAATAAAAATAGGATATAATGATTTGCAAATCATGTAAACCATATTTAAATGACAATAGGACAAAGACAACATATCAAAATGCTGAAACCAGGAAAATGTTTAATGACAATTATATGCTCATTCTGAATGTGATGGCAGCAACACATTTTTTAAAAGTTGAAACTGGGGTAACAAAAGACTGGAAAAGTTGTGTAATGCTAAAAAAAACACCTGGTTGAATATCTCCCAACTAATTAGATTAATTGGCGACAGGTCAGTAAGATGATTGAGTATAAAAAGAACCTCCCAGAGAGGCAATGAAGATGGGGAGAGGTTCAGCACTCTGTGCAGTGAAGATGGGGAGAGGTTCAGCACTCTGTGAAAGGCTGTGTGGGCAAATAGTGCAACAATCTAAAAATAATGTTCTTCAGCATAATATCGCAAAGAATTTGGGAATTTCATCATCTACGTTACATAATGATATTAAAATATTCAGAGAATCTGGAGAAATCTCTGTGCGTAAGGGACAAAGCCGAAAACCAGTACTGAATACCTGTGGTCTTTGGGTTGTCAGGTGGCACTACATTAAAAACAGCACGATTCTACAATGGGAAAAATGCATGGGCTTGGGAAAACTTCCGAAAACCAGACTGAACAGTTCATCGCTGCATCCACAAATGCAAAGAAACCATATCTAAACATGATCCAGAAACGCTACCAACTTCTCTGGGCCTGAGCTCATTTAAGATGGACTGTGGCAAAATGGAAAACTGTACTGTGGTCTGAAGAACCAAAATAGGGCTGCCACTAATGACTGCTGATTTTTATAGATTAATTCCATTTTTATTTTGACAACAGAAAACAG
>JABFEB020000047.1:4482879-4509977 GCA_019775895.2 Stomatorhinus ivindoensis
GGAATATCCTGTGCTGCCAGGAAAACGAGTCACCCAATCTGCAGCACTGAGCGCATTCTGGCCACGCATTATCTCTGAGCATTTATTTTTACAATGATTAATGCTGGAGCTTCCAAGCATGCCCTTTGCAATTCATATGGAAATAATAATACTACAATTTATATACAAACCAGTGCTATAAATCAGATCATTAGGATAAATGATAAAGTTCCAAGAGTCCCCCAGTACAGAAATTTCTTCAAATTGTGTTTATTTCCTTAAATAACTACACAGCTACTATGGGGGTAACTATGGGGGTTGACATGGCTGAAAAAGACTAATTAATTCTGCTGTTTACAGAAAAAAAAAAACAGAATTATACTTAATGCGATAGAAGCTGTTAATATATCAGACTTCTGAAGCTGGTTCTGCAGTCAACTCAGAAAAACAAAAATTTAATATACAGTTCAGTGATTAAATTGGTTCATGATAAATGTATGTTTTTTCAGTTTCAAGGTCTATCATGGCCTAGTCTCTGAAACAAGTTATAAAAGGACTTGTGGAGGAGCATATCGGTCACACATTAACCTGCTTTAAACTTGCAACATAGCCTTTATACAATGACACCCTTCACCTTTAATGCTAATTCTGACATTATCTTTCCTGCTACACGCTCAGTCCAAAACACTGTATTGTGTTGAATGAATGAGTTGATCGAATAGTGCTAGTGGTAAGACTAACACTACATTAAGCAGAACAGCAGGTAAACTACAGTCCTCATGCTAAGTTTGGGGCCAGCCAAGTTCTTAATTAGGCTCGATTTAATGAGTCGCTTAAAAGCTGGTCTGAAATGCTGGCACCCATAGAGGGGTTATTCCCTGAGGTGCTAATACAATGAGCTGTGGGCTAGAAAGGCATACAGAAAGCGGGGAGAAGACAGCCAGCATGGAGTTTAATAAAAATATACTCCATTTAAATGGTTCTACTCATCGTTGGAGGAGAAAATATAATTTAGTCATTTTGATTTTAAAATACAGAACCTGAAAAACAGGCTACGTAGCAAAATAAAATTTACTGATTCTAGATGAGCTTTATATTGTCAAAGGAAACCATTATTGCTGCCAAGAAGTCTCTTAGGTCTAATCACCAGTCCACAGAGTGCATCTCACAATACGGGACAAACATATGACAGTCTGTCTATATTTACAACACAAACACACACACACACACACACAGCTGGGCAGCTCTCCTTCCTCAGAAGTATGAGCCAAAAAATGCTGCATGAACTTAATGGGCAAGAACAAAACAATCATTAAGAATACATTTTTAAAAAGCACTGCGATTCACAAGATTCATGAAGTTGCAGAATTGGAAGATTTATGCAGAATTGGAACTCAGAACAAAACAAATATGGCCACTCAGCCACAAGTTACACCATCTTCTAAAGTTAATGCATTTCACTTCAGCGTTTTCAGCAAATGTTAGTTTTTTTGCAGAATTGTAGAATTTGCCAAGAACCACCAAAATAACAAGTCAATGAATTTTTTTTAAATCATTATAGCTAACATTTTCATGCATTCATCTTGTAATTAAAACAGTTACTGCGGAACGGTATGTAAAGCCATTAAGAATATCAATTTTTAGTAATTTAAAAGCCTAATTGTCAGTGGACTTCCGGTTGGTGATGATTTTACAGATAAAACATCAGGCAGGTGAAAGGCACAGCATGTTTGAATTCAGCTGCATTTCTCAGCCTTTAGATGTGTGTGTGTTCTTGTTTGTCAAGACAGCATATTCTCCAACTCAATTTCATCTTAAATAATGGGTGAGAGAAGCAGCAAAACATTTTAATTATTCCCCAAGAACAACAGGTATTGGCTCTGGTAAACAGAATGTAACTACAGATATATAAAACAAGACTGAATCCAGATGTATAAAATAGCTTTACAGCATTCAGATGTGCTGATGCTAGCAGAAAAGTTTGAAACATCACCATGAAGGATTTGTCCAATACTGACTTGTTAAATATGGATCTATACTCATTGGCCAGGGGAGTTGAAGGTTAAAAAGTCCACACACCAAGTACCTTTTAATAATTCTAAATCAGGTACATAAACCTTCATGAGGTGAAATTGGGGGGAAAAACATAGCTAAAAGTGATCAGATGGATATTAGAAAAGCCAGAAAGTTGTCAGCGTAATACTTTACATGGGCCTCAAACTCTTATCTAAAGTCATCTTCACCAGACAAGCTGTACACAAACAAACAAGCACATTCATGGCCTCTCTGCCAAAATCCAAAGGCACCACAATGGAAGCCATGTGTGGACAGCAGAAGAACAATATCTTGCATTTCCCCATCTGTTCCCAGTTTCTTTCTATAAACTCTGCCTGACAATTGAGGTATGTCTTTAAAAATGTCCGGCTAAAGCCTGACACCTTGAGAACAGTACCACGGCACGGTAGCCTTCGAGAGCCATGCAGGCCTTCACTCCACATTCTCTATTGTTTTGAAGTAATTTGGACGGGGAGTAATCTTATCTGGCATTTGGCTAGTAAATCACAGACTAATAAAAACAGGATCATAAAACTTATAGGACTGGAAGACTCATCACTTTTAGATCGCTGAACCATGGGAGGCCCCAAGATATGTAAATTCCTTATGTAAAAATTACATTTTGGGAAAAAAAATCCACTCAGGACAGCGTTAAGTCAACAATCAGCTGAAGGCTGTACTCATATACAACAAACATGTTTTTCCTTCATAGGATGACAGAAAAAATCAGATCTTATCAATTAGTTACTGAAATGCACAATTTCCAGCATGCAGCATTGACATTTACAATAACTTCTGATACATAGATTTCCCCCAACAAACCGAAGGTAGGAGTTTCTTATGAAACCTTTCATAAGCCGAAATGCAGCAAAGAAGCAATTACCATTAATTAATATGGGGGAAAGTACTGAGAGTTCTTAAAAGAACCAACCATGCCGAGTAATGCATGATTAAAATAACACTAACATATAATAAAAGCAGGAATATAATATTTTATATAAAAGTAGAAATTATACATGTACAGTGTGTTTTCACTTACCAGAATCACTACAGTCTACATCACTTAACAATATGAGCACATTCTGAGAATTGTCATTGTGAGAATTGTGAGAACATCAGAGTGTACTTCGACAAACCTAAATGCCATAGCCTACTACACACTTAAGCAATATGATATAGCCTAAATAATGTAAAAAATACAGTTTAGTAAATATATAATCCAGTAACATATTTGTTTATTAACATTAAGTACTGTACATAACTGTATGCAATAATTTCTTTCAGTTTGAAAAATCTGGTGCCTATGCAAGTCGTTCGTAAAAAGGAAGTGGTGTAAAGTGAATGTTCATAAAGCAGGGAATAGCTGTATTTTGTTTAGTTAAACACTGGGACCATTTTCAAAAAACCATTTCAAGTCCATTTCAAAGCACTACTTATGTATTTATTTTTTCAGATGCTTGTTGTCTTATACTCACAGTAGTGGACACTAATAGCAATTAGGGCTGGGCAACAATATGCAATATTTTTATGAAAAATATTGGAATAAACGATATCACAAGTTCATGAGCACTCTATCAAATTCCATACCGATACTAGTATTGGCATCTAGCACAACTATCAATGTACCCCTACTTATGATAGTCATCCAGTCATAATTCCTTATCATAATTATATGCAACACACTGAAATAACTGTCATTCAGCTTCATAGTAATTGTGCTAAGTTGGCATTACTAATTAGAGGTGCATTGATCTGATATTCAGACTGGTATTGGCGCCAATCCAGATCTATTTGACGGATCAGGTATCGGCCATATGTGACCAATTCATGTCCGATACTTAATCAAACTCAGTTTTTTTTGCCACTCAGTGGGTGTGAGCGCAGTGGCTTCCACCTGCAGTGATGTCATGTGCATACCCTTTGCAGCAGGGAAAGTGTAAAAACAGCAGATCAGGTGGTGACGGCCTGGATGTATTTTACGCTTTTAACAACAACTAGTAGCACACCGATGTGCAATTTTTGTAAAATCAAAGTTTTGAGAGGTGGGATTAGCATTTAGTGGAAAACCTCACTAAAGAAAGTACACTCAATTGCTTGAAACAATGGCAGTAATCTAAAAAAAGCAATGGATAATTTGGAAGTCGCTAGCTTGGGTTGTTTTGTGCACTCACTACTGCTTATGAAATTAGAAGTAGACAGAGCTCCTGAATCGGATTCTGGTACTGTATCGGCAGCAGGATTGGATCGGAACTGAAAAAAATGTGGATCGGACCATCTATATTACTAACTCTGTCAACTCAATTAAATCAGTAGTGCAATTACCAATTTGACTTCGTAAAGAGCTCAGCTTTACTGAAGTGTGCTTTAAACCTGTGTTTCCCCACTGGTTTCAGGAATCTGATTAGTCCACCAAGATCCTGGGTGGAGCCATACTATTAAACACCTGAGCAAGATGCTTAAACAACTCCAAATGTATGATGTTATAATAATAATAAGAAGAAGAAGATTAACAAGATTAACAAGATTATTATTATTATTATTATTATTATTATTATTAATACTATGAATGTGAAAAAAGATCACTGGATTAAGTCATCTGCTCTGCGGCTAAATTTAACTGTGGCGGGCATGCCACATTCACTGGCATGCAGTTGCAGCCCTTTGAGCCAGACAGGCTCAGGTGTGTCTCATTAATAACAATCCATTCATCGGTAGCTGAGGTAAAATGGAATAAATTAAACATTAAAAAGGCACATTGCGACGAATCAGTAACCCATCCATGGTGTGCCAGGAGAGGCTGCAGGTTCAGTACGACCCTGTACTGGACATGCAGTTCTAAAATACACAAATATGCCAAGTTGCACCAATTCATTTACTAGTTCATTCACTAAGATGTGCAAATTTGAGGTTTGTCCAAAATCTAATATTATTTAAATTTCGAATTTTAAATATGGGAATAAAATCAAACAACTGCTCTCTAATCATACACGTAGAATCTTATCTACAGGCCACAGTGATGTCTGACCATCCAGGTCATGGTACGTTAGCATGATTAATATAACGGAACAGTTAGTTCTGCCTCCACGCGGCAAGCAAAACAAAAAGTTCAAATAATTCCTCTGCCCTGTCTACATTTGAAAGCAGCACTGCCATGGAAAGCAGTGCATGCTTCTGTGGCAGTGAATATTGTATGACCTATAGCTGCAGGTTTTTCAATAATTCAAGTGACTATTTGAAAAGGAAAGGTAACATTACCTATATCTTGCAAGTAAATATCAGCTGCTAACTGTGGCCCGATTAGCAAACCATTAACACCTGCAAGCTGCAAGCATTATGCTTTTCCTTTCAAGATTATTGTTATTATTCTACTGTGTGCTGGGACACTCTCAAATGGCACAACTGGTCACCAGTGCAACAGAGCATTCCAGATTTGCAGCATCTTACTGACTTGTTTAGTTTAGTTTAGTTTGCTTAATGAAACATGACATTTACTAACATTAAAGTGTATTTAGCTGGGTAATTCCATTATCCTTTTACATGAAGAGTACCTTCAGAGGCCTCTTTGATTCTGGTAGAACCACAAGCAGTAAATTGCGTAATGAAGTTAGACTACAATTCTGTGTCTTTACAGGTATAAAACAAGCAACACTGCAAGTCAATATGCCAGAGCATACAGATTTTGGCAGCTACTACACCTACATGCAGCATACAAACTCGATAATTCTGCCAGGCTCATTTAGTGGATGTTTTCGAGGATCTGAGAGCAATGTAGTACTGCTGAATAAGAGCACCCATTCAAACAGATGTCAAAGAAATATCTTGAAATATACAATTAGGACACTTCGCCCTACTTCACGACAAACAACATTGCTTTTAAGTTCTCTTGAAAATGGCACGAAAGCTGAAGAGTATTTTGCAACACTACAGTTTTACAAAAAGCATACATTCCCTCTATAATTTACAAGGTTTTTGAATATCAGTGGAAAATTCAATCACTGAACTGAAACCATTCTGAGATGATTAGCTACAAGGATCCAATTTCTTCCTGATATACCCAATGCAACAAGGCTGAGAGGACTTGGGAAACAATTTTAAGCATTAACTCTAAGTGAAAATTACAACTGCCGTGTGTGAAGCGGACCAAGAAAAACAGGCAGATAGGATATACGTGTACAAGCTGCCACCGAACACTTACATCATTTACAAAAAATAAATGTACGTAATCAGTCAAATACTATACAACATAATTAGGCTAATTTCCCATTCAAAGCTTATGTTAAACGTTTAGCCTAGACTTGAAATATCTGCAGCTATATTGATATTTCATATTAAATTATTAAATCATTTATTGAGTGTATACCCCATGTACTTCAGCACGAGGTTTAGAAAAACCACTAAAGTGCAAGGAGAAAAGTAACCATTTATAAGTATCATATATATATATGATGTGTGTGTGTGTATGGTATACCGGTTCATACCAATACATTTTGTTTTTGAGGCAATATTGTTTTAATATGAATTTTTCTTATTCCGCAATACAGATTTAAATAGCCTACACAACGTTCAGAAAACGCCACAGCTCAAAACTGTTTAAGGGGGGACCTTTTTTTACTGTTGCACCACTAAAAATATACCGTGAAAGATCAGAAACAGAAGATATAGCTGATGCTGGAGATGAAAATAATGAGACACTGAGGTTGTCAAAATCGATTCTCAGATACTAATCAATATTAAAAATTAGTATCTGATTAGATACTCATTTTCACCATTATTGATACCACCAGTGTGTTTTCACTTCATTTGCCACACTTCACACAGCACACAGGCACACACACGCACACACTCACGCAGCCCCTCCCCTCCTCTCAATAACCGCTGAACACATTTGCACTGATTAACACGCATGTACCGAGTTGGCCGAGTATGGCATATGCTGCAGTTGAAGGCACTTTGCAAGCTGCTTTAGTAAAGAAAGTGCCTTTTGGAAGTATTTTGCAGACGAGTATGGATAGGCTAAGGATGTCGATAAGCCTCTATGCAAATAGTGCTACAAAGTTGTGAGGACGAAGTCAAGTAGCACGTCAAACTTGACGAAGCATCTTAAAGACTGACATGCCGTTCTTTATGAGAAATTTCGCAAGGTCGCGTTCCAGCAACATTGAACTATTAAACACTTATCAAAAATGTTAATTTGGCCAGTACATACCTTAACATTAACCGTTTATCTATCAGCAGTTAGCCAACAAACATGTTAGCCTTATGTTATCATTAAGGCAGCGGATAGGCACACTGGCTAATAATAAAATAATATAGGTAATGTGGAAACAATACGAAAATGTAAAACAAAAATCTGTCCAGTAAAATCCTGTAAAATGTGGTAAATGCCCAGTCATACTCTTAAAGAAAAGCACTGCTGTATACCGTGAAACCAATAGAAATAATGGAAACTCTGATGATTTGTTCCACAACCCAAAAAAATTCATATAAAAATAATTAATACAAAATATAAAGCAAAAATACATAAGAAATTAACCTGCACTTCACCTTTAAAAAGAATCATGGATGGTGTGAGGGAGACGAGGGAGAGGAGAAGAGGAGTGTTATTTTGTAGGACGACTTTTACTATAATTAACGGAATCACTGCTATCTGTTGGCTCACTGGAATCTTTTTCTTTTTGTGTGACTTTAACAAGGAACCTGTCCAATGACAGCCGCTTTTGCCTTTTCAATTTCGCGGTTCGATTTGTCGTTAAACAGATTCATCACTCGCACTGCTAAGGCCTTATTCGGGTGGTGCTTTTCTACTAAATTTTGAATATACGAGAGAGACATGCCGACAGAGACCAAGCTTGGGAAATGATTACCCACAATTCTGCAGCGAAAGAGAGAGAAGAACTATTGGCTCAGTTGCGATTACATGATGCCAAGCAGACAAAGCATATACGTGATACTCAAGTTGCAAGACCTCGCTTATTTATCAAGTTAAAATTCATTAAATGTAAAATTAAAGTAAAATAAAAAATTAAAAAAATAAAAAGTAAAAGTATCAATGACAAATTTGCCAAAGGTTGTTATATCAGCTACACTGTAATAACCCACACTGCATGACAGTTACGGCCCCAACACTACATCACAGTTTAAACACCCCCGATCACTACATTAGATACAGCATAACACAACACTGTTACACATCAGCTGATGCACATACCGAACATCCCACATCGAACTTCTTCCTGTTCCCTTACCTGACACCGCCCATGTGGAAAGCCGTCACTGCAGAACCGGCCTCGCTGCCACCCCGGGCCTCGACGATGTCCCGGTTCCAGCCATTGCCAATGGCAGCCAGAGGGGGATACAGGTTAAAAACAGGCTTCTGGTCCGGCTGCTGCAAGCTAACTGTGCTTGGCATGCCAGTGGCAAAGCAGTGGGACGGTGCAGTCGTGGCACCTGCGGCGCTCGCCGAAAGGAGGGATCCGAATGAGCCAAGAACCTCTGACCCGGTCACCTCACAGAAACTCTTGGTGTCGGCCTCCTGCTTGATAACCCCGGGGGTGCTCAGGATAAGGCAGCCGTCGCTCTCTGTTTTGACGGTGAGCGTGGAAACCCCTGGATCTGGGTGTGGTTCCCCGTTCATGCTTGTGCTGCACTCATGGCTGCTGGTCTTGGCTTCCTTCTGTGCGACAACATCCCCCAAAAGAGAGTCTTCCACACCGAGGGAGGATAGCAGAGCGACGTCGTCTGCCACGTAGAAGTCATTCAGCTCTGATAGAGTGCCTGGTAAATCAAAATCTTGCAGGATGTCCATTGTGTTCTCACCAAAGAGCCCATGGCATACATCAGGGTCCTTTCCCTCCTGAAGGAATGAATTCTGCGGCACATCCAACCTGGGCTTATCCAGCGTCAAGTAATCCTCAGTTTTCAGAGAGAAGGAGATGGGATCCATTCCAGTGATAGACGAGTCCATGGGCATAGAAGAGCAGGTTAAGTCTGCGCTCATCTTCAGGGGCAGGTAGTTTTCACTCTGGGCTGAAGCAGCAGACATAGTGCCATGTGCTTTATCCTGCAAGGACGCTAGGGCTCCAGTTTCCCCTTGATCCAAATTCAAACTCTCATTCCAGTTATTGCTGTGTTCGAGTCCACCTCTGTCCATTTCCTGTCCCTGATGTACGCCAAAGAGAGATTACATAGTATGTGTCATTCATTCGGAATTGTTTTCAATCAAGAAAAAAATCAAAAGATGGCTCACCTTTAACAAGCTGGTTCCTGGCATAATCAATTTAAAGTCAAGCAATATATTTTAACGATGTAAAATTGTGAAAAATAGCTTTGTTTTTGAGAACTGATATTTAGGGTGATGTGTGCTAAGAATAAGCTAGACAGAAAGAAAATATTTCATATTCAGAAGCTGCCATAGTATGACACTTGCCAGCAGCAGGTTATAGAGTAAGGGATCAAAATGAACCTTTAATAATACTCTTGGCCTAAAGTTGGCCATTTTCATTATCATTTAAACCAAGACGTTTTACTTCAACAACTTAACTATTCTGCAGACAATGTGTTTAAAATATTTATTTCTTTAAATGTCGGTTCTAGTTTTTAAAAGGACATCTCTGTATGCCGATCGTTCCCCAAGCTGCAATACAACAAATATGTTTGTACACTAAAAATATCAGTTGGAAATTACTTCATATAAATTGCTTAGATTGTTCATTCTTTAATAATCCGGAATAAAACACAACACGTACACAACACCCATCCACCCATAAGGCTGTATTCTGGGCTTACCAAGAACATCTATTTATTAATGAAAGTCATTTCCCAATTCTGATGATACAAGGTCAGTCACAAGCTGCATTTCAAACTCCCTACCCTTTCTGTGTATTACAGTACACATACAGCCATGAGCTTCTGGACTCAAAACAGCTCTAAAGTTTTATAATGTAATTCAACATCAGTGGCAGACAAAACCTTTTCAGCCACTCATATTTTGTTGGCACCACCTCCAACTCTTTGTGTACTAAAAATTAGGAATTACAGAGCTCCCATCATGCAGAAAAACCTCCAGAGGCAATTCTGAACATGCCACATAACCTGCGCACTTAACACAAACAGAAAGGAAAGCCCACAAGAGGAACTCTGATCGGTAAGAAACCATGCAAACCCAATACCAGGAACCATGTTTGTGCACCTGAACCATCTCAATAAAGCCCTTTGCCTATGCATCAACCGTGATTAATTCAGGAAGAATGGATGAATCACAAATAAGGAGACAACAAGAAATTAAAAAGCAGCAACACTGACACCACTGAGTGTTCATCTAAAACATCTTTATTACCAATTAAATACTAAATATCTACATACTTATGTCCACACATTAACAGCCTTGGGCATTACCGTCCTCCTGGTATTTCAGATGCGTTGCCAGTGCGGTGAAGGTGAGAATCTACCTACATCATTTATAAGCTCGGTGACTCCAACTTTAAACTTTTTAAATTGTAAAAATAGCTCACATTAACACAATCCTCTGCAACATTACACACCACAGAGCGTCAAGAAAATATACATCAAATTATGAAGGGGGGTAATCTACTTCACAGAGCCCCCGTGTTAATTCCTCACACCTGCACAAAATGAAGGATTAAGTTACATTAGTGATTTTAACCAGCTCATCCGCCTTCTGGGCAAAGCGAGGTATTAGACGTCGGTGGTGCAACCTGTTGGCTGCAATCAGCCACTACAAAACCCGACATGCACGCATGCAACTTCGGCACGTTTGTAATTTTCACATCAGGCGCTATATTACGCCATTCGGGTCGCAGTTAAAGGAAGGACATGGGGGTCATTAAAATTAACTCCCCAGGAACTGGACACGGCGTGTTTTTTCCGTGAAACGTAGCACAGACTTGCGCTCTTTTTTTCCCAGGACTGACAGACGAAAAAAACAAACCGACTTGCCAGTGAGATTAAGCCGACTAACTCCTCGCAAATTAGGTTACCCAAATGTCCGCTTTCGTAGCAGGTCGGACGACTAACTTCTTCACTGGCAGTTTTATTTTTCGTAATTAGAGAAATCCCTTGGCCTGTGGTGTACCCTTCAACTAGTTATTAAAGTCTTCTCCCCCAAATATTAATATTTTAAAAGACGTTGTGGGTGTTACAAACAAACATGGAAATGCCAGCTGGCACCACGTCAAGAGTAAAGTTCTAAACCAATACTCAGGAAATAGCCTGATATTGTGTATTTGTTTTATTTTTAATGAAATAAAGTGGATGGCGAGACGTACCTATTTAAAGAGGAAAAGCTGGGTCATTTCCAGAGTCCGTCCGTGACCGTCACCCGTAACGCAACGCCAGTCAGCGGCATACGGTCGGTCTGCAGGTCAAACCGACGGGAGAAAAAGAGAAAACTCAGTGTCCAGCTCACCAGCGATGTTAGACGCCGATGTTTATTTCGTAAAACAAAAAGAAAAGTGCAAGTGTCACCCGCGCTCGCGCTAGTCACACAGGCTAAAGGACGGCGACCGCAGCTGTCATGTACGCAAAACAGTGGCACCAACCACGCCAACTTTGCTGATTAGTCGCCAAAATAAATACGTGAGAAGTCGCCGTGTGCTGACTAAAAACCACCTCAACGAATAGCCTGGGTTCTCGGCGAGCGGACCGGGCTTGAAGCGGGGAACCGAGAGAAGTTAGCCGCGCAGCCTGCTAGCATAGCCGCGTCGGCTGTTTACTGCGCGGCACACGCCCCATTACGGCAAACAAAACTTATCGACCTGAAGCGACAAAAACACACGGGAGGTCTGTGGCGCAGCGAGCGGCACTTAAGCTGCGTATTAACTGGCTAGTTAGCTCGGTTACACCGATCGTCTTCCGCGTTACCGGAGCTGTCGGTGACGGCGAAGAGGAGCGGCGGCTTTGGCGCCTCTGCCTGCGCGAGAGTCCGGCCGTCGGTCGCGCGGGTGCAAAGTCGGTCCGCTTCGAAACGAAAAGCTGCAGGAGACGCGGCTCCGGTCGCGCGACGAGGAGCTCGATATAAATTAATGCACGAAATAAACGACCATCAGGAGAGACGGGAAAAAATAAACTTTAACAAACGTGTCGGACCACCGAGATGGGATGATGGGAGGGGGGGGGCGGTGAAATCACCCGGCGGAGATGAATCGGCGGACTGCTGCGGTCGTTATGAAAATTAAGGGGAGAAAAGTTTTTACACAGACTGCGAAGAAGAAAAAGAGAGAGAGAGGGTGAGCGAGAGAGAGAGAGCGAGCGAGGAGCTGAGTGACGCACTACAGCCGACAGCGCTGTAAATAAACAGAGCCCCCCGCGTCCCCGCGCCTCTGCACATTTAAGGCGCGCCGTCTGCCTGCTGCCGTGTTTCTTCAAAGGTTTATATTTACAATTATGAAGGTAAAAAACAAAAATCACCTTCAAGCGGCGGTGCCCTGCTGGCCAAAGGGTGCTTCGCTAATTCCTGCGCTTATATGGGAAGATTAAGTTAGGCATGCAATCATTCAATGTGCCACTGAAGTCATCATCATCATTATTAATAATAATAATAATGTTAATTGCTACTGATCATATTTTTTCATAACAAATGCACGAAGGCAAACTCGCTGGCGTTGCATTATTTGTGTCGCGTTGCTAAAAAATAGGCTACAGTAATTTTTCTTTGCATATAGTAAACAAGTAAATCGATTACTTATTTTGTTTGCCAAGGCTCAAGGATGTTTATTAGTTCACACCAGTCTAGTGAGATTGCATTGCTTTCCCTTCCTCAGGTCAGCTGAAGTCCCAACTCCCCTTCTTTGCCAGGAAGATACTTTGTCTGTAAAGCTGGTCAATCCCGCCCTTTGGACGGCTGAGATTGACAAGTAAAAGGCAATAGTTCTGTATCCTGTGGGAACGGACAGCCAGGCCGCTGGACCACTGGAGGCTCTGGAAGTTACTCACTGCTTAAACAGCATCAGCTGTGCCATTAAAAGTTTTCCAAAACACACAAATGCAGTGGTTACGGGTGAAATTCTCAACCAGTATCTCCATGACAGGCTGGTGAGAATTTCTTTATGATTCATAGTTTCACTCTCTCCCTGTCATTTAATCATGTTAGAGATGTAAGTGAGATTTACGCCCAGATTCTCCTGTTAGGTGATGTAAGCGGGAAGCTTTATATTTGATTGAGTAGTTGAATCCCAATTGAACAGGCAAGAATTCAGGGGATTATATTGGGAGGAGCTTGAAAGCCACAGACTTATGGACTTGAAGCAAAATTAACTGCTGTTTGCGAGACACGACCAGAACAGCTGATGTGGACCGAATAATCCAACGTATAGAAAATTGAAAAAGGTGGGTCAATGTTAGAACATAAGAAATTTACAAACAAGAGGAGACCATTTTGGCCCATCAAGCTCATTTGGGTTTAATAGCTTAAAGTTGTTAAAATCTTATCTAGCTCTTATTTAAAAGGACCCACGGTTTTAGCTTACGCTACACAAGCAGGAAGCTCATGGGAGTTTTATTTACACAAAAATGTTCTGATGGCAGAAGGAAAAATGATTGGTTCAGTGTGCTAACCAATCAGATCGGGGAGAAAGTGGGCCCAAGCATCTAGAGGAGGTGTGACCAACCAATCAGATGTCTTAGTCATGCCTCCTCTAGTTGCTCGGACCCACCTCCTCTATGATCTGATTGGTTATCTTTCCAATCATTGTCCCTGATGCAAGTCTGTCAGCAAGGCCTCTGGATCATGTCAACTCATTCTTGGATAAGGAGTTATGGACCGATAGATAGAAAAACTGGTAAATACCCAAGGAAATGACCATAGCTATACCATGCCATAATGGCTGCATGTTGGGATATGAATCGTATGCAGGGATTGTGCCACAGTTGTAATGGGCTGAGGCAGCGGCATCATGTGGCGCGCCGTCTCAAGGGGAGCGGAGACGAGGAGGACGTTGACTTCCATGCAAACGTGCTCATTAGGCCACGACGGCTCTACCGTGGTCATGTGGGTGTCTACTTAAGAACGAGAGCGACTGGAGAGAAACAGGAGTGTGAGTGCATCCCAGAGGGCTAAAAAAAAAAAAAAAGCATACCAGACGGAACATTCTGCTTTGGGCGACAAGCTTTTCAGGCCCGCGATACGCGGTGCTACTTTGCTAAATGAAAAACATCATCAATCTGTCCTTTTAGTGAGCCAAATTAAGGTAATGTGATTGGATGGCCACTACCTTAACCGATACATTCATGACAGAAAGCTTCACTGGGGTCACCTTGCATGGTACACATCACCGGACAGTAATTTCTGATAAATAAACGTAAGCAGTGTTCAATTAAGTTTATTTTTATATAGCACCTTTTACAACAGAGATGCCCTCACTATATGTGAATAGTGTGCTGCTTATAAACAAATGTATTTAAAGCCATAATGTTAGCATCTAACTTGGATACCTAATATATGTCATCAAGGATGCATTCTCATTTGGGGGAAAAAAAGAAATTCCTGTCCTTTGCATTTGTTTCAGCTCATTCCATCCTTTCATAAGCCCTTAAAAGAGTCATTCAGTCTTAATAGTGTCATTTCCTTGTTGCCCGGGGCAACTCACGGCCTGTGTCGTCAGCTCAGCCCACACTTCTGCTTTTTTTTCCATAGCCGCAGAAGCAGCCGACACCTGATGGATCAGCTCGACGAGAAGCTCAACCTTTTTTTTTTTGTGTAAAAAAAAAAAAATGCGATACGTTGCTTTTCGCTCTGGCTTGCTGCATGGAACAGTACAAGGATGCCGACTGGTCATACGGGAAGGCAGAAATGGTCTTTGGGAATATATACTGTCAGAGGAACTACCAAAGTATCATTTTTAGCGTAGTAAGACACAAGCTAAAGTATTTCTGCCACATGAAATCATGCCCCCCAAATTCCAAGGTTTCCATGTTTTTTTTTTTTCTTTTTTCTGAAAGAGGGGGCCACAATGGCAGTCTCTTAGCAGGCAAATGAGTGGGACCTCTGTTGGCATTTTACACAGTGTTGTGAATTTACAGCATATATTAAAATATGCTCCTTAACAATAATAACACTGTCTGTGGTTAGAGAATATCCGAATTAACACAGTAATATTAAGTGGAAATACTACAGACTGTGTGTGTGTGTATATATATATATATATATGTATGAGAAATTATTTTTATTTCATTGTCAAATCAGTTTTTATATTTTATTCATATTTTTTAACGCATTAAAGAGCAAATGTTTCTGTATTTGGTGCTCAGTATTTCAAATGGACTGGCATATATATGTGTGTGTGTGTGCGTGTAATCATGAGAAATCTTACAGTATATAATTATACACATGCATGCATATATAAATATATACTATATATATATATATACTATGTACTGCACATATATGTGTACATATATTGTAAGACCTTACAATACACAGACACACATGCACACACGTATATGTATATATATATATATGTGTGTGTGTGTACTGCATGCGTGTCTTTATATATTGTAAGATTTCTCATGATAAATCCTGTAAGCCCATTTTATGAGCTATAGCACCCCATTGATTTTTACACAGTGTTATGTAATTGCTGTCCTTTAATGATCAAGTCTGTCATGACCAAACGAGGTGACGTCTCTCCTGCCTGCCCTGCTGCTCCGCCACCGTTCATCCCGTCATTGGTAGCAGCACCGTTACCTGCCTGCCCTTCGACTTCACGCTCAGACCTAAACGCTGGGACTGTGTAAATATTAGGATGTAGTTCCTTTTGTTAATTGCACCTCTGACAGCACCCGGAGCATATGGGAGTTTCTCCTATCCATTGTCACCCCTGGTTCACTCTGTGGGGGTTTTAACGTCGTGAAAATGCACTATACAAACCAAATGAAATTAAATAATCGTGGGTAAATAAAAGACACCGTCTTACTGTGGACATTAAAAAATGTGCCAAGTTTTTCCTCTTCTTATTCTTCAAATCAAGTAAAATCAGAGGGTAAAGTTAGCTTTATTTGGCACACTGGCAAAAATTTACATCAGCAGTTCGTGTCTGTGGTTCTGTGTGTTTAATGCTTAGCACCTGTTTTTAATAAGGTGACCATTACTTCTACACGATATGTTTTAAAGATGTGGCAGTCACTGCCCTGCAGAACACAGAACATTGTGTTTTATTCCTCGATCACACATCTGGTATAAAATGATTTTGTTGTCCCAAGGAGACTTGATCCTATTTGCTCTTCCGTGCTGATATTGCGTTATAAGATGCAGTGAATGAGGTGAATACTAAGGCCCCTCATCCTCATCCACCTCCTTTTACAGGTTTGAGTGGAATAAAGTAGGAAACACTGATATGTCTCTTTACTCATCCAAGGCTTCATGGGTTCACAAGACTAGTAAAGCTGGCGCGTCAGCTTCAAAGCTTTGGAGGTGATGTCGTCCTCTCAGCCGCCCTGGAAATGAGCCGAGTCAGCTCACTCCTGTCCTTCGGCCATGTGCCCCCCCCCCCCCCAGTCCCCACAGGGGGCATCTACTGTGTGGTCAAGTCGACTGCCGCAGTGCTGTAATACATAACGGTGTCCCCAATGCATCCAGGCTAACAGCTCTCAGCGTACCATCCTGCTCATTAGGACTTTCTCGTCATCGCCTAGGTTACGGAATCTTTGGCGGTCCATCATCATGGCCGCTTGAAAAGAGGCTGCCTTTACTGCATACTTGGGTCGCAGAAGCTAGCTTTCCATTGACACCCAGGTTAATCCTGCCCACTCAGATGGACAAACGCATTCAGAGGATGAATGGATGAATGCTATATGTATATAGCACTTTTCAAGACGCCCATAGTGTTTTGCAGAACCACTTCAACCCCCTCCACTGTGTAGCCCCCACCTGGATGATGTGACGGCAGCCATTCTGCACCAGTACGCTCACCACACAGTAGCTAAAGGCGGTGAAGGGGCAGGAGTGAATTCACCAGTTAAATACAGGGGATAATTAGGGGGCCAGATTTGAAATTTAGCCCGAGCGTCAGGATGCCACGCCTACTCTTTTGATGGATGCCCAAATGACCTGAGAGAGTCAGGACCGTGGGTGGATTTCCTGGTCAGAACTGTAGGGGATGTGGTCACTGGCTACGGCAGGACACGGATGCAGGACACGGCATGAAGGTGCATCGAATAGGTCCTGCTGTCCTGCTTGTGATACGAATGCAGATCTGGGGGAGTTACTCCTGGGGTTAGGGGGGTGGTTGGCTGTACGACAGGAGAACAATTTCGAAATATGGGCTATGGGAGAGAAGCTACAATCCCCGTACAGGAAATAAACAAACCCAAGGCGATATTTCACTACTGCAAGGGGGGAATTGTAGAAAAAAAATGCTCAAGTTGATACTCTCTTACAAAGGAATCTGTAGCTGCCTTTGATAGCAATGTTTGCGATCTCAGACGCGGCCAGCAGTTCGGGTGTAATTAGACATCAGGGGAAAAAAGGTAGAGAGACCTAACTGAACTCCAGCCTCTCTGAACTGCAATCAACAAGCGGGAGACAATTAACAACCCTAGGCCTCCCTAGCGATGGTGATTCACGGAGAAAGTATTCTTTATGAGTGCGGCTCACGCTGACCGGGCCAGGGTCCTAGTACTAAAAAATACTCCCAGCCGATTGTTTTAATATCCTTGTTTTATGTGCACTGAGCACATTTTGAGCTGTGGTAGGCTACCCCAGCAGGATAAAACACGCAAAAATTAACGCTTATATTTTACTCTCTCATTACCTCATTCAGAGATTCCATTGCTACTCTAATGGAGGGGATATTTATGGATTACACCGTACTTGAATAACATTTTGGAGAGAGAAAAATAAATTAAAATAATTATATATATAAACTGTAATTATCAAACTGCAATTTTGAGAGTGCACAAATTATACAGACCGTCCCAAGTTTAGTACTGGCAAACACTTCAATAAATGTATATCATACGTTAGATATCATACGTTAGGTTTTGCATAAATGGACTTTTCTGTTTATGTGATTTGCGCTGTATATTTATGCTGTAATCGGTTTCCTGTTTACTTCATGGAGTGGCTTACAGACACAGGGAAATGCATGTATTCGTGTCATGTGGAAAAAAAATAACTTGGACTCAAAATAGCACGTCCAACAAAAACAGTAATATCGATAATTTTGTTACGACGTGAGCTGCATAAATGACAAATAAATAAATTCACTACAACGAATAATCATGACCTGGAAACGACTAATGGAATCTAATTCAGGAAATCTTTAAAGTAAAACTGGCTCTGTTCTGCGTCTCTCGCTGCTGTTAAAAAGTCCTGGAATGTGAGGGGGAGGGAGGTAGCCTAATTCTGAAGTAGCCTACAGCAGATGAATGCTCCAGGGGCACACTGAGGATCTTCATCTGCTGGAGACTGACCTGCCCCCCAGGTGATGATGCTATCGCAGTCCCGTCAATCCAAGGAGCTAAGGCGTGAACCCAGATTTACACCGATATCCCAAACAGTGGCGAAACCTGCTTTGCGTCGGACAGCTTGGCACTTCCCCTCGTCACCTTAAGTGACCCCCAACCTTGAGTTCTGGTAATGGACGCCGCACTGAGAGCGCCATCTGCGGGTCAGGGGGAAAATGAGGAAAATCCAAGGAATGTAGAAAGAGGAATGTCCTTCACGGAGGGCGGAGTAAAGAAAGGAGTAGAATTCTGTATTTTATTTGGAGAGAGCTGTTGGCTTAAAGGTATGATTGTCCAGTATTTTCACTACAGATGAAACTAGTTTAAGGACTTGAACAAAGAATTTACACTTTTGTTTTCCATTTCGGTGCTTGTGCCAGTTATGTCCTTCAAGCCACCATGACTAAACTGATATGAAGTGGTAAAATTAAAATGACATACAAGCCAATCTTTTGGAACAGGGTCTCCTTAAGTCCTGAAAGTCACCATTGTATTAGCTGTTTCAGTAGAAAATCGATTTGGAGCCTGATGCTTTCTGTTAATTTACGCCTCACTCAGTAATTTTATGGCCATCTCGTAATTTAATTCAGGCAAAATGGAGACAAAAACATGCGGAAAAAAGGGTGACTTCAGCAATAAATCGGTAACACTCCAAGAGGCTGTCGCTGACCTTCAGTTGATGTCGGTCTTGGTTTGACGGTCATGCTGCAGCCAGTTTTACATAGCTTCTCATATCACATGACCCACTGCGACGGCTTCAGTCATGTGATGGTGGTTATATATCTATGGCAATACAGTAAAAAGTGAAATAGGCATTTCCATAGAGTACCCATGTTTGGATAGATATATGGAAGAACCTAGGTAGTGATCAGAGCCCACGTGGCACCCCGTGAAAACTTTGTTGGAGGTGATGCCCCCTCAGAAAATGGTCACTTATATATGTAGTGCTTCTCAATACCAGCTAGGCCTATATATTTTTTACCCCTACCCCCTCGTAAGTTTTGTTTTCATTTGAAGAAAAAAATTTTGTCAAAAATCTGCTTTGTAGCATTTCTTGTAGAATGTGACGTCAGGCAAAGGACAGCTAATTGTTTGGTGGGATTTTCCAGCAGCCGGCCGCCATACAGCACAGGGCGTGACTATTCTCACAGTGGGTTGGTGCAGCAACAATCCCTAGATCTGTTAGCACTGTTACTGCTGTTTTTTTAGCCTGACACTTCAAAGTTCACATTTGTTACACTCATACATATTTAATGTGACTCTTTAGCCTCTGTTTTTTTTGCCCCTGGAAAGCTAGTCATTATCTGGCATCTGCATCAACAAGTAATATGGCATCTGGCCCACGTGTGATACTAAGCAAATTTGACCAGATGTATTTTTATATGAATCTTCTACCATGCTTGAGGTTAGGGACAGATGGATTCCTCCTGCAGCATCAAAAAGGCCAAACTCCGCCACAGTTAGTTTGTGTGACTCAGCGGATGGCCCCGTGACCGGAAGGCTATTGGTTTGAATCCCGTGGTCGGCAGAGTGATGTCACTGTCTGGCCCTTGAGCAAGGTTTTCTAAGATTTACTGAGCCGGTTAGGGCTAGTGAGATCCTGCAACATCCATCCAGCCATCTTCCAGCTGCTCATCCTGGTCTGGGTCATGAAGAGCATAGTCACAAAGAATGTATGTATATAAGTGTTCAATAATTCAGAAACTAGTCTCACATAATTGTGCACTGAAAGAGTACATTTTCCTTGGCGCTCTCATTAGCTCATGGGAGTTTTACTTGCTCAAAAATGTTCTGAGGGCAGAACAAAAAAAAAAAGATTGGTTCAGAGAGATAACCAATCAGATTCTAGTGGAGGCGGGACCAAGACATCTTATTGGTCAGTCTTGATTCTACAGTCTGATTGGTTATCTCTATGAACCAATCTTTTTTTTTGTTCTGCCCTCAGTATATTTTAGTGTAAGTAAAACTCCCACGAGCCTCTCCTTAGTGCAGTCTGGGGTCCTTGGCCCATAACCAGTCTTTATCCAAGTGCATTTCTGCCTTTGTTATTTATATTCAGGTTATTATCCTCCAGAGGTGCTGTGTTGGATGAAGATTTCCCTGCAGGAGATGTAGCGGAGTTACTGCGGATGAGTCGTTTGCGTGGCTGCCACACAGCTGTCAGAGAAATGATGTATTACTTCAGTGTTCAATAGCCCTTGTTTACCCTTGGTGGCGAATGGAAGACTCCATTAAGCAATTATGTGTCCTCTGGTGAGCTACTTCTCCTGCATCTCACCGCATGTGTCTGTCTGTTCTGCCTGACAATTACAGTTCTGAGATATTGCAGCGCTAGATAGTATTCGACCAAATAATTTATATCACTCCATCTGTCATCCATTCGTTTTCCGTATCTGTTTATCCAGTGTTGGGTTACACAGAGTCTGGAGTCTATCCCAGGAATCACAGAGCATGAGGTAGAATAGCTATCATGTCAAAGGGCATGGTACAAACATTCACGTGACCGGTTCATCTAAACCACATGCTATTGGATCGTTGGCGGAAAAACATGTAAACGTTGGTAGAGCACGTTTGATCACGTTTGAACATGCAAACTCCATACACACGCAGTCCAGCGCAGGAACTGAGCCCACAATACTAGATGCTATCCACTGAGAAGGTGACAGAAGCTGCTGACATATTTTCCCAATAAAAGAATTGCCTGTAATGGCTTTGTGGAAAAGAAGGTAAAATCAGGAGATGCTTGCATTAATTTGTATATCCTAGAGGAAGACTAATTTATTAGCAGGAAGGGATCTCAATTGTGGGCTCAAATATGAAAAAAAAACAAGCGGCGTCTGAACCGTTTCTTTCCCAGCAGACAGATATAAATACTGGGATGCCCTTTCCAGTGTGAATTTTTTTGCAGCGTGTTGCTATGAATAGTCTGCTAGCATGGCACCAAGAGCCTGGCCGCGCATGGCAGAAGTTTGAGCTATTTCAGAAAAACAATAACCAGAAATAGACGTGTGAGAGAGTCAACCAACCTGGTGAAAATGAGATAAATCTTGCTTACTTATAACTCACTTAGAGGCAGATGTGGATTCAAGTAGCCAGTTATTTGTTGCACACTCATGCTATGCTAAACAGGGGTCTTCTCGAATGTTTATCTTACAGTATGTTTCTACGACGGAAACGTCTGGTATTTCATGTATGGTGTAAATGTGCACTGCTTACTTTCCCAGTTCATAGCACCAAGGAATTATGGGTAAATTTATTGCATAGTGGTGGAGTTCAATGGAGTACATGAGCGAGAAAGCTATCCTGGTTTCTGAGGACAGATGAAGATTACATAAAGCGAGGGATAGTTAAGTTAAAAGGTCAAAAAAGTAAAACTATGACTAAAAGCTTAACATTAACTATGGACCTAAAACTTTATCACTCTGATGTGTCCCATAAAAATTTCCCCTTTGGTCAATCAGTATGAATCAATGTCATGCAATGTCACCAGTATTACAGAGGTGTAAAGGCTTTGAGGCAAACATTTTATATTAGTATAGTTTAGTTTTAACTTTTTAGACTTTGCCATTTTGGCATGTCCCCCTTTGGCCCATCGATCACGTTTGAACATGCAAACTCCATACACACGCAGTGATCAACATCACACAATGTTACTGTTTTTCAAAAGGTCTCAAAGCTGTAGATTCATAACACAAATGTCCAGGAATGCGGAGAAAATGAGCAAAACCAAAAGATTTGCGTCCGGCCCAGTTAACTCAAAACACAAAACACAAACGGGACGTGACTTAAAGGACATTTCCACATTTCCCAGAACATAAGGATAAGATGAATGTAAAAAAAACCCATGTGTATACTTTGTGTCTTGGTTCGCAAGCTAATTTCCACAGTCAGTAATATATTGACATTTACATATATTAATTGATGGAGTGTTGTGTCCAAAGTGACGTGCGTACCAGACATAGTACAGATAATACATTACAAGCAAAAATGCAGCTATGGTAAGCTTCCAACGAATGACAACCTCAGTTAGCCAGTTAGCATTGTAGCATGAAGCATTAGCAAGAAGCTAATAAGGAAGTTATTGAAAATGGCATGGTCCCTTTAGCACTGTAGCATCACACCTGTTGGGAGTTCCATTCCCACCCGCCCCCTCCATCTGTGTGAATCTCCAATTGCAAGTGTGTTCCCCGCGATGGACTGGGATCCCATCCAGGGCATCCGCTGCCTCGTGCTCCAGGCTCCAAGCTCACTGTGTACTGGATGAGCGGTTGAAGAAGGCGGATGGATGGATGGTCAGTTGGATAAATGGTTAATGTGGCTTTCAATACGACGTCACAGGTCAGCTGTCGTGGATCCTCGGAGTTCACTTGTGGGTAACGGGAATCTGAAGTAACGATTGCTCCCAGACACAGGGGGGAGAAAAACTTGTTTTTAAAACCAAGCACATTGTGCAGGAACATTAAAAATGAATTATTATAGTAGCTTACTTTACCTTGCTAGAATAACCAGTTCAGGTAGCTGGTGTGCTATAACTTTAAAGGATTCATGTATCCATGCCAGAGAAATCTTAAATGAAGTCATGCTTTATTTGCCGTTTGCACAAATATCAGCACATTGAGAATGTTTCCCTTCACGTATCCCATCATGCTCTGCTTCGATACATATGCCAACATACAGTGCAATGCTTATGGCCTAATCACATTACCCCGGCACCCATGGACCATTTTTTGGGGGGGGGGTTTAAGGGTCTTGCTGAAGAGCCCAAGGGAGATCTGAGTGTTCTGCTGAGGAAGGGATTCGAACCAGCAACCTTCCGGTCACTGGTATTAATAGTTTGTGTAGTAAAGCTAAAAGGTAAAAATAAAATCCACTGCAGCACTGCACACATTGTTATCACACAGCACTGCAGAGCTGGAAGAATTTATTCATATCTTTCAATTCTTCTTCCCAGCAGTGCTAAACTTGTATCTGTCAAGGGGGGACACTTCACTATATATTGCACAGAGATGCTACGCTGCCTTTTTCCAGCTAACTCTTTAGCTTTGACCACATCCACAATCAAGCTAATTGCCATGCAACCAAATCAGTCTTCTGTCATATTAATAATTTAATAAGCAGCTCATGATTAATATGAGGTTGGAAGGAGGTTGAAGCTGACACATCAATTGAGGCCAGATATGCAATTGGGCCTGAAAGGGCCCGCTTTATCAGCCAGGCTTCAACGGCGAGGGACTTATCCTTACACGCCCCGGGTCGACACCAGGAGCTGCAGCATGAAACAGTAATCCAGACGTGGCAGAGAGTTACGCGACAGTTATGCCCTTTAACGTTCCAGAGGTTTGGCTTCTATCGAACAGCGTGTAAGTCTGTTTTTAAATTTAAAAAAAATATATTCTTAGGCTAAGAAATGTTCAACCACAAAGTTACCCATCAGTGTGGGCCGAGGGTGAGTTAACCGTCAACCATCATTTCGGTTTGCAAAGACCTCAGGATGAGTGTCAATGGAAAGGACTTTGAAGCACAGCAGGTATGACTTGATCTTCAGATTCAGAAGAACAAGAATTGATTCGATGGTTATGTCTCTGACATTCATCGTAGGTGAATAGGAACGACCTAGCTATCTCCATTACTACAAATTCTATATTTAGTTTGCACTAAGGCCAAAAGTAAGAGTTTACTATTGCAAAATAACTCATAACCGGCTCGCTTTCTGGGCACTTATTTATTTGTCAAAGCAATTTCATGTGGATATCGGGGAATATTAAATGAAGTCGGTTTAATTACAAATTAAGATGCATTGACTACCGTGTTTGTATTAATCTTCCAATTGGCACAGCTGTGTCAACACAGTATTCAAATCAACAATTTTCCCTCATTTAACGAGCGAACTCGCTGACTACTAGCTACGAGAAGTCGGCCGCGGTCTTCCCAAATACTAACACGAGCGCCAAATGAGGTTAGCCGGCGCATTGAATCCACATCATTAAAACGCGGCCTCTGAGAGGCGATTAATTATTTGGTGGAATTAGGGGGTGCAGGCATTAAAGAACAGCAGAGTGTATGTCAGGATGTAACATTATTAAGAGTTGGATATGAAATGATCAGATCTCAGGCCTGTCTCTAACAATGCCAGCTGTAAACAGCCCCTTGTTTACCATGTGATGTTTGAAGAGTGAATCATGCATCAGCTCTGAGACCCCAGGAAGGAAGCAACTACAACAGAAGCCATTAATTGTGCAGGATATGTCACACCTACCAAAACAAAGCGGTCCATATCTATTCTCATTACATCCTCGGCAGTACAAGTACTGCATGCATTTCCGCAGCTGAGTGATAGAACATACAGTATGCCAAACTGCATTGACTGGTTAGGAAAATGGGACTTGGATCGTCAATTTTATGCCTTTAATGTGTGTTGTTAAAGAGCACTACATCCGATGTACAAAGGGCATTCAGATTTTTTGAATAAATGTTACCATCAGGATCAGTCCTTGTCCTGCCCTGTCTGTCGCTTCCTTGTTTGGCCAGCAGGTGTTGCTGGTCATCCCATTCCTAGTGTTCCAGTCTTTAGTGGTCATTAATGACCCTCACCTGTTCCTTGTAATTCCCAGGGCTAGTGTTCAGTTGTCATTGATTTGCACCTGTTCCCTGACCCCTCATTACTAGCGTGTGGGTGTGTATATTGGTCATTGTAGGTGTCTGTGTTTGATAGCTGTTGAGTGTGTGACTGGGAAGGTAGCCTGGTTCGCGCTTGTGTTTCATCTGAAACCCCTTGTGTCTAATTCTGCCCTTTGTCAGTTCTAGTCTTTATTAGTCTCAGTTATTTACCTGCCTTCACTTGACCCCTAGTAGTCCCTCTTCTTTTTGGTTTCTTTTTATAATGCAACCCACTTGTTGTCTTGCTGTCTAAAGCTGCCTAGAGGATTATCATTCCTTCATGCCCCGACATGACAGTTACCACAATGTCTTCCAATGATGATTTATCCATGCCTAGAATATATAGTATAAGGCATATAAAGGCACTCCATTCATGCCTACGGTCATATGGCTTAGAAAGGTCTTTCGGCCTCTGTTGTTTTTTTGTCAGGGTAGAGCGCTCTATACAGAGATGATATTCATCTCACAGCACAACTGCAATGCATAGATTTTGTAGGAGATATTGTAGGAGGTAGGTTGAGTCAAGGTTGGCAAGAAAAATGTTGTCTCCCCTGGGCTTGTTGGCAGACAAGCTCTCACAAAGTGGATACCACCCCGCTGTGCGGAGCCGATGAGATATGAAGAAAATCAGAAAATCACAATAAATACCGAAATTCTTAAACTCAGGCAAGACCATCTAAAAAAAGCCAATAATTCCACAATTCAGTTATGCAGAGGTGGAAGAAGGCACTGTTGACATTAAAATCATAACAGTATGTCTGACTAATCTGACCGCCCACCTTCTCGAGTGTAATTGGGACACAAGGCGGTCAGCATTGCAGCCATTTGCAGTGGTTGGGTTGATGCTGTGTCAGCACCTACATCATCCTGAAAGCTGGGCATGAACCTACGTCTCTCCTTGTCCTCTGCGCACCCCACGGGCTCTTAAGACCGACGTGGCATTTCAGCTAAACAGCGAGCCTCCATTTTACCCTCTGTAATTTCCATTGAAGGGTTGGTGAGAAGCACAGGGGCTATTTATCTACGCTAGCAGTCATCTTATTCTCACCGACATGCTGCGGCTTCACCCACGTGAGCCAGAATCGAGGTGCGCAAACTGGCGGCTGTTTGTCAGACTTGTGAGGGATCCATTACAAAGCACATCGTTAACCCCCAATGTCCACAACAAGAAAAAAAAAATCACACAATAAAAACCGTAGAATTATAGGGAAAAAAGTGTTTTTAAAAAAAAACGTATTTAAAAAATATGAAAAAATTTGGTATAAAAACCATATAGGGTGCTTCTCAAATTAGAGAGGGGTCGTGACCCCAGCATTCATGACACTGCCATGGAGCCACTCAGGTCATGAACTCATTGCCTACTTGCCTGCAGACTCATTTGGCTGCTTGCGCTCTATGAAGTTTTGTCATGATTGTTGCCGAAACGAACCTCTAACTTTCTGCTTATTTGCTACGTGCTTCTTCATTTCATATTGCATTCCTGCTGTACAGGTTTCGTGATCCCGGATGTAGTGAAATCTTCCTGACGGGGGGTTTTCTGGCCCATCGTGACTGGAAAAGGAGAGGAGAAGGTTGATGAAAGGATTACACTGATTTGAAATACAATCTCTTAACACTGTTTTTTAATGTATCATGTTTTTACTGTATGATGCACGGAGTGGTGCAGTGGTTGGCACGATCGCCTTGCACCTCTGGGATGAAGGTTCAGGTCTCTGCTCTGGTTCTATGTGTCTGGAGTCGTATCATCATGAGTCTCCCTCCAGGTACTTTGCCCTCCCCCACCCCCACCCACACACACTGTTCAGAAACATACTGAGGTTACCTGGAGTTACCAAATTGCTCATAGGTGTGCATGTGTAAGTGTGCCCTGTCATGGGTTGGTGCCCCATCCTGGGTTGTTCCCTGCCTTGTGCCCTGTGATGGGTTGGCGCCCCATCCTGGGTTGTTCC
>JABFEB020000047.1:4510077-4522762 GCA_019775895.2 Stomatorhinus ivindoensis
GTGCCCTGTGATGGGTTGGTGCCCCATCCTGGGTTGTTCCCTGCTTTGTGCCCTGTGATGGGTTGGTGCCCCATCCTGGGTTGTTCCCTGAATAGGACAAGCGGGTACAGAAAATGGATGGATAGAGTTAACTAGAAAAGGGCCATTGGTTCTTCTTTATTTAGTCATCGGCCATAAAAAGCAAAAGGATACTAAGTGAATCTAGTGAATCTGATACTCAGTGAATCTAGTGAATCTGATACTAAGTGAGTCTCGTTCAACAGTTAAATATGTATTTAAGTCACATAATCATGACCAAATGCATCACTCAGTGCATTTCACTAGGATGTTCAACACAGTTTCTTCATTTTTAGCTCTTTAATGACGTTTTTTCTTTTTAATTCACAGCTTCCCAGCACTAACCGTATGCTGTGAAAGAAATGACCTTCAGCTCTAGTTGTAGAAATGGCTGCATTCAATGGTTTAAACAATTTTTAATTAATTGTGCTCTAAATGCATAACACAACAAGCGATTTTAATGTTAATCAGTATGCTATAAATACACGCATGCTTTGTACCAGTGTAAGAAAGAGGATCACGTACTTTTCTGGTTTCACAGAACCGTACAGGCATCTACACATCCTATCACACTATCACACGGCGGTAATATTTAATACCTTCCTGCTCATCTTTCGCTGATTGTATAACAGATCACTTTTCAAATAACCTGAATGTCTGTGAGGCAAGTTTTAAGTGCCAGTGTACCTCAGTGGATTAGTGACTGCAAAATTTGCCAGGTTGAACCCTGGCATTGGCAGAATGGTCGCGTGTCCAATGGGCCCTGGAGCCTGGCCCTTAGTTCCAGGGACCCTGGATACATGACCTGACCCCCAGCCTGGCCCTTAGTTCCAGGGGCCCCGGATACAACAACTGACCCCCATCATTGTTCTCACCTACATATGTGTGAATGTCTCAAAGAGCAAGATGCGAAAACTAAAGGACTGCAGTGTGCCTGTAATGATGCTGCAGTGAGCCTGTAATGATGCTACAGTGTGCCTGTAATGATGCTGCAGTGTGTCTGTAAGGATGCTGCAGTGTGTCTGTAATGATGCTGCAGTGAGCCTATAAGGATGCTGCAGTGTGCCTGAAATGATGCTTCAGTGAGCCTGTAATGATGCTACAGTGTGCCTGTAATGATGCTGCAGTGTGCCTGTAATGATGCTGCAGTGAGCCTGTAAGGATGCTGCAGTGTGCCTGTAAGGATGCTGCAGTGTGCCTGTAATGATGCTGCAGTGCGCCTGTAATGATGCTGCAGTGTGTCTGTAATGATGCTGCAGTGAGCCTATAAGGATGCTGCAGTGTGCCTGAAATGATGCTTCAGTGAGCCTGTAATGACGCTGCAGTGTGCCTGTAATGATGCTTCAGTGAGCCTGTAATGACGCTGCAGTGTGCCTGTAATGATGCTTGGGTAAATGGCGACTAAAGCATTGTTTCATTTCACGTTCGTTGTGCTCCCTAGCATGATGGTCTGACCACTTCTCCAAGCACAACAATGCAGGTGAAGCTAGAGCCCATAGGTTAAAGTTGGCCAAGGATTCGAGTTTGTTCCCTGGGAGACCTCGCAAGGCTGAGAAAGTTCCCCAGCTGTGGATGGTTCCTGTAGAAAAAAATCTGTCACACTGATTATCGCCTAAACTGCAAGCAGTGTGCAAAGTAAACCAATGGTGGATTTCTGCAGAAGGCTGAAAGAGAGATCAAAGTAGTGGAAAGAAATGCAGTGCTGGGAGAAGGAGAAAGAGACGGTCTTACAGAGCCCAATACATAAACATCCATCCATCCATCTATCCATCCATCCATACATCAACTGCTCAACCTGGTCTGGGTATGTAAACATCCTTAAATGTAAATTCAGCCCATTACTGGTAGCACACAACACACAATAACCCACATCTCAATCACTCAAGACTGTAGGTGGTATCTATAAAGACAATGAAAGATTATGAGGATATGATGTAATTTGGCTGCTCAAACAAGTTCTGAAAGAAATCATTCAAAGGCAATGTTCTTGCCAGACTTATTACAAGGCGCACCCATTGCCAAGCACGTATCAAAAACAGATCTATATCTAAATGCAAAAATCAACATGTCTTTGAAATATAATTATAAGCACTGGCAACTAAAAACCACTAAACTGTCAAATATACATGGAGATGGCATTCAATGTGACGGCATTAAACATTCCAGGCATATATTGATGTAAAAAATCGAGTAGAACAAAACAATGTCATATTCAGACTGATGGAATGCTGTGAGCGGGTTGCCAAAGACTTCTTGAAAATCATCCTGTCCCCTTACAGCAGGCTAATGGGCAAGATGAAGGAAGGATTACGGAAAGCAGCACAGAAGAACTGGCCACCGGAATATAATGTAGGATTCTAGCGCTGTCCTAATTAAAACTCCCCGTCTGGCAGACTTTTCATTACATTACATTAAGGCTCAGTGTGGATTACAAGGAAGAAAGTGTTGGGGCTTTCAGACGAGCTGGGGAAGGTAACATCATTGCTTACATAGTTGACCTTCTTTACCTTAGACTCAAATTAGAGTTCAGTATTAGAGCAAATGAGGATTTTCAGCCCAGGAACATTCAAAACATACCTTTTGGTTGCTGTTTGAATAGATAACAAGCCATGTGAGTCTGCGCTTAGAGGTCATATTGGGAACTGCAGAAATACAGTGCCCCCCCCCCCCCCCAGAAATTATCTACATTAAATTATTATTAATTAGCAAAAAGGAAACCTTAATAGTGATGTTCCATCCACAGTAAGCCAGGTCACCCTGGAGAAAATGATGATGTCACTTCCTTTTGAGTGTGGAAGGGGACAGTGCCTCGCTTGGTGAAGCAGCCAAATATAGCAAGTATTCCAGAAGCTTCCATCACACCACAGTAACACAGGAGAACAGTGATTAGACAGAATGGCGGACGTGTGGAGCTGAGGGCTGATGTTTCCAACTGTGAGAATTTCCTTATGTCCAGAAGGCTTCTGGACCTTAATGAAGAAGGTATGTCTACTCATCTGAGCTGGCATGGAAAGTTCAAGCTCAGAAAGTTACAAATCCAGACCAAGATTTTGGTTCAACCAACCAGTTGAGTATAGAGGGTCACAGTCACAGATATTCAACTGGTTGGCTGAAAAATCTTGGTCTGGATTTGTACTTTCTGAACTTGAATTTCGCACCTCTGCTTCTGAGTATCAAGAAAGTCATGGGGAGCTGGAAAACTGGTGATCTTTCCCAAGGCCTTCAAGCGACGGGTCTCGCAGGTGAGCTATGAAATGAGTCTTACTATAGTGGCAACTTTGGATTGAACCAGACATAATAAAGCAGGGTGGTACCTGTCCAGCACACTACAATGGGAATCCACAAGCATTCCAGAAACACTAGGATTCCCCCTCCCCCCTTCGGACTATATCTCCTTTTGGGTTAGTCTGTTACTCTTGTCTTCCTGTTGATTAATTCTTGAAGCATGTTGTTTAACCAGCTGTGAAGGCCCTTATAAAGTATTTTTTTTTGTTTCTCATCGCTCTGCTGCTGTAACTTATAAAGTGCTACTTTCTGTGTGATGTCGGGGGAGGTGCGACTCTCCTTCACGGTCATGCTCAGTGATGTCAACACATGAGCACAGGAGAAAACCACAGCACGACATGCTGAGCAGCACTACAGCCACCAGCAGTGGGCGGCAAACCCAGCAAATCAGGTCAAATACCACTTCCCAGGTTATAGCAGAGGGCCACTGTAGGGCAATGTGCAAACCTTGCGCCTATCCGTCTTTTCATATGCTTCTCAATCATTGCCTTGGAGTCAATGATTTGGAAAGATGCTCACGATCTCCATAGATTAACATGAAACTGCCAAGCAATGCCACTCCTCCCAAAGTGAAGCCCATTTGCTTTGATAGTCCAGGGTTTGAATTCTCCGAAAGCTTCCCAAGGGGCCCCAGCCGTTACTGATTCATTAGTCTCCTGGCAGTCAATTATCAGCAAAATAAGCAAAATGCTAATAAAATGTTGGCTGTACAAGTTGTCCGATACAACATGCAAAGCCACTACACAATTAGCTCCCCCGCAGAACTCATTACGGTATATTAGCGATGAAAGTCCCTGCAATGCATCGTTAAAAATATCACACACTTGTGCCAGTCATCGATGGACATGGCTGCATTCCCAGCAAGGTGACAGCAGGGGGTGCTCTGCTTGGAAACAGGTTCAAACCTGGAATACCTCTTATAACGACAAAAAAGAGCTAAAGTTTAGCCAAAGTTTCACGTCACAACCAGCATAAATTGACCCAGCTGTCCCTGAAAGCAGATGTTTCCCATGCCAGCTAGGGGTCTGAAACAAGTCACAGAGCACTGAAGTTGAGGAACAGGAAACACTAGAGGAACAGCAGAAGACAATGTGAAGAAAGTCAACTGTCATCTCAGGTGGACAACACGAAGAATGCAGGCATCTGAACTCCACTGTCAACAAGACTCGCCTCTGCTTCCCCACTCTGGCTCAATTTTACGTAGTGTAACATGGTGATGTACGACAACAATGTCATAGAAATTTAGCTCAAGGACGGGATAGAAAATTTGCAGATATCCCAAGAATGACAGCTCTCCCCTCAATTATCGGGGGATAGCGTGAACGTCGGCGTGCAAAACCAGCAGCAGGCGGCATTAGCACGTGCAAATAGCACCAGCTACTACAGCAGGAATGCCTGTTTGTAGATATGACTGTACCACCAGCTTTGTTTATCCCCCGTATGTTCACACATTACCGTCTACAAATTTACCTTCCCTACACAAACAACACAGCAACAGTAAAGGTCTTAAAGGCAAATGGAGACGGCACCCAAATCTGGCGGCCCCAGACCGGGAGGCTGATTTGCGGTGAGTCACCATGCAAATACCCCGTACACTGTTAGCGGCAGACAGTACGCGTTATGCAAATAAGCATCGCTCCCTGATAACCTCCCTACAATGGAAATCCCACAGTGGAAGAAAGTCGGTCACACCAATAGAGGAAAGGCATTCTATATAGAGCGCCATTCGCGCTTTGAACAAGAAATCGCGTTTTTTTTTGCTTTGAACTCTAACCCCCTACCCCCACCACCTCCACCCAGTATTCTCGGTGAAACTCTGGGTTTCCGACCAGCGGGACACCGGGGCGGCCACAGTGGTGGAATCACTAAGGCATCGCGCTACCAATGAGAGCTTCGAAAAAAGGGAGACACAGCAACTAGGCAGGATCGTGGGTGTGTGTGCGCCCCCCCCACCAAGGCCGCTTCGGGGAGGGGGGTTTGAGTACCACAGCCAGGGCCTTGGGGGGAGAACATGCAGCAGCCAGAAAAATCAGTTCTCGCGTCTTGCGGTCTTATGCAACCGAAAGACCATCATACAGGACCTGACAGCCATGTAAAGCGCAGCTGAAGCACACTCTGACAGCGGTGTAATAAGAAGTACCACAGAAAAAACACTCAAGTAATGCTATTTATATCTGCAAATTAACCAAGAAAATGTGTCATGGTGCGCCCTTAAAAATGCTTATCAGAGTTCAAACATAAATGTCCGAAATAAGAGAAGGCAGTGACTGGATATGACCTACTGTACACGTAGAAAATTAGCCAAAGATGCACATTTAAAAATCCTTAAGATGTCTGTGATCTCCCGAGCTGTCATGAACAGACAATATTATTCCTCCCGTGGTCTCTTACCAAGTCATTGGGTTTACTGGAAATACCAAACGTCGGGTGCTATTTATACAGGTAACCGCCTAACCAAATGAAAACCAGTTGAGTTTTAAATAGAGGTAATCTGTTTTCCGTGCCACAAAGTAATTTATAAATATTATAGCGCCGCATTCCTGTTAAATTTTTAGATTATTTAAAGGTGATGTTAAACAGTAAGTTTACCAAGATCTGTCGGCTCGAGTAGACAGGTCGTACTCGACTCAACACTGCCCCCTAAAGGGCGGATAATTTATTACTAAGTTGGTCATCGAACAACTAAACTGTGTTACATTGAACTATATAACTGAAACATTGTTCTTTTCTGGAAGTGGCCATGTTACATATTACGTAAAATTAATTACATTCATTATGTAATATGACTGCCGCATCGTGATGTAATCGTGAATAACAGAGGTTAAACCGGATATCTGCGACCATTAATTGTGAGGGTGCACGACAATGCTTATTGCTGTCCTCTATCTCTAACTGCCCGCACAGAGTTCTGCCGTGATGCTTTGGGATAAAAAAAAATCTCCCATCGAAGAGGAAAAAGATCCAGCGGGCTCGTCCTGAAGGTGTCTTCACAGCTTCCAGCGAGGCACTCAGACGTCTCAATGAGCTCGAATTCACACTAGTAAATGGACACCAGCAATGACACGGAAACGTTTATGACAAAATGAAAACGGTGTCCTGTCTGCCAGCCTTGTGGCTGCAAATCCCCGTGGAAGCAGTAACATACAAAGACCCTGAAAGCCTCTAAATATTAATAACGGAAAAAGACCTTCGTATTATTTTTGTAAAATAGTCAATAGTCAAATATTAATATATATTCATGTACTTTAAACTTATAATGTTAGTGTCATCATCATTGTCAACGTTATTATTATTATTATTATTATATAGGCAACATGGGATGTCAGGTTGCCAAGAGAACGTCTTTAGAATATCAAGAAATTAGAAACAAGAAAAATTACAAACAGGATTTAAAGCTCTAAAGAATTGACCAATAATATGAATGCCCTATTGACATGAGTCACTAGCACACAAATGCTTTGGACTGGCGATGACGTAACAACTGTGTCACATGACCATCACCGCATGGGTCACATCCTGAGAAGCCCAGGCTGCGGATCACCACTGAGCTCGTAAAGGGGCAAATAAAATAGAACATCTACCCAAAAGAAACAGAATAAAGGTGCACACTGAGTTAAAATGTTTCTGGATTCCAGATTGCAAAATGATTTCATATCGTTGTGCATGAGTCAGAGCTTAAAATAGACTAAACAGATAGACAGGTATCTCTCATCCTCCCACATGAACAGTTTACTGAATCAGCCCCTACTTCCCTATGGGTCTGTGTCAAAAATGCACAACTTTCCCTGGGAGCTCCGCTCACAGATAAGTTTTCCAAAGCCGACACTGACTCATCTTCAATGAAGAAAAATCATGAAGAATAATTACAGCTAAAAAGTATCCAGGGCGACGTGGAGAACCAGAAAGTGGAAAATGGGATGGTTTTTGTGGAGGGTACCAAGATTCTAGAGACAGCTTGCTAAGCTTGGTTCTTCTCGTAGTCATGCCCAACCCACCGTACCGACAGAATGAGACACCAGGAAGCGGAATGGAAGTATTCCACTGGCAGCCTGCGACGTTAGCTATAGGCTGGCCCTATGCACAACGTAGGAGAGGCATCAAAAGCCCCACCAGGACTCTGGGGGCTCAGAATCCATAGTGGGGGAGGTATAGGGGTGAGGGGGTGGAAAGGAGGCCCCCAAAAGGCATCATTTAAGTACCTTTTTTTTTTCGCTGCCTGCACGCGAATGGCATTCTGGTCAGAAAACATATCAGAGTAAATAGAGGAAAGTGTTGCCTGTATAAGGAGAGCAGGGTGTGGCTCACAAAGCCTGTGATCAGAAGGTCGCTGGTTTGAATCCTGGCCTTCGTCACATTTTAGTTGGCTTGAATAAAGCCCTGGAGTGCCCCCTCTGGGGATCCAAGATAAACTGCCTGATCCCGTGCTTGGACAACAAGCTTTGATCTCAGTTGTATATATCGTGTGTGTTTGTAGGTCTCAAAGAGGTGCATGATGGGATACGTAAAAAGAATCATTCCACTGTACTTGTGCAAATGGCAAACAAGGCATCCTTATTATGAATTATACAAGGTCTTTGCAGAGCAGGAAACGCTCATTCATACAGTGTTTTCTTCTTCCAATTACATTATTGGTTTTTGAAAGATTCGTTATTATATTTGCTCTACTTCAGTCTATTTGATTCAGTATTTTATTGACCCAGACTGATTTGTTAACTAACCATTGGTTAGTAATTAAAACTGTCTAAAAACCATTTTTGCTAAACTAGTACCACCAGTGTAATATCAGTGCGACGGTGACATTTCAGATCAAAGCCACTTTCTCTGAAAGGCAGCCAGCCCGCCTGTCTGTCTGTTTTTTGTGACAGGTGCGGTTTAAATAGGCAGCCTGCTGTCTTACGGTTAAATGACAACATTCGCAGACCCGGGCGTTTGTTACGGGGGATGGCCGCACAGCAGAGGCAGACGGGAGGATCGGGGGGGGGTTCGAGGCGCGGGATCTGCCAGCGTGGCGGCCGCACACAGTCACGGTCACAGGTTTCAGCGGGAGGCGTGCAGCCGGGCAGCGCCCTACCCATCAGGGAACCGCGAGAGGCTCGGGTGCATGCTGCGGAAACAGAGAGCGCGGGGAAGCCGGCAGGGAGATGAACGCAGGAAGTCTCGCGTTAAGATAAAAAAGGAGTACAGGCAAGACAAAGTAAAATGCGAAACAAAGAGCGGCTCTGCCACTTTGTTCCATTCAATCTCTTAGATCTCCTTCCCTTTAATTCAAGCTTAAGTAACAGCCAAAATATATTTATTTAGCACACACTTTTATCCAAAGTGATGTACACCTGAGAAAGCAGGGTCACATGGTCCCTGGAGCCCCTGCAAAACCACTGCTGTGAACCAACAACCTCCTGATCACAGGAAGTTTAGCCGAACCCACAGGACCACAATCCATCCTGCGCAAACGTCACCATTTTATTCAAACGGACTACCTGCTTCCTCTTTGGATCGCTTTCAATAGGCGCGGTTATCAGTACAGCGCTGGCCGTCAGTGGGGTGGCTCTGAAGGTCACGCGGGGACCCAGTGCTCTGGCCAGGTCAGTCTCGCTTGTCAGGCTGCCATCTGCTGCCTCGGTGGGGTGCAGCACCGTCCCCCCCCCACATTACCACCAAAGTGCACTCCCGGCTCTGCCAAGGAACAATTATGACAGACCTTTCAGGAAATACTCATGACTGATCACGGCAGACTGCACTGAAGGGGCTGAAATATTAAAATGACAAATCGAGTATTCACATTTATTCACGTATGTATTTTTTTCGCTTTTACGGTAAAATGCTTAAGGTATTCGGTTTTGTGTTCACAAAATGATAGCGGTCGTATAAGTCTAAGGAGAAAACATTTAATTTTAATAGCTACGTATAATAGCTTTAAATAATGCATGCCGCACCTGATAACCGACTATGCCCAGATTTCCATAAAGCCATACGGTACGTCGTTAAATTAAAACGACTGGTTTAGGATTTCGCGAAGCTCAAGTGCTTCTGATCTGCATGTGGCGCGATGACCCCCATGCGACTAACCTAACCTGGCAGCAGGGGGCGACCTCCGCAAGGGCTTAGCGGTGGCAGAATGACCTTTACTGTGTAGCTGCTGGAATGTCACGGAAGAACACCACGGCGTGTAATTCAGACACCAAGTTTTAACGATTTATTATGATATATGTATAGTACAACAAAATTATCACTTGCAGGTTACAATAATATAAAAAAACAATAAAAACAAATTATGCAAATATTCCGTATATACACATAGAGCTAAAATTCTTATAATACTTATAATTTTTTCATAGTGCTAATGCAGTTTCATCTATCTTTTTGATTTTTTCGGTTTCAGTACAAGAAAAGAATGTGGATCGAGCTATACCTTTTCGTATTCATTAATAACAAACAGGATTACTTTATTTCTTTGCTTTTTTTAATCCAAATATCTTACACGCACAAAAAAACAATCTAATACATCCAAACAATTTAGCTCAATGCATCGGTGCTCAAGTAAACAAGCAACACAAACTATTTTTGTTGAATAAATATGCTTCAACGTGGTGCTGGAGTTTTCTGTCTTCAGTCACCCGGGACCTTCTTATATCTGGAAGAAAATAGCCCAAATAAAATACGTTTAAATCGCGTTTCTGGGCTGCAGAAGACACGCAAAATTTTCAGCAAGACACAGAGCGTCGGTATAACGCTATGAAAGACATGAGTTAATTTCTCCCCATTATCATTTTCATATTAGCCTGAAGAACGAAAGCGCTGGAAATCTAACGGCATTTTCAAGATCATTGACTAGCAAAGTGCTTCAACACATTAAATGCATCTAAGAGGCTATAATCCTCGAGTTTAATTCAAGACAGTCTGGGAATTACACGTTTTATTAGTTTTAGCGCATCGAAAGAAATTGATTCGCGCCCTACTGCACACTCCAGTCAGGATTATCATACTGCAAATTATTATTTCATTTACATTCATTAAACGACTAGATTTATATGTAGCTGAAATTTGTTATGTGACAAAATTTATAAATGTAATGGAAATTTCACAGCAAATCCTGTGAACGAGATATATTTCCTTGTACATATATACATATATACAGAATCTGAATCCCGATTTAACCAAAACCTCATTTCTCGCACTGGATTGGTCTCCAGCTATAACACAGCCGTCACTGCTGAATGTGTAAAGTTAACTCTACACCGACAAAATTCAAATACCTGTAGTTTTACGGACCGGCTTTACATGTTGTTTTTTATGTACTAGAATTGAAACTCATCTAAAGTACCGCCCATGCTACTATTCCTGTAAATCCCTAGTAATGCGTTTCAATTGAGAAATGAAAAGGACCTTTTCCGGGTCACATGGGTCATGCTACTGTTGCAGCAATAAACATGGCGTCCTCTTGAGTTGAAATTTAGTATTGCATTACATGAAAAATTGATTTTAGAATAGTATCTGCAGCAAATTCAATTCAGTTCGATTCTTGTGTCAGTTGTTACGTTGACTCTTGATCTGCTTTACGATAATAGGTTCATCCATGACCCTTATGAATTCTCCATGGTTCCTTCATACAAAACCATGTTATGCTGAGGAACTTCGTTTTGAAGAAGGCAGAAGGCTGCCATCATTTATAATCGTTTGGTCGAGGTTGCTGATGAAAGTTCACAGCTAAAAGTACTCCCAGAAAAATAAACAGATAAGCTATTAAGCAAAACAAACGGTAATTAAATCATCACCATATGTTATACATTTAAAATAAGTTAACATCATTTAAACAAAGTAAACATCATTGCAGTTACCTAATAACTGGTTAGAAGATTAGAGATAGCCCCTAGATATTTAATTAAATATCATTTAAAAATTTATTTATGGCTTAAGATACATATTAATGTGAGAAATGATTTTTGCAAGCTCCTTTCCAAACTAAGCCCAACTTTAAATGTTAGACTTAATCTTTTTAAAGGACATAATCACTGCAGATTCCATAAGAAAAATCATACATCTTTTATGCCAGCTTGCCGTCCATCCATCTTCAACCAGCTTATCCAATACAGGGTTACGGGATGCCTGGCAGCTATCCCAGAATGCATAGGGCACACGGCAGGGGACACCCTGGATGGAATGCCAGTCCGTGTCCTGTAAGTCCCATTTTGGTCATAATTTAATACCTGTCCAATTTAAAAATTTTTTTTTAGATTGGTCATCATGTAATAAATGAACCGCAGGCTATGACAAAATTTGCAGGAGCTAAATTTGACTCGTCTGCTGAATCCTCAGTTTGGAGTTGACTTTTATGCAGGTTTCAGGTTCCTGTGGAAAGAATAACCAATTGGGACTCAATCCCCTAAGGTCGGATGGAAAGGTAGGCCACTGATAAGGGCTATCTTTTACCGTGGTGTATTATGACGCCGGCAAAAGTGAATCTCTGGGAGCTGTAGCAAGTAACAATGCTTCCTTTTGTCAGAGTGCATCAGATCAATTGGTGTCTATAGACCAAAGCGGTAAGAGGGTGTGATAGAGAACTCGCGGGACAACTGCATTCCACAGGACTGGCTTTTGAAAGGAAAATTTTTTGCAAGGAAATAAGCCATGCTAAGCTAATGACTAATCGTTGGCAAAGAAAAAGTTCAAAAAAACATATCAGGATATAAAGACTTTTATGTACAGCATAGAGTCTAGTGTGATTCTTCTTGTAGGTAGCAGGTAGGGAGATGCAGCAATGAGATTTAACGTAAAAAGGAATTTACAATAACACTATCGTTTGCCTTGCCAAGCGAATGGGCTTTGGTCCCTTGCCACAGTATCATGAACAGTCACATTCAGATATGCCCATAAATGTGTTTTGCGGTGAGTGTGTGGCTGTGAGGAATTATCAGCGCCGTCACACGGCTCCGCGTCAGAGATGTGTACTTGTTCTTGACTTGCAAAGGAGGTGCTAACTTTCTAGGGACTGGGAGGCACGTGTGCCATCACGATTTTCTTTTAAAGTGTGACCCAGCGAATCTTATGTTACTATGCAAGTAACAGGGGTAGGAATAAATGAAGGCCCCATTAAATTAACTTATTTGCTGTAGGTATGAGCACCACTTGCTGATTGCTGATGCCTGTCGTAATTGTTCATATATCCATCCATTTTATGTGCCCGCTAGTCCCATTCAGGGTTGCAGGAAGGTCTGGAGCCTGTCCCGGAGGCTACAGGCACAAGGCAGGGAACAACCCCGGATGGGGCGCCAAGCCATCGCAGGACACAAGGCAGGGAACAACCCCGGATGGGGCGCCAAGCCATCGCAGGACACAAGGCAGGGAA
>JABFEB020000047.1:4522862-4541588 GCA_019775895.2 Stomatorhinus ivindoensis
CATCGCAGGACACAAGGCAGGGAACAACCCCGGATGGGGCGCCAAGCCATCGCAGGACACAAGGCAGGGAACAACCCAGGATGGGGCACCAACCCATCACAGGGCACAGTCACACACACTTCAGCCGCAAAAGCAATTTGGCAACTCCAGTTAACCTCAGTGTGTTTTTGGACTTGCAGGAGTACCCAGAGAATACCCCAAGACAGCACATGGTGCTAGATCAGAGACTCAAACCCATGTCCCAAAGGTGCAAGGTACCAGTGCTAACCACTGCACCATACTGTAACCAGCCTCTAATACCTTAACAGGCAGTGAAACCTTGGGAAAGACTGGAACTCACTCAGCAGTGCTATGAGTACTGCACTACCATGGCGCCTCCTGTTGGCCATAATTCTCCAGCACAAGATTAAGTCCCTGGGGCCATGTGGTCAAGTCATTTGGCCCATTTTGAACCAGAACCTTCTGATTACAAGTGCAGCATCCAAACCCACGGAACCACGCATCACTTCGTTTCATTCTATAGTTTCTGAACTTTATTCCATTGCTGCATTTGATCTCTTAGGACAATGGTACCGCAAATGGTAGTTGACTTAAATCTTTAGTAGGCAAGCAACATGTAGACATTGTCAGCTTGGATAAAAGGGTTTCGGAGGAAATATCTTCTTGTCTTCATTTGAATTTCCCAGAATCCTTTAGGAAATATTAAAATGTTATGCAATCGCCCCCATTACATCTCAGGTGGCTCTGAAAATGACTCCGTGGGACAGCTGATGCTGTAAAATTCTTTTCTCATATAAAATTAAAGGGAAATGCGTATAAAAATCCGAGCAAATGTGATTTTTTGAATGAATCTCCGCGTTGTTTTTTCCTAGGATGATGCTAATTTTGTGTCCAAGCAATTTAACAAGCAATCATTTTATAACTTCTAGCCGCTTACGATTATCTGCCTAATGAGAGAAAAATGAAATCTGTCAGAGAATACAGTGAAACTAGGTCACTGAATTGCTATGCCGTGGTAATTACCATGCTCAAATGTATGGTTAATTCTTTCCCGTTGCTGGAGTACATGAGAGGATTACACAGACTTTTAATGTACCGTCTTTCGTTCTTTTTCTCTGTGAAATTAATTAAATTTTAGTCACACATTCAGTATTAACGTTGTATATTTAAAACGTTTTGCCGCTTAAAATGGGAAATATAATTTCAAACAAGGGTAAACAGTATGAGGTAGCGGAGCGCATCTTTTCATACTGTTTCGACTCTCTTCGACTCTTAATTGAATGTTGAAGGAGGCAAAGCTGTCATAAAAACAAGACTTGAGCGCCTGAGCGTGTCTCAGCTTTTCCCACGTTTATTCGGCTGTAGATGTGAATGCTGACAAGTGACCCGCAACGCGGTGTCCGTCTCCCGGCTTTAGGAGAAATAACTGAAGCATCGGGTCGGATCGGGGCTCTTGATGTAACCATAGCCGGCTGTTTAAGAAGCCGCAACGCACAGCCGTGCATCTAAACCAATCCTTCAACTTCTGTCTTCGTGCAATAGTGATTCCTTCAACAAAATGCAATACTGAACGTTCCGGATTATTTGATACGGATTCACAGCAGATCGTCAGTTCTGATTCCTTTCCAAAATACCTGCCACCAAACATGACAGCAAGATACATAAACATGACATCCTTATATTTTATTATATATCTCACCGATATGAACATAATTAATCTAATTAGTATTGACAAGAGGCGGAAAGATACTCGGTTATTTATGCAAAGCTATGTTTAAATAAATTTACATTATTCGGCTACAATCTAATGAAAGAAGTCTTGTGAATTCACGGTAAGCATGGTGAAAGTAGGGGGTAGAGTTTTGCTAGCAAGGTTTGCCTTGGCAATTCATTCAAGTTTTCATATGACGTCACATCCTTATAGGACCGCACACGCGGAGGGCAGGGCGAGGCTTTTACTCCACTGCCCGCCGCTTATTTTCTTTACCACGTTTCTTTATCCAAAATTCTGCATAGTTGGATGCACTAACCGCCAGAAGATAAACGTGGGTCATGCTATTACCGAATCCCACCCTAGAATGAAAACCCAGAGAGGAGGAGATTGTGGATTCCTGCTATTTGACGTGCCTCAGTCCCTGGAGAGGGACCGAAAGAGCGGCACAACCATTAAAGAGCGCTTTCACGTCGAAGTTCAGGGGGTGTTCCACGAAGCAGGATTTCTCAGTTAGATGGGTTAGCTTAAGCTAGAAGTCATGATTGTCCAATGGGAATGCTCCATACCTAAACTCTTATTGGACGACCATGATTTCTACCCGGGGTCCGAATTACACAATGCCAATATACCACGAATTCCCAAGTCACAAGATCGCGCATGCATATAAGTAAAAGAGTTACTGCAAAAAACATTATACTATTACTACTGCAGGCAGTTAATACCGTGAGTAACATTTCATATAGACACAGTAACAACAACAAAAGAATCAGGTAAGACATTGAATTTAAAAACACATAACACTGACATTTATACTCAATTTTTCATTTCTGGAACCGTAACATACAGAAGATGAAATATAACCTGTAACACAAAAGCAGACGATTCTATTAGAGCTCCCCCTATTGAGAATTAAAGGAAGCACATGTCCTTTTCAGGGCAGCGGAGCTCCCATTAGCTCCCTCGGAACAGGAACCATGTTACTAGCCTATGTTAACCCAGCTATCTGAGAAATCTCGCTTATGCGACACCCCGCAGGAACCTCGCTTGTGGCTCGGAGTTCCTTGGGCGGCGTCGACCAGGAACTTTAATAGCCACTTTGCACTTTTGTGCCTCGCTTTCCCACCGCACAACAGGACCTGGGACCTTTATGTTAATTAAGCATGGAAAATGTAAAAGTTAAAAGGTTACTTAACACCTGCACCAGCATAATAGACAAAAGTCTATCGGATATCCGTCAAATTTCACAATGTAGAAATACAGAGAGGCAAGCAATAAGGTATTCATTAATGCATATAATGAATTAACTAATAGACTATCTAATTAATTAATTAATTATGAATACATGTGTTGAACATAAATAGCTGTCTTTACTTTTATAAGTTTTCATCCTGGTGGAAGTGTACGGGGATGCATTCTCTATAAGGTATACAGTCAATCCTGTCACAACATCGGAATCACAGCACAAATCTGTTCTAACACAACTGATAGTGCACTCTCAGAAAAAAAGGTAAAACTTTGTACCTCTGCTTGTCACTGGGGCTGTACCTTCAAGACTCTGCCAATTGTACCCTTAGCTGTAGGTAACTGTACCTTTTAAGGTATAGAAATGGACTCTGAGGAACATTTCTGTACCATTCTGGGTACATTATTGTTGCTTGCACCTAGGGGATGGGTGTACAACACAGACAAGCAAATGTCCTGTTTTTGTTACCCTTTTGTCTGTGAGTGTACCTATATCTAATACAACGCGGAATAGCACTTGGGTATGAGCAATTCTTATTGGGAGAGAAAAGCACTATGCGAATTACAATGCAATATGGCCTTAGAAATATTACTTGAGCAAACCTTTCTCTTGAACCAGCTCTTTTCATTGAATCAGTTTTCAAATATAAACATTTTGTAAGCTACATCCAAGCATTGCACAGATCAAAGTCTTGAATTTTAACAATCTAATAATAGTTGACAGATTATTATATAAATCCATTGGATTTGTGCTGTGTGCATGTCCAATGGCATGGTGGCTGTGGCTCATTATTCACCCGACTTATGATGGCCAAAATGACGCTTGATGAACCATTTGCAGTATTTCCTGACTCCACTAGATGGCGATCTCTGTGCAAAAAATCTGCTCAAGGCATGCCCCAAAGTAAACCTAGAGCACCATATAGTGGGGTCAGGAAATAAAGTGAATGGTTTATGATGTGTGGTTTTGACTATTACTACTCCAGACCCGGCATGCAACAAGTTAGCGAGTTTGACCCGTTCAGCTGAAGCACTAAATAATAGTCATTTCTCATGAGATTCACAAGACCCATAATTTACTAATTTATTATTCTTGTTATTTCTTATTTAAAATGCACATGATTACATTATTGGCCACAGGTATCGCTATTATTTAATTCATTTTGTTAGGTGAAAGTTACTAAGTTTTGGAGTTGAATTCCCCTAACATTATTTTTCCCATTGGATATATGTGTTTTATTATGCGATTTTAGTAAATGTGCCGTTTTTCAGGAAAGCATTAGTTGCGATGTAGCAGGACTGGCAGTATGTACACATCTCCAAACTGGAGTTCTGGCAGCGTCTCTCCTCTCTAGCGACTGAAACACTGCAGCGTGGGGATATAGGGATCGCAAGTACCTAAAATTTGCATTTTTTCCTCATAGCTTTATTTTTTTCTGTCAATAAGTGAAGTATTTGTTGCTTGCAAGATTAACCAACGTTTGTTGTAGATCTGTGGAGTAGATGGATCCATGACAGAAGGGTTTTTTTCCACTCTGGGTCTCCAAGGTGTCATGTACTGAGGACAAAGTTTACTCAGTTGTTTATGTGTTGGTAGTTTTCTATTTTGCCTTTTAAACAACTATGTTTGTAGTTTATTAGCCTTTAAGTTTGAGTGCTATCGAGTTCCTGCCGTTGTAGCCACTTCCCTCCTACAGCAAGCTTATGTTGCAAAAGGAACATCGAAACGGCTTTAAGCAACGAAAGAGAGAACGATGGTGCCAGAATTGGCTAGGCCGGCCCTTCTGGCAAATTATGCTGCTTAGCAACACCTTGTTAAAATAATATGCAAAATCGACACGGTCAGTGTTAAACTCAGTAATGCAAAGGGCTGGCATATAGCATATCTATAAAACGAAGAGGATCTTGGGAATTATTGGAGTAAATTCAAGAAATAAATGTGCTGCATTTCAGCTGCAAAACCAAAATCTTGCAGTACTGTAATTAAATACTGTCTGGAAAAATCATCTCTATGCTGTACGCCGTTCTGCTTTGGCAAACAGCATCAAACACCAACTGACCTGGCAAGCTGATATCCCATGTATGTGTCACATGCTAAAAGGTTTTGGCCTGTACATCGGCCTTTTTCTGCCAAGAATAGCTGCTCTATACCACTAAAGGACTTGGGTGTCCTTGAATGCAATCTGAGGTTTTCCCGGTAAGTACCAGCATCTAAGCAGTGACTGATTATTTCTGGATTGTTTTTTTTCTGTTCTGGTGCTGTGGAGAAGCTCAGCCTTTTCAAGCAGAATTTAAAATGAAGGTTAATTAAATAATTAAAGTAAAACCTTTATGAAACACAGCACAGCATAGCTGATCGGCCCTGTACTGATGACTATGTGCTTGTGGTAAAAATGTGAAAAATACAAGACGCGCGCACACACACACACACACATATACACAAACACACATTTAAAATCATGTCTTTGGAGGGACTTTCCATTCATTTCTATGGGCAAATCTCTAATCCCAGCAATGACGACTTTAACCCCTTCTCAGCCCTAACCTTAACCATAAGTAACCAAACGAAATGCAAGACTTTGGGCATTTTGGGATTTTTAGTTTTTCGATAATTTTTTGATTCACAGATCTTTATAAAATAAAAATGATGCCCGCCATATCAAAATCACAGGTTTTTATCACATTGTGATATATATATATATATATATATATATATATATATATAAAAGTCACACACATGTAATTTTCAAAATATATGGTATATATGCTGAATACGCATTCTATATATATAAAGAATGCAAAGCAACAAAATGGTAATACCATAAGATATACCACAATAGCTTTTAGCTTGTGTTTTTGGTCTCTGTTTCAGCTTTAGATTCAGCAAACGCACCGGGTCAGGACCCTCATTCAGCGCATAATCAAAGCCTCTGGATAATGGGCCAGCGGCCTCTTCCAGAAAGCCGTTGATAGGAGGATAAGCACTGTGAGGCCTTTACCAGTCTGCCTGTGTCACTTAGTTCATATCCAGGATTGTCTGCCAAGCCCTTAATGTGCATTGGGCTCTATGTTAAAACAGCCCCCGTGTGTGTCCCAGGAGAGAAGGAGACCTACTTTTGCAGGCAGAATGTATCTCTGTCCAAAAGCTGTAGAGCAGCTTTAGACCAGTAATAAGAAGAACATAACTCAATGCAGCTGTTCAGTTTCCACACAGCTGCTGTTAACATTTCTTTTTATCTGCTAGTCTACTGGAATCATTATGACCAAATATACCATAGTATATGCTCCTTTTTCGTGTTTTTCTGCAGTGCAGTGGGCACATTACAAATAAATAAATCCCTGATTATCAAAGTTAATTCAGACAAATTGAGCATAGACCCCATGAGGCTTGTCCAGGAGAAACATCGCACCGGATTTTGAAGCTTGTGGAATAATTTAATTTAGTCATCAGACAAAAGGTTGAATGGAACATGTGATGCAGCCATTTAACTGAATGAATATGGATACTATACTGTAGTCAGATTTTACGCAAATAAGCCTGATGGTTTCTCAGTCCAACTATATTCTAAATCCCCGAAAAACTGTGAAAACACTGTTATTGACAAAGCAACAAAATCTGAAATGAGACAAGGACATATTCATCCGATGTGACAATGGCTAAACAAGTACAAACACACACCTGATTTACCAAATTTCTTCCAATACACGCTCCCTGATAATCATCAGATTTGAAAACTATCTGCCTGGCTTCAGTGGAGGCTGCAATCAGCCCCGGCGTTGTGCATTGGGACAAAATGGAGCTCACTACCCCTGCTGATAAAAGATTAAAACCCATTCCCAACTCTGAGGTTCTGGGGAGCCCTTTGAACTATTCCCCTACGTCCCCTGGGCTACGGCTTTGTGAGAAGGGTAATTATTTTTAAAACGGGGTCCAGACAAACCATGGTGACGCCTAGCAGTGTGTTCAGTTTAACGAAAACAAAAGATCTCAGAGGAGAAGACCGGCCCAGAGTATTTTCACATCCATCTCATAGAGGCCTGCGATGTGCTTTTTTGGAACGCTGCTTTGTGGACGTGTTGATGAAAACCGGCCAAGATGTGGTTATCCTGGACGAGCGAAGGAAGAACGGATGAGGAGCAGAGAAACGCATCATTGTCAACGCAATGCAGAGATCCGTAACGCCATTTCCTAAAGCAAACATGTGGGCAATTAGTTCAAGTCCATTTCCCCCCTGCAATAAATCCTGCCAGAATGAAAAGATAACTGACTGGCTGTATTGCTTTAAAAGGAAGTGTATGGGGGGAAAAATCATCATGCATGTATTTATGATTACAGCAGTGGCCTACTTACAAATGTCTGCGCAAGGGGCTTTCAGAGTCTCTGACGATGAACGCGGGAGAATGACTTAAGCTTCGGAGAATCCTGACTTTTTCATTATCTTTGAATCAGACTTGAGGGGCTGCAATGAGCATCGCAGCGTCGAACTGACACCGAGGACGGCTTCTCTTCAGATGACAAACGGCTTGCGATTAAGTAGCAGACAAGTACGCATTGCCGTTCAAGACAAGACAATAAGTGCTTCTGAATGAGACATACAATTGCATACTGGTCCTACTTTCTGCCGCGATCAGCTATAAGGCACGGAAGCGCAGTCGCGCCAGCACTCCTACACTGCACAGCCAAAATCTGTGGATTCTACAGCGTCAGAAAAAGCCTTTGCTTGCCACTGGTGGTGTTTCCTTGTGATTGTACCTTTTATGGTACAGAAATGGAGTCAGGAACATCCCAAAGGTACAAACAGCATTAATATACCATCAATGGTACAGAAATGTTCCCTAAAATGTACAATTACCTACAGCTAAGGGTACAGTTGCAGACTCTTGAGGGTACAGCCCCGGTGACAAGCAAAGGTAAAATTTTTTACCCTTCTTCTGAGAGTGTAGCTTGTCTAACATCTCAATCCAAAACAATGGGATTTAACATAAAAGCAGGACCACCCTTAGTGGCTGTAATAGCCTCTGATCTTCTGGGAAGGCGTTCCATTAGATGTTGGACGTCGCTGGTGGGATCTGCTGCCATTCAGGTTGGGTATGGATGTTGGCCGATCAGGTACCTCTCTGTGAGCAGCTGAACTTGTTTCCACAACTGAAGATGTTTCCGCAAAGATGGCATTCGATTAATGTTATCTAGCAGAGATAAACTCTGACCATTTTACTACCCAATCACTTTATTAAAGGAAAACAAATGTATCGTCTTTCATATACATAAGCCTATTAAATATGTAAATATGTGATTGTTATACATCAGTTTTTCTCACAATAGGATATTCGACACATTTGACAGATTAGATATTTTGAATTTTTCTTCCTTCTAAAGATTCATTTCGTTAGATGAAAAGAACAAAGTCATATTCTCTTCCACGTCTTTTCGGAATGTCATCTTTACAATGCAGCTGTAAAATAGCGCAGGAAGCCGCCCTATAAGAAACTTGAAGACTACACCCATGTCGACTCACACCTCCAGATTTGGGAGTGAATTCACTTCCCCCTGTCCAGGGTACATCCCTTACCCTGTTGACTGTGACAGACTCCAGATCACTCCCGTGGCCCTGTACTGAAAACACGGACAAATGATGGTCGGATGGATATCACCTCTTCAGGATTTTTACTGCTAGCAATATAATTTATCATATTTGTTCCCCTGACGACGATGTTCATATTATATTAAAATAGATGAAGAGAAGCACGTCAAACGAAAATACATGGGATCGCAAAATTATCATTATGGAACCAAGGAGAAGAAAAAAAATCGTTAAATAAAATCAGTTTTCGCCTATCTAAAAAGCAACGTAACCTTTCTGTGAGTTGCGAACCTAAAAACAGCTGGCAGTTTGACAGGCTTCTCAGCATTGACAAAAGCAGATATTTCGAAGTAGCTAGTCTCTGTCCGTGGTCCTGAAACCAGGACGCGCCTGACTGTCGGTGAGAGGAGTCAGTGTCAGTCATTCGGCGTATGATACTGACAAACATGGTCGGAATTTGAAATATGCATAATTAGTGATCGGTAGGGAATTAACAATGCTCTTCCAACATATATTCTAGCTAAATATTGTCATGGTGGAAAAAAAGTTCAAATGATGAACTGCGATGGACGAAGGGAGCGTAGGAAATTGCAGATGGTGTTTTCCTTTAAGATGATGTAAGACTTTATTCCCCGTGATGGTTTATCCCTGCACCGCTGAAACAACATCAGCAGAGACGTTTTTACTGTGCTGCCAGCGCTGCTCGCAAGAACATTGGAAGGATCCCCTGCAGGCTCCGGCCAAACCCACTCACAGCATTGCCTTTATAAAGCCGTTTAATCGCTGCGCTGGAAATGAAGGCTGATCGTGGACAGACGAAGCAAACCAACTCCAGCAGGGACAGATGAAGTGTCCGACATCGGTCCAGAGACCCGAGTTGGTGTTTTATCTCTCAAGTTATCTCGGACGGGTCATCGTGTATCTTTCTTTAACCGGAGAAGTTGACATGAACTACTGGTGACAAAGCCGCTCGGCTATACTCCACGGATTACTTAAGTTGCTGTGAACTTTTGCAGGAATAATGTAATATCCAGTGCTTTCTAAAGACTGGGGTGAGATTTGTTTTCCAAGTGGCCAACAGTGCTAACCGTGTTTAATAAATCCTGGGCGTGATAATGCACGAATTACCGTGTCATGCTATTTAGGGTAATATTCCAGAGAAGAAATTTGCCAAGCATCCCTCCCTACTACCATCGACGGGCAGAAGAGGCAGGGCGACCGGTTCAAAGGCTTTATACGCTTCTGCATATTTTGAAGTAACCTAGATTTTTGTATAAACTGTTCTTTATATTGACCAAATGGGGCTTATCAGTCTATATTTAATTCTTAATATAGCTGACTGGCAAGAGAAAATATAACCATTTTGTACAACAGTATAGCTTTAAAATATAGCCTATATCTCTGGTTGAATATAATTATGACTTTCGGATTAGATGTTTAAATTCTGGTATGATATTCGGTGATTTTATTTGTTTTGTTTTTGTTATGAAAATCGCCCATTGATTAAATACCCACATTTACTTTTTTGGCCGCACAGCCAGCATTCTTCGCGACTTCAGCTTTGCAGGCATTCGCATGCATGACTGAAATAATGGCCCTGAGCGGTAACAGCAGATCCCAGCCGCAAAACAAAGATCAGGGGTCTGCCCCCACTTCTTTCCCCGACGTCGTGGAGCTAAACGTCGGAGGACAGGTCTACTACACCCGCCACGCCACCCTAATTAGCGCGCCCAATTCGCTGCTTGGTAAGATATTCTCTCCCAAAAAAGACAATTTAAAGGATCTAGCCAGAGATCCCAAAGGACGCTACTTTATCGACAGAGATGGCTTTCTGTTTCGGTACGTATTGGATTATCTAAGAGATAAGCAGATCGTCCTTCCCGACCACTTTCCAGAGAGAGGAAGACTAAAGCGAGAAGCAGAATATTATCAGCTTCCGGAGCTGGTTAAAATCCTCACCCCAGAGTACTTCAAGCAAAGTCCGGATGACTATTTCCACAGCGACATCGATGACATCTCCCAAGGCAGCGACCAAAAAATGTGCCCGCCGTCTTTAGGCGTGAGCGACCGCAGGTACGGGTTCATCACGGTGGGGTACCGGGGCTCCTGCACCCTGAACCGGGAGAGCCAGCGGGACGCGAAATTCAGAAGAGTGCCCAGGATTCTGATCTCCGGCAGAATCGCTTTAGCCAAAGAAGTCTTCGGGGAAACCGTGAATGAAAGCCGAGATCCGGACAGGACCCCGGACAGATATACGTCCAGGTTTTACCTTAAGTTCAAACACCTAGAGAGAGCATTTGACATGCTGTCCGAGTGCGGATTCCAGATGGTCGCCTGTAACTCCTCGGTTACTGCATCGTTTGTCAATCAATACACAGAGGACAAGATCTGGTCCAGTTACACAGAATATGTCTTCTATCGTAAGTAAAGAGTTCGGGATTTTTTTTGCTCTTTACCTGTGCAAAATTCCATGCTCATTTGAATTTCCTTAGCAAAGAAGGTTCCTGTGTTTAAAAAGCAGATGTTTTAAAAAAAAAAAAACATAATTTAAAAGCCATCTGAATGCATGTAGGTTAATAAACGACTTTTTTGGAATCACCACTAGAAGGCACAATTGATTTGTGTGTCTCAAATTATGTGCACGTTCTGAATCCTTCATGTAAAGATTACATGACATATTTTGTAACATTTGCAGCTTGTTTCTCGGGTACAAACAAACCAGCAATTGAATGATCAGAGCGTTAGGTTTGATCGTCATTTTTGTATTATTCTATCGTACAAATCTTCATAACGCGGCGTTGGGATGCTCCACTCACTTCCTGATTAGGGAAGGTAAAAGAGCCTTTGATTCCTCGTGCGCATTCTTCTTGGTACCGGGGGGGGCGGCACCAGCTTCATGTTTATTCAGTCTATTCCCACTGACTCCCTGCCGACTCCGTTACGAATAACACAGACCTCAGAGGACTGTCAAAGTTAGCTGTATCTCCAAAATGTCCTCCCACAACGTGCGGTATTTGGATGATGACTTCTGCAGTAATTCTAAAAATACCCTGCTGCATATTGCATCAAAACACCTCACATTTCCCCCTTTCCTCTAGAGGAAGTCTTTTATAGATAGCACACACAACACATCGTCTAAAAAAACAGGAATATGGGAGTTCAATTGGACGACTCAAAGTGTATACAAAATATACCCCTGTATCTAAGTAAAGGTGATCAACAGTAGGCCTAGTTAATCTAGATTAATACACACCTTCTACTTTTGGTTAAGCCTAAACACAGGTTGAGTTAATATGCCATTAAGCACAGCCAATATTTTAAACATATTATATTACTGCATAGAAGGATTTGATTACCAGTAGGCCTATCTGTTTTTATCGGCAACTTCTATTTATTTAGGTAACACAAGTAAATAAAACCTCGAAACAGGCCAATGACTTCAGATGTGGTGCTATATCATGTTGATATGTGGTATATAACTGCATGTATGTTTGGATTATGCAGTTTGACAGCGTCTGACTAAGATTCTCTTCTAAATGTAGTTGATTACATTGATTTCTCTGTTGATGGACCAAAGAGCAGTTCGCGGGAGAGAAACAGAATACATAACCGCCTCAAGATATTTCTCGTCAATCTATAGAAGCAAGGCGCCATGCAATGTAATAACAGTAAAACTTTTGCTGTGCTGTTTCGCTTCGTACCGTAGACACTGTGTTCTACTCTTGTGCTGTCATGTCCCGGCCTGTGTCACCTTAATTGCCTTGGGCAGGTTATGTTTAAGATCCGTTACGAATTTCTGGAAAAGCGGAGTAGCTGCTCTTCGCCTCCCTCACGGCAGCATCCCCGGGGGTACAAAGGCTACGACGCCGAGCACAGGAATCCGTAAAGCGTTTGCTGCATGGACGGAATGAATGATGACAGGTGATCTCCGAGGCGAGATTTCACGCACATGCGCACTGAATCACGGCGGGGAGGTTTTAAGCGATTCATAATAAAATGAAGATGGATGAAGCTCTTTATTCAACTTCTAGTTTCTATCCTAGCCAACTCTCAACTTCGGGATACCTGTAAAGCAGTAAGGTTCAGCTTGGAAGATGATGTCTGAAAGCCCTTCAGCAGATTTATAATCCAGTAGAATCATTTCAATAGATCACATATAACCGGATTTTGAAATGCTAAATGTGACGCGGGGCACACGTGGGTCGGCGGATAAGATCGTCCTCCTCTCCTGGTCTGGATCCTCTCCGGTTCCCCGCCGTCCACGCCCTCCTCCTGTGAATTTTGTCCGACCCTCCTTCCCATTGCCTTCGCCCACAAGACGAAATAGCACCAGCTGGGCTAACGGCTATGCCAGTGTGGAGGAAGTAAAACGCAGCTTCTCGCTGGCACCAGAGAACATCACAATTAAACATACTATTGTCTTTGGGCTCCGACTGAATATTATCAGTGAATTGGAGTATGTTTAAATCATATTTAAACCCACGAAATTGAGATAATATCTTGTAAAACCTATATGAAATGCAACAATGTTGTAAGAAGAGAAAGGAAACGATTACAGTTAAACTGTTTTGGTTAAAGTTTACCTGGATGTGAGTGACAGCTGAGCGAATGCGTCCTAAATGATCTAGAACATTGTGAGGCACGTAGCACTGCATATAGACAGATGTATTTATATTACAGTAGACAGAGAACTAGTTTACCAGCTGAAAAATTTGACCCATCCGATCAGATTTAATAACTGGTGATGGGGCGGATGGAACCTTGGTATTTTATTTGGAAAATGCCCAGATGATTTCCTCGAACAGTGAAACATTATACATCCCTTTACAAAGCATAATTGTATTCTTTCAGGATAAAGGCATTTTTAATGGCCTACGGCTAGTCATCTGACTGCGGCTTCGTCTGCTTCTTGATGGTGCGTTTCCAGAATGTTCGCGGCGGACAAATGTGTCTATCGCTGCGCTAATGTACCTGCGCTCATAACCATAATCCAGCTCATCGGGAGAGTATTGTCAATAAGATTTTCATCAAAACGGCACCAGTTTTAGTATTATTAATACTTGAAACGAACTGCATTTATATTGACATGGTTCTGTGCGCGTTTGTAAGATCAGGTGCCACAATACAAATCACATTCATCTAATTAAAGAAGTGTGACGCGCTCGGATTGCCTGCCGCTGTGTCGCAAGCTAAACGCGCATGCGTCACCCTTACCCACTAGCCCAGTGCAGGGTTGTGGTAAGCTTGGAGTCTGGGCCCGGAGGAAGGGGACATGAGGTCAGGAACTCAGGGTAACCAGATAATCCATGTCAGGGAGGACACTCTGAGACTTGGACAGGAATTGTAAATTACCATTTCAGTTAAACAGACCTGTATTTCACTTGAGCACTGAGTTCTTGCTGAGTGCTGATTGTCTCCTATAACCATGCATGTGTCACTAATGTTAATGTAAACCAGCTGCATGAGTCTTTCAGTCAAGGAACCAAACCAGTCAAAGCACAAGAAGAGCTGAACTATTTAACACAGGAGCCTTTGGGTTTAAGGTAGTTTGTAAAACCCGAAGTAGCTCAAAGTGTCCAGGATGATGTGGATTATCTGGTCACCCTATTCCAGGATGGGGGGACACTCACTGGCTAAAGATAAATTATATGAATGCCAAATTCAATTAGCCACATACAAACTACAGACACAGGGTCCGGGGGTGTCAGTCACATCCAATGCTGAACCCTGGTGTTAGGCAACAAGACTTCCACCCCTCCCCCCAAAAAAGCTAGCAGACTTAAGTAGAAGATATAGCATGGATTGTACTTTGGTTACAGTTTCTCCTGCATTAAAATACAGCTCTGCAATTAATTTAGAGACCACAGCACAATTTAATGTTTCACCCATTTCTCTATTAAATGGTATGTGTCTGTGAATAATACATACATATATGTAATTTTTTTTTTGTCATCGATTAAGGGCTTCTTCTTTGCTTTGTGGGACTTCAGTCCTCCTTCTAGGAGCCCCGATATGATCAAGTGCACACCTGCACTTAATGTTTCCCGTTCCTTCTGAAGGTCACCTAAACGATGATTCATGTCATGATGATGTCATCCTACGATTCATGAGAAACTCTAGGATAAGTTGACGGTCATCTCTGACAATAGAAAGTCACTTCCTCCCTTTTACGCGAATAGTTTCTGGTCGTTCCCAGTGTCTCCTGCTTCACCTTGTACTTGTGTCCTGCTGTTTTGGAAATTTTGAGCCTGGTAGCAGCCTGCCTCGCAGCGTAGCCTTCTGCCAGCAGCACCAGGATCAAACCAGGATTTAAAAATGCAGATTTGTTTAATATATATGGGCTCTTCATTTTTCTAGAGCTGTAGAACAACATGGATGTAAAATGCTGAAAAATATTTTGGCAGGGGTGGCCCATATTTAACACAGAAATGTCACATAAATATGAGCCTTCTGCTTAATGCTAAGCATCTAGCACGCTTGGCTGGAAACGTGCAATACAAGCGTTCGCTCTTCTATTTTGGCCGGTGCAGCGAGTTCAAGGCATCTTGGCCTGTCATCAGATTGTCGTGATTTTGGCAGGTGGCTGTAAATGGGTGAAAATTCTCAAATGAGCCCCTTTTTTTTCACTCCTCGCCCCAGAGGGACCGGCTGCGACCGGTCGGCACCGGTCTGTAACAACCTGTCCCGTTGTGCGTGTGAATTACATGCGACGGCCAGTCTTCGCCGGCTATATCCAGAGAATGCTGGGAAGGCGAATGTTACGTGCGTAGAAGGGAGAACTATAGGCAGAAACTCAACATCTGTCCACCCCCCCACAGGTCGCATTCAAACCCATCACCAATCAGAACCGCCTGGCACTTCTGGATGCTGCTTAATCTTCCAGCTTCACACTCCTGCGGTTTGAAGCTGAGCAGTGTGGTGATGGCAGAGCCAAGCAATCAGCTGCTAGCACAAAAAGATAGAGGATTTAAGCATGTGTCGCATTGGGATCTCAAACACACAACCTGCTGGCGCAGCACGAATAACGGGCGAGGCCTACATTTTCGTTTTGGTCATTTAGTGCAACATTCCTTTGAGGAGCGCAGGGAATTTCTTTGCTACTTTGAGAAAAATGTTGAAGAGATGGCCTTTCCGTAGTTGATACAACAACACTGATGAGGCAGTAAAGCATTTACCACAGATTTTCCCAATATTAATAGTAATTTTTGAGACTGAAGGACTTACATTGGCATGTAACCGATGGCACACATTATCAGCTAGCTAGGCGATGACAGTACGCATCGGGGATTGTTCAGAGGAAATTAGCTATGTAAATTCCCACATTATACTGAAAATGTTAAATTAGCAGAACAAATTGGCAAATTAATTAAATGCTCCAGATTGTTTCCACATCCCCCCACCCCACCCCCTACAATTTGCATTCACCTTTTTTATCCCAGAACAATGTAACACGGGAGCACTGAGTGTTTCAGTAAAACAGTGTGAGAGTTTCCCTGCGAGTTGACTGGGAAGGAACAAGGAGGGGCGGATGTTCGGTGATGCGTTTGTCATGTTAATACACCCTGAAGGACACCAGCTCAACCTGCTGCCATTCAGGGGATCAATAAAATGCAGAACCGGTCGGGCGGAAGACGATTCTACTCCTCCTTTATAAGACACTACAGAAGTACTATACCACTGCAGCCCGTGGTTTTTTAAGTCTATTTATACCTTGTGCAATGAATACTGAACTATGATCGCTATTCTTAGCCCAACCATAGCAGGGAACGAAACAAAATTAAAATGATAACTACTGCCAGAGTATTTATAAGAGGGAGCAGCCGGTGCATAAAATATGTAATTCATAACTAATGATTAGATGTGCAAATCTTAGGTTATATATACCCTGCGTGGGACTGGTGATTCAATAAGCAAGTTAACTTTTCGTATTTTTATTCAACGCTTCAGACAGCTCATTTCCAGGGTATTTTTTTCCCTCCTGTTCTTGTCTTACTCTAATCTTATTTGTAGCTGAACTCTCATTTCAGACCATACCATTATGAATTCCACTGATGCGGGTGTTTTTTACATTTGCCGACTTTCAGGCCGCGGCCTCTTTTACGCATTGAAAAAGGGTTTAATAAGAGATATAACAAAACGCTGTAATTAACGCAATGTTTTTGATACGTGGTATTTGTGTTTTAATTCACACAAGCAGCCCTACTTTCTGACCACTTCTTCAAAGTGGTAGGTTCCTCTGGGTTGTTCCTGAACATACAGGGGATCTGGAGGATAAATATTTATTTTAAATGTCATGTGATCTGAGAGTAGATTAAGGCAAACTGGATAAGGCTGCATTTCATGTATGTCGTTCAGAAGTGGACGCCTCAGAAGCCCTGAATGTTGACCGTACCCAAGCGCTCAGTCAACCACATGATCACGGCCCCCTTCGTCTGTCCTCCACAGGCCAAGAAAAGCCCCCAAATCATGAATCATGCAGAAATACCCTGTTCCAGTTTCTCTTTGCCCAGTGTCAGTACCGGCCTAAAGCAAATAGGGATATCCAAAGCTCATCTGCCGGGTTACAGATCCATCCACTGAGCACAGAACAGACAAAGTAAATAATCTAAAGAAACGTAAGACGTATCGGCTGGTTGTCTTATTACTGGCCTGTGCTTATATGTGGAATGGCGTAAATGAGCATTATATACTGGGGGAGCATTATATACTGTACTGGGGATTCTGTACTGGTACCTACTGGTACAGAACTAAATATGTTGTGGGGCATATTAATACGTAAAGTACAGCAGTGGTATCTTAAGTTTGACACTGAAGATGATAGACGCTCCAGTTGGTAACTTAATAACGCTTTGAAATCTCTGGGTGACACCCCCCCCCCCCTGGATTTGTGCCGCAGGGCATCACCAGCATCCTGCTGGGAAGTGGGTGGACTGGGAGACTGCACACTCCACAGCCACGGCCGACAGGGCCCCTCCCTCCCAACCCATCTGTTTGGTTTTGGCCCAGGGAACGTCTGACACGGTGAACAAAGAGTGCCACTTCTCAAAAGTCAGTCAGGTGGCGAAATTCCCAATTCACATGTGCATGAAGGACATCAAATGACAGGACAACAATAGATGGAGAACAATAACATTTATTAATATCTGGGTGGGCCCCTTGACATCTGAATTGAACGATTGTCTCTGGGACTGGAACAGAGCTGCTAAGTACAGCAATCATGTTCTGCCTCTAATTTCTGCACTTCCAGTTCAGGTTTTGGAGTTCAGGGCTTTGTGCGGTGTTGTGACTGACAGGCCTTTGTGAGTGCGAATAAGCTACAGCCTTCTGATCGCGGTGATAATGGATCTCTGGTTCAGATTTCTTTCTGGCATGTTGCATGCAGATATGGAGACATCAAATAGCATGGGCTTTTGTTTTTGTTATGGACGAACGCATTGCTCACGGTTCAGGTCTCCCATCGCCAAAGTGAAATGCACTGATGCATTATGGGAGTGTTATTACATCCGTGAACAAAACTAACGCCTGAAGTGTTTTTCTTGCCTGCCTGTTTGTTTGTTTTTAACTCGCATATGCGTTCATCTTGAAAACTATTTTTGAACTGCGACCCAAAGAAAAGCACAGCGATGACGCTAAACGCCAGCGTTAGCCATTAGCGGTAGGTGCTAAGTGGTGTGTTTGTTGTTCCTGTAAGAAACCGTCACGCACCTGGTATCATTTTGAGCGCGACAGGCTCCCCAGCACTAGCAAGAGGGGAGGTGAACATCAAAGTAAGATAATTAGGACCCCTGTGTTGGTTATTTTATTTTATTTTTTACATGTTTACGACGCCTCAATGCCATGAAGAAAAAGGTGTCAACGAGAGCAGCCCCCCCCCAAGAGACTCAGCTGGAAACTGGAGGCTACAAATTGTGACCGAAACACCTGCCGTCACTATAATAGGGCTTTGTGACGTTACCGACATGACTCCTGTTCAGAACATATGGCGATAAGAAAAGCAACCGAAACGTGTACAACTTATACGTTTCTCAAAGCGTTAGTTTAATATAATAATATTAAATGTAATATTTAACATGAATTATGGACATATATACCTAATGACTCATAGACAGTCGTGGAGGAAGTACTTAAGTTTAGTACTTAAGTAAAAGTACAACTACCCTGCAAAATATATACTTAAGTAAAAGTATA
>JABFEB020000047.1:4541688-4556805 GCA_019775895.2 Stomatorhinus ivindoensis
AGTAAAGTATAGATACGTAAAAATTTACTTAAGTACAGTAACGAAGTACAAATACTTCGTTACATTCCACCACTGCTCATAGATTTAATGTGGATTCTACATGAATGTAGGACTTACGTGTTTGACAGTACATTAATTTCGTATGCATCAAAATGGGGAAGGCCGGGCTATTTTTGTCGTGAGACTGGGATGTAGGCCTTCCTGGAACCAGGAAGCCATTGAACTGCCCAGTGCTGATAACAATGGTCTGCGGCTACAATGTTAGCTGCTTATAGGAAACAATTGAAATATAGCGCCTTACACTTCTAATTTTAATTATAATGCTGGGATGCTGCGGTACACAATTACCTGTATTTAACGGGAATATTTTACAGACCCCGATCTGCTGAGCCGAGTGGAGATACCTGAGATTTCCAGATGGATTAGCTCATGCACTTAACGTAACTGCTGTTGATTAATTAAGAATTGTACTGGCGAGATTCTGCTTTAATTCCACAGATTTGCATAGTGTATGCATCGAAGTTCTAATATATTTAAATTTGCACTGTAGTGGATGAGCGTTTACATAGAGTTTCCTTTTATGGAATATTTTATTTATATAGCACACACGACGGGAATTAAGTGCTTGAAAATCAAAGCTTTGCAATGTTTTATTCCTGCTGTCTGAATGCATGGCCAGCCGTTCCGCTTAAAGCTTTTATCGCTAGTGACATGCAGGTACAGTATGCAGTGATTGTTGCATTTAAATTCATTTAAATCTTTTGTGCAAAACAGCTCACAAGCTTGTGAATACAATAGCTTACAAGCCTGTGCCTACAATAGAGAGTAAACTGCAGATAAAGATCACTGACCCAAATGCATAGACATTCATTGTTGTGAGGTTTGTGCAGTTTTGTAATCTGATACTAGACATTACACTCCAGTATGTTGGTAAAGATACTTGCATAAGGACATAAATAAATGTGCTAACTTGTGATCCATATCTTTAATTAATATAGTCAGTGATCAGAGGTGGAGATTTCAGGTCCAGAAAGTAAAAATCCAAACCAGGAGTAAAAATCCAAACCAGGAGTTCCAACCAACCGGCTGAGTATCTGTGACCGTGACTCTTTATACTGAACTGGTTGGTTGAAACAAAATCCTGGTTTGGATTTTTACTTTCTGGACCTGAAATCTCCACCTCTGTCAGTGATAGTAACTATGGTAGCACGCTGAGGTAAAATTCCAGGCAGTAAGGTGATTAAAATAATTCAATGAAACTGAGTTGGTATAACAGCTCTGAGGGAGTAGATGTGAGTTACATCTGTAAGAAATAAGACAGACCTTCATGAGTCTGAAGGTACGAAGCCTTGTGGAGGTCTTGGACATGTGATGCTGCCGTCACGTTGTTTGTCTAGTGCGCCAGTGCGATGGTATCAAATATAATAGGAGTTTCAACTGGGATTCAAGTGCTTTGAAGTGCTTGATCATTCAGCCTCAGTCTGTTAAGAAAGTCTAAAGACAAAAACAATACAAGACAGTGCAAAACAATACAACACAGTGCAAAACAAGACAAAACTGCAAAACAATACAGGACAGTGCAAAACAAGACAAGACAGTGCAAAAAAATACTGGACCATGCCAAAACAATACAAGCCAGTGCAAAATAATACAAAACAGTGCAAAACAATACAAGACAGTGCAGTGCAACAGTGCCAAACTAGACAATTTGCCGTCAATGACTGACAAAGTGCAGCAGCAGTGCTGTAGAGGGCAGGTGCCATAGATATAACTGCTACAATAAATGTGGACGCTGTAAATTCAGATGGGTTCGGGAAAGAGGCTGTTCTTGAATTTGCCGGTCAGTGTCTTAATGCTGTGAAACCTCCTTGAGGGTGGGGGGAGAGTCAATGAAAGGAGATGGGAGGGGGCAATATGTCAGTACTGGAAGGGAGGTTATGACAGAAGCTGAGATGAGCATCAACTGGGCAGCTGAGTTGCCCACTTGTTGCGCATCGGCTAAGGATGCGGAGCGGCTCATTGGTTGATGGGTCAGGCTTGGGGGGTGGGGGGAGGTGACGCCAGTCGAGCGGCGCTTCTGGTGAGATGCGGAGCAATCTGAGAGGGACCTTGAGAGTCTCAGCTGAGAGCAATCAACACGGCCGTGACATGAGAAGCTTCTAGATGATGACGGGAAACAGTGGCAGGAGGGATGCAAGAAAATCAGAGCAAGAGGGACAGTTTGCGAATAATTATCCATTAATTACGTGAACTTTCATGTTTTTTTAACTTTCATGTTTTTTGAAAGGGCTTTTATACTGCAATTTTACTAACTCCATCACACTTTAGCTCTTATGATTTGTATGCTGTGGTGATTAATTAATTTGCGTTAAAATGTCAGAATTTAAATGCCACCACTGTAGAAAACAGCGAAGCAGTGTGTGGCTTAGAGTCTAAGCCCATTTCTGGGAAGTTGCTACTTTGTATGGCCTGGTTGGAACCTTAATGCCAAAATCTGTTCCGGGGGGGGGGGGGCTTGATAAATGATTTACACTGTGCTCTGACCCCTGGTTGGAGAAAAAGATGGAATATGTGAAAAAATTTCTTGTGTGCCCGTACTTGTACGAAATATAAATAAATGCATCTTGTGAATTTGACTAAATCCACTTTTAATAAACTGAATACATTTTTGACAAGGTTGAAATAGAAAGTTATGTTTACCATATTTAATATGGATGTAACAGTTGCTGTGTAAATGGAAGAGGGGTGATGGTCTGTCAGAATAAAATGGTTTCTGGGTGTCCTTGTAGGGAAGGGTTATCATTCACGTAACGCCACAAATTCAAGCGTTTGCGATGCCTATGTTTAGAAAAAACACCATCCACTGTTATCCAGAAGAGAGGCGTCTATCTGTTTATTTGTTAGTTGGTTTGTTTATTTGTGCATCTGTTCATTTATATGCCCATTAGTAGATTGTTATTGTATGACATCCTTTTGTTTGTTGGGGAGTTTACCTAGGGCTCAATTAATCCATTAGCTATCCTAGGCAGGCCTAGAACCCCAGCAGAATTACAGACCCACTCCCACCTTGGGAAAAATGGAATAGTTCGTTAATATAGAAACATCTGAGTCTCCTCTTAAAAGTTAATCTGTGGTTGGTAGCTTTCAACTTTACATTGTTTTGTACAGCCCTCATCTTACTTTGGTTGGTACAATGTTTGGTCGATAAAGTTTTGCTTCCGCTTCTAATCACCTGACTATACTTGTGGCAACCTTCCCCGCCGTCTACGTCTGTGTTTAGTGTTTCCCAGCTCCCAGTCCTTGGGGACCCACAGACAGTCCATGTCTTTGAGCTGCCCCCCCCCGCACCCTGCCAGACTCTCCACATTTCCGCCCGGGAGGGAGCGAAAACACGGACTGCTGACGGTTCGTTGAGCACTGGTCTAAGTGGCGCACGATCCTTTACTTGTTGGCCTTAGCTGTGAGAGGGATTGTGGGATTGTGCTCACCTCATTGCGGGTGATGCACCCTCTCCGTAGCTCACAGGGAGCCTATCTGACTGCGATCGACGGCACGTCGGCCTCTCTGCGCTTGAGGAGACGTCGGCCTCATCGTGCCTGACTGGGCGGCCCGCTTCCCCACGGCTCTCGTACTCCAAGGAAATCCAGCGGAAGGAAATCCTGTAAACACCATTGAGCACAAGGGACAGATAATACCCTCAGTACGTATTAGCCTCGAGATTTACTGCATACTTCCCTCTATTCAAAGACTATTTTCTGTTCATCCATTTTCTTCCAATTTAATCATTCTCCAATCCTGGATCAGACATTGCTCTCTCCCTAGCCAGCACCCCCTCCCCTCCCCAATCATGACATTCCAAGAAGCGGGGGGCAGATGGCACACACTCTTTCCATTCGCACCCCCGCCAGGTCTCTTTCTTTTCTCACCCCGCGAGTCGCACAGCGCCAGCTGGAGGAAGGGCCCATCTCGCGCCGCCGGCCGCCAAGCGCTCGCCATCTTGCGGCTCCCCCAGGCGGTCCAAACACGCTAACCGGCCGAGAAAACCCAGGCCGACCGCCGCGCCGCGCTCGGGCCCCATCGCGAACTGCATTACGCTGGCGCCAGATCCTAGGTCATGGAGGACAGATTACGTAACTCGGGATAACCGATCTACCTGAGTCTGCGGAAATCGCACATTTCCTGCGTGAACCTCCCAATACTCCCAGTCCTTCCCTTTGTTTCTAACATCTAAGCCTATTTTAATTTCATGTGGTGGAACTGAAACATTAAGCTTATCTAACAGGAAGTGGATGGAAATGCATTATGTCCCATTTGCATAAGTGCACTGGAAAGCTTTTTATCACATATCCCATCGTGCTCTTCTCCCATCATGCCCTTCTCCCATCATGCTCTTCTCCCATCATGCTCTTCTCCCATCATGCCCTTCTCCCATCATGCTCTTCTCCCATCATGCTCTGCCTTGAGACAGACACACACACATGCAGTACCTTGCAAAAGTCTTAGGCAGTCAAAGAAAGTTATGCGTAAATGATATTCATGTTGGTGTAAAACTCTGGTATTATGTCTGTAAAAGTATGTCAGCTTAGTCATTTCAAAACCTCCTGCTAAAATCGTGGATGGTGTTTGTGGAGGCCGGCGGTCTGAGCCTCAGACACACACATTGACGCATAAGGTAAGCAGGATGCTGGCTTTCTTGCCCCTCCAAGTGCAAACATTATACTCCACCATTTAGCTAAAACCACTCCAGTAGTTGCAACAACCACCTTAAACATCGACGAGTTTCTTTGACTTGACCACCAGCATACATCGTTTGACTAATAGAAACCTCACTGGGTTTTTTTTTTTAAACTAATTAAATTAATAAATCAAGTGAGCTGCTGGGAGTACAAAGACGTGGAATGGCTGAGGTGCCCCTGAGGAGAGGTTTGTAAACCTAAGCGATGTTCTTCCAGCCATCCAGAAGGAAATCAGTGACTTTTGGAAGAACAGGAGAAGTTCTTATTAGTCTTATTGTGTTACTCTTAATCTGCACATTCTCTAATGTTAAGTAGTGTTTTTGTTCTGAGCAAATATACACTTACTACCCAGGTAAATGGCTGTAAACTATTCCTTTGTCTGCCTCAGACTTTTGTACAGTACTGTACCTACAGTTGAGAGTGAAGCTTGAGGCTCAAGGGTAGGTCAGCTCTGACTCTCCAGGAGCATTTCAGGGGGTAGGGACACCCCCAAGGGCCCAGCGGACAGTGACCCTTCTGCCAAGACTCAAAACAGTGACCTTCTAGTCACAGGAACAGACGTCAAACGCACCGAGCCACACATCGGCCCTGCCGACAAGCCGTACAGTTTTTATTGGGAGATTACGGGTTGAATGGACCTTATATCATGTTGAGTTCAGTGTCAGAGGTTTCCCAGCACATACTGCGGTTTTGGTACTCGGTGAACAAGCCAGTCGTGTCCCTGAAGGTTGACTGTATTTTGAAATGGGTCACTGTAAATCTAGGCAATGAATTCAGTGCCAGCAAGCACCAATCAAATTATGCATTCTCCTGACTCTGTCAGCACAAACACTTTAGATAATACAGTCTTCAAAAACTTCTAAATGGAAGTCGCCATGGAAACTATTCGCAGTAATTCTGAAACAAGCTGCCAATGTTATTTTGCCGTCCAGCACCATTTATCCAATTCAGGGCGGCAGAGGAACTGGGGCCACGGCCAGTGAAGCCGGAGGCGGATAGGGGCGCAGCGGGAGCTGGAGGTCAGGCTGTCAGAGGGCTCGCGTGTCCGCCAGATCAAAGGGCAGGTGGATGTGAACACCAGGAGAACATGCGACGTCCACAAACAACCCTTATAAGGGCTTCACAATCAGGTTATTAATTAGGTTGCAACATTTTGCAAATCATTCATAAACATAGCGAGCCTTATTGTAAAGATTATAATGATTATTATTGATAATAATATTGGTGAACTGGGGCCAGAGTTTGTGACTAGAGTAGCATCCCCGTTCGCCTGTCGGACCATGCATTTCAGAGTCCTGTTCATTTGATGAGGTCCTTTCTTCTAACGTGACCTACCCCCACCCCCGACCAGCGAAGGGATGGTAGCTGACATTCATCTCCATTCATCACGTCGCTCCTGTCATTTCGACTCCACTTTGTAGATGTGGACACAGGCTTATCGTCCCCCCATAGATCAAAAGAAGTTACTGTAGAGGCAGAGCTGTGCGCAAGATTCCCAGTGCTCCCAATAGACTCCCAGTAGACATTGTCATCTAATAAAGTTTAAAAGCTTCTTGTGATTTCGGCCTCGAAACTCAGAGCGAATTCCAGGTGACTAAATTGAAAATAATAACAACATATGAAAATATTACGGTGAGACACCGCTGATCAAAACTATAATACACGTGTCGGAAATGCTTTAGCGGACAGCCCGAACAATTCCGAAGTCCCACCACCTACATTATTAATATACAGCATGAATACTTTAGGCTATTGTCCACCATAATTCCAATAAATAATAAAATGAGACTTTAGAGGGTAGAACAGATTTATGTTATGGGAAGACGCCGTTTTTCAAAGGTGCAATGATGTTCCAGAAATGATCGGGGCGACACTCAGTACCTTCTCCGGTTAATAAAACATGGATGGTGAATGTCTGTGGACTACAGATGGGCAGGAAGGGGATGGAGTGAAACGTTACACCAAACGGATCGAGCACTCCTTGTGGGATCCATTCAGGAAAACTGTGCCTGGTTCCCAAAGATTATTTCAGAGGTTGGGTCTATATGCATCAATCTACTATTTCAGGGTGAGAAGGGTACGTTAATAATATAACACACATCATGCTGTGAGATGTATCTCGATAAGCCCCCCGGTTCTTTAAGGGTCTAGGAGAGGAGAAAAATAGGAAGCGTCAGACTTTACTGAAAGGAATCGGTTTTGTGCTAAATCCGAGAAAACGTTCAGTTTTCCGTTGAAGTTGTATTTCTGCCTCACGTAGGTCTGTGTGCTTCGGCTTATAATTTCCATTATTATGAATATGCAATTAGCGGAAGATGAACGGGGACGTTTCGATGAATGAGTACTCGGGATCATTAGCTGCGTTTTATGGGAGCGCGGCGATGTCGAGCTTAAGGATTCTACAGAAGAGTCGCCGTATGCGGGAAGCTTGGGACTTGCTGTAGCTGATTCTCACTGCCCTGGGGCAACGGCGCAGAACGGGGATGTATTAGGGCACTTTCGTCAACATCTAAAACGTTAAGAAGCACCTGCCAGGAACAACAAAGCAAATGTGGAGATAATTGCCGGAATATTCCTCGAATGAGCCTCTGACCTGGATGCACAGCAGAACTGGGGACGACCGAGTGGCTGTTTTACTTTACTTGAGCCGTTTAATCACATCGATACTGGGCTCAGCAGAGAGAACTGTTCCTCTGAGAATGTGCTGTCACATAAAAAAAAAACTGCAGTCTTCCTCACTGCTATATAATGGCCCTGAATTTGGAAAGCATAAAAACCAGATTGCAGCCGGCGTTGTTTTCCTCCGCGCGGCCGGCCATCTAGAAAGATGCTTGAGATTATTCTGGTAACACGAAGCACTGTCTGCAAAGGAGAGTTAGCTCAGCTTGGCTGGGGGAGTACGGTGCTCGGTTTGTGCTCTGGAACCTCTCGCTTAAAGCAGCCTGCGCCCCCCCGCCCCACCCCCATCTTAAACTTTAAATGAACATGAGTTAAACTTTGGAATAAATGCAAGTGGAACTAAAGAAATGTATAGTTATGAAATCGATTGTGCTGTAGTATTTTTTGACATACAGTATTGTGCAAAAGTCTTAGGTAGCCAAACATAATGATCAATGATCTTTATGTTGGTGTGAAACTATGATGACATTATGTCTGTCAAAGTGTGTCCGCTTAGCCAAACCTCTCCTAAAGTCACTTACAGTAGCCGTCCAATACACCTGTGTATTTTTTGACTCCATCACTACCCCACCTCCTATGGTTAATCAATACCTCATTGACTTCTTTAAATTAATTGCATTAATGAATTAATTTGAGCTGGATGTGAAATGTGACAAGCACATGGAATGGCTGAGGTGCCCATGAGGAGAGGTTTGGTGTTCATCTAGTCGGCCAACAAGATATCAGTAACTTTTTGGAGAACTAAGTGTATTATTGTTAGTTTTTAATATTACTCTTTATTTTCATATATTTTAATATGAAAAATGTGTTTTTTGTTCTGAGTACACATACCCCCACAACCCAGATAAACAGCTTTAAACATTTCCTTTAACTGCCTAAGACTTTTGCACAGTGCTGTATATTCGTTAAAATTAGTGTCTCGCGTATTTGACTTTGGATTTGAAAGGAGAAAACGGCTGCACACACATGCAGAGAAACACACTGTTTGGTCACTGGAATCATCAAAACCATCAGAAGTCAAGCAGAGTGGAAATGAACCAGAAAAACTGACGTCATCGTGGCCTTTATAAAGCACTGCAGAGCTTACAAATTATGCCCTGGGGGGGGGGGGGCACAAGGCCCAGCCCCATTCATGCTTCAGTCACATGGATGCCCCTCACAGAGACCCCCTGAAGGCCCCTGCCCTCCCCAATCAGAATTAAAATGAGGTGAAGCTGTGGGAGGGGCAATTCTGACAAGCTTAAGCCAGTCCTTCCCAATCCAGTCCTCGGGGACCCGCAGACGGTTCACTTTTTTGTTCCCTCCCAGCTCCCTGGTAGCAAAAATGTGGACTGTCTAACAGGGACCTGGGAGGGAGCGAAAACATGGCCTGTCTGTGGATCCCCGAGGACCTGGTTGGAAACCACTGCCTTAAGCAGATCTGTCATTTACAACCTAAGACACGTTTCCTGTACGCGTCATGCATCCGCTGCCAGATTCCCAGCCCGATTCCCTAATGATGGGAGGAATAAGGCTTTGAACATCACAGTTGGTAGGATTATGCCTGTCATCTCCCGCTGGTGTGCCCTGCTTCCCGGTGTTCGATAATCCCACCCATCATGGGTCTCCAAGCACCGCGTCTCCACTTTTCCATTTTTAGGAAGACCCTGACGCACTGGAGTGTCTGACGCACTCCGAGCATGTTGAGGTGTGAAGAACGCGTCAACCGAGACCGCTTTTGAAGGCGCACTAATCTGGGGAGTTAGAGCGAGCCCCTCCGCATATCGTTGGCTCTGATACTCCATCAGTTGATACTCAGTTGATAGATATATCCCTGTAAGACCTTCTCCTGTTCCTCCGATGACTGTTTACCCTAAAATCCAGACCCCGGGGCCATCTTGGAATGCCATTCTTAGTCTCTACATCACATAGTGAATTGTTATCTGCTGTAAACAGATGACAGCGACTGCAATAAAAGGCGCCGGGTTGATTCATTGGTCAGATTTGTTACCCAAACTTCCCGCAGCATGCCTATGAACATACCAGAAGATCACCGAAAAGATTCACCGGGCTGCTGTAATACTGTGATAGCTGTTTTTCAAATGACATAATTAGATTGGCCTTCAAGTATAAAGCAGAGGTGCTTTTATTGGGAATCACATTTTGTATCTTACGGTTGGTTTTAATATCCATCCATACATCCATTATCAATACCCATTTATCCTACTGGGTCGCAGGGGGTCCGGAGCCTATCCCGGAAGCAATGGGCACGAGGCAGGGAACAACCCTGGACGGGGGGCCAGCCCATCCCAGGGCACACCCACACCTACGAGGCAATTTAGCAACTCCAATCAGCCTCAGCATGTCTTTGGACTGTGGGGGGAAACCGGAGTACCCAGAGGAAACCCCACAACGACAGAGGGAGAACATGCAGACTCCACACACATGGAACATAGGCAGAGACTCGAACCCAGGTCCCAGGGGTGTGAGGCAACAGTGCTAACCAATGCACCACCATGCCACCCTGGTTTTATTATAAGGGATGTTTTGCATCTGTGGGCACACACACCCACACACACACACACACTCGTGTAATCACATCTTTTTGGGGACCACACATCTCTTTGGGAAAAATGGTAATACTAACTATGACAATCTTAACCCTACCCAGCCTTAATCATAATCATAAGTAACCAAGCAAAAATCAAGAGCTTTTGCATTTTTAGTTTTTTCATTGCAGTCACCGATTTTTATAAAATAGATTACAAATTTTCCCAGGAAACTGGTCCCTATAAGGTAAAAACAACGGGTATTCATCACGTTGTGGGGACATTTGTTCCCCACAAGGTAAGGTATACCTGGACACACACACATACAGACACACACCCACTCACACACTCTCTCCCTCTCTATCTCTCTCTCTCTCCATCTCTCTTTCTCCAGCTGAGAAATCGCCTGTAATGTGTAACACCTCAAAACCCTGCAAGGTAAATAAATTAAAATTGTTAGGAAACAAGATAATGAAGATAAAGTTACACCCACAAATTTCATCACAGCAAATACGAGTTTGGAGGAACAAGTGTCCCCACATTGGCCCAGTTCTTTGGCTTCCTCGAAGATATGCGCTTGCTTCTCCTCCAGAGAGAATTTCTGCTTGCCAGACTCTGCAGAAATAAATTTGTCCATTCGGCAGAAACGCATCTAAAAGAATAGGTATGTGTGCACTAGTGTCCCTGTCAAAAATAACGCAAATAATGCGCTTAGCCAAGGCATGTGGTTGAGGTCGGTGACATGCGCAATTGACTAACTGCCAACTGTCGACGCACGCACCAGGCGAGGCCCCATTCTTGTAGCCTCGAGCAACGCGTACTGCTTAACCAGAATCGGTTCCAGTGTGAAAAAGAGCCAGGAAGAGCGGAAGTCATCATTTCTCGTTTAGCAAATAGATTAAACATGAAATCGCTTGCTATTGCCTTGACAGGCATAAAATGTGGACGATTCCTTTCTAAAAAGTTTAATATGCATCACTTATCAAGAGGAAACAGATCAGCCAAGACTTCTGTATGAGAAAAAAAAGGTATGTTTTTTTTCCCTTCATCTATATCTAATGCAAAGCAATGACGCCCTCACTTATCAATTTGTCAGTTCCCAAAGCAGAGCAGTAGGTGTGAATAGAGCAGGACTGGCACCGAAGCTGAACAAGGTTAGGGACATGTTTCAGGGCAGATCCGTCTGCGGTTTATGACCCCTGTCTGGATGGATCACACTCCGATGCTGAGTCTCTCCACTCGAACCTCTAACAAGCTCACTTCCGAATCGCACTGCCCCCCCTGAGGGCGACTCGCGGTTCTAAGAGCCGTAGAATCGTCGGCTCAAAGTGGCCCAGGGAAAAGTTCACCATCCTAGGAGTGGCGCCCAGTAAATTCCGTAATTGTTCTGAAAAACGGCAGGCTGAGCCCCAAATCCCACTTGCCGCGGGGAATCTGAGCCCCTTCACCGAGACGGATTCACCGGTCTCTGCTCCCGGCCCTGGTGGATTAGTCGATTATGGAGAAGCCGTTGACTTCAAATGCTATGGGGGGGGGGGGTGATCGCAGACTGGCTGTTCCCGGCGGGCATACTATGAATCCACCTCCTGCAGGCTCACTTTGATCTACGATCACCTCTGCCCCATCACCCTGGAGTGGCCCTGTCCCTATTCATGCCTTCCTCGCTCTTGACGCGATCGTTGGTCTGCGTTCAGGAGAGACGACCTCCTCCCACGCCAACACGCCCAGTCTCCTAGACGTCCCCGCTTTTAAAAAAGCACTTCTGAAAAACCAGACCTCCACATCCCCCACATCCTCCACATCCCCCACGCTCCACAGCTGCAGGCAATTCAATCTGCATGCAGCTTCCAAAATCCTCTCACAGCACTTTTTTTTGCCAAAGGAATAGATTAATGCTTCTTCTTTTTCAGTCTGTCGAGCCCCTCTGTCGCTGTGTTTGATCCCTGCCATCGTTGATACTATCGATAATCATCCCCCTCTACACATGCGTTATAAGCCTTTTGCCTCTTAGAGGATAAAAATACAGAGTTAATGACATGCAAATTGGAGAAAGAGGGAGGATTCTGTCTTAATGTCAAAACAGAAATTAGCACAGCTTCTATTGTCATAACAAGAATGCGTGTTTTATAAATAACTCAGCAATTCATTTTTTAATTAAACACGCCTAAGCTTAAATCCCGCCTTGTTTAAGACCTCCACTTCATCTCCTTCAGATTAAGCACAGTAGGTGAGCCATGAATCACATCGAATGGGTTTCATAATTTTTTTTTTTAACAGGTATTAACGTCAAGTAATTTGTGTGCATTTTCTTCAGGGCTTTATAATGCAAATAAATATTGTTGTGCATCGTTCTTTATCTTGGATCCTTTTAAAATATCAAGTGCACCTTGACACACAGGCCAGCCCGCTATCTCAACAATGAGTTAATTCCTATTAATTTCCTGTTAATTCCTATCCTTCTTGAGCGACATAGAGACTAATCGGTACCATCCTGGACATTTTGCTTATTTGATATGCTTTAGTAACATCTGATTGGGGGACTGACTTGCATACAAATTAGTCGTAACACAAGGCCACACCCACCGGCCTAGAAACCGAGATATATATGCCTATTTACACATCCCGTTGAATGAAAAGATTTCGTTTTCCTTATTCCGACATTGATGGTGACCCCTGAGCCAATACTGTGAGCCTCCTGGCTCTAAAATGAAAAGGCCAGTGGATGTTGTCAGTTTTACATCAGGCAGATGCTACACAGGAGGAACCGGATGGTCGGTGACACTTAATGCTTTACATGGGCTTCCGATTGAAGGACAGTTACTATCAGTAGTGCTTTGCTCTTCCTTAGTTTTGCGAACCTCACCAGCAGGATCAGAACTACCCTGGACTCATACTCGACTCATTCCCTCAACCAGAGGAGCCAATGGTGTCTTCGGGCTGGATGTAATGAGACAGGCTCAGCCCCAGCTGTGTGATGTAAGAAGAATTTCTGGATTCGCAGGAGAGGTTGGGAGTAGGGTGTCGAGATGTATTTTTTTTTTTGGTTTGTTTGATTTTTGCAAGATATTTTAGCAAGATATTTACGCGGTGAAGCATGACTTTGCCTGCCTAGCCGTTTGCTGAGCTTACGCTGCCTGACTGTGATTGAATCCATGGAAAAAAACAACACCACCGTGAAAAGACTGGCTAGAAGAAAAATCGTTGATTGGCTGGAATTTAGTCGGCCAGACTTGTGATTGGCTGGTGGTGTTAGGTGATCTTGTTCAAGCATAGTCACTTCTGTATGTGTTGAAGAACCCAGGGGCCAGTAGCTACAGCCCTAGGGGTCTACAGTGGGCTGAATGTTGGGGGCGGGGGGGGGGAGGCATACAGAAAATCACATGTAGCACACAATTCCCCCATTAGCTGATGTGCAAAGTGTCACAGATCTGTTGAAGACCTCTGATTGGTTCCCTTTGCAAATAGGTAGAATCAGGTAGGTGATGGAGGTGTGACACACACATCGCTGTGTCAATTACTTGTGTGGTGGCAGGTTGACCCTGGTCTCCACTGACATTAAATAAATTGAGTTTTCCCAGAACTTCCAGGGGCCTTCCTGGCTACAGCCGCTGCCGTTATGTTGCAGATGCCTGTAAAAAGGCCAGCTGCCAAGTTGATAATGGAAATGCCACGAAATGCACCAGGCAGTGATGTCAGCGGCCGAACGACGAAAACAAGCGCCGTTTGAAGGGCCCCGTTGCAGGCCGTCTTTATTATGCCCGTCACACTGAGAGGTCGAAAGGTTTGGGGAAAAAAAAATGAGGCAGGTGAAATGTGAGTTTGTAGCCTTTACACTGCTGGATAATTATTTTTAGAAGATGGAAAGGATTTAATTAGAATGCAACAGCAATTATGTTTGGGGAGACAATTAGCCAATAGGAATCGCAAAATGTGACTGGTGACAACGTGAGTCGAATCAGGAGATGAATTGCTATCGTTGTGTTTGATCTGCCCTCCTCTGTCCCCGAGAGTCCGCAGCTTGGAGTTATGGATGGTCACTGCCTCAGCCGTGAGCCCCAGCTGGAGAGCTGTCGAGATGAGTGATGAGCAGGAGTTGGAGGAGATACCTTAGAAACAGCTTAGACAAGCATCTATATGGCATCACCATCATCGCAGGATTATCTGGCAAGGGAACAAATGCATGTTATGGCCAGTGCTTCAAGGGGAACAAACAGGTGCCGGTATTCCTCTCATTATTCAGTACCAGGTGCCGGTAATCCCCTCATTATTCAGTATCAGGTGCCGGTACTCCCCTGATTATTCAGGACCAGGTGCCGGTACTCCCCTGATTATTCAGTACCAGGTGCCGGTACTCCCCTGATTATTCAGTACCAGGTGCCGGTACTCCCCTGATTATTCAATACCAGATGCCAGTTCTCCCCTCATTATTCAGTATCAGGTGCCGGTACTCCCCTGATTATTCAGGACCAGGTGCTGTTTCTCCCCTGATTATTCAGTACCAGGTGCTGGTACTCCCCTGATTATTCAATACCAGATGCCAGTACTCCCCTCATTATTCAATATCAGGTGCCGGTACTCCCTTCATCATTCAGTACCAGGTGCTGGTACTCCCCTCTATATTCAGTACCAGGTGCCGGTACTCCTCTTGTTACTCAGTACCAGGTGCCGGTACACCCCTGATTATTCAATACCAGGTGCCAGTACTCCCCTCATTATTCAATATCAGGTGCCCGTACTCCCTTCGTCATTCAGTACCAGGTGCTGGTACTCTTCTTGTTACTCAGTACCAGGTGCTGGTACTCCCCTCTATATTCAGTACCAGGTGCTGGTACTCTTCTTGTTACTCAGTACCAGGTGCCAGTACTCCCCTCGTTACTCAGTACCAGGTGCCGGTACTCTTCTTGTTACTCAGTACCAGGTGCCGGTACTCCTCTTGCTACTCAGTACTAGATGCCAGTACTCCCCTCATTATTCAGCACCAGGTGCCAGTACTCCCCTCGTTACTCAGTACCACGTGCCGGTACTCCTCTTGCTACTCAGTACCAGGTGCCGGTACTCCTCTTGCTACTCAGTACCAGGTGCCGGTACTCCTCTTGTTACTCAGTACCAGGTGCCGGTACTCCTCTTGTTACTCAGTACCAGGTGCCGGTACTCCTCTTGTTACTCAGTACCAG
>JABFEB020000047.1:4557985-4578717 GCA_019775895.2 Stomatorhinus ivindoensis
GTTTAGGTAAGGAGCATTCCTTTTGGACAGTCATGATCGTCCAATCAGAGTTTAGGTAAGGAGCATTCCTTTTGGACAGTCATGATCGTCCAATCAGAGTTTAGGTAAGGAGCATTCCTTTTGGACCGTCATGACTTCTAGCTTAAGTTAACCCATTAACCCAGCTATCTGAGAAATCTTGCTTCATGGAACTCCCCCCCCCGAGCCAAAGCAGTGTTTCAAAACACATGGAATATCCAGGGAAATGGTAACCTTTCGCGTTCGTGCTGTTTGCAGGCAAAGGGATGCAAAACAAAGCCGCAGACCACCGTAAATACGAGCCCAGGCTTTTCATAGTTCCATTGAGCCAGGATGCTAAAAGATGGGGGGGGGACTAATTTTAGCCACAATGCGCAGCCCAGACTTTCTGAAAAGTTCACTGTGCCGTACAGGAAAAGAAACCTGTCCTTATTTAGAATGGCAGTCTTCTTCTGAGGTGTTGTAACTTGGGAAACACTGGGAAAAATGCAGCTGAACTTCACATTAGTGATACCTAATGAGCTGGGGCAGTGGGGGGCTATCAGTCAAGCAGCCATGGGTAGGTGAGACAGAGGTTTAGGTGGCAGCAAGATGGAGCAGCTGTTTCTTGTCAAGCATCATTAAGTTGTCTTTCTGATTACTGCCAGGAGCACTATTATTATTAAGTGATGCAATGATCCTCCCGTACAGCAGGGGGCAGTGTACATATCCATGGGAGGCAGCCCCGTTATTCCCAGCCGACATCATCCTACATCGCGTATTCTGTTTTTCTGGCAGGGGGCTCCATCTTTATGAAAGTATTACTTGTCCTTCTGTGTCATTGGGGAGAGCAATGGAAACAGGCCTCTGTGCGTTTATAAGGGCGGGTGATGGTATGGCTTACAAGATGACATAAAACTAAGATTCAGGAGCTCAATATGAAAACCACATGTGGCGAAATAAAATAAAATATTGATACTGCGCAAGGGGGACTTTGTAAACAAACAGAGAGGGGGAGAGAGAGACTGCAGGGAAAACGAGGGGGTGGTTTATACCGAAAAACACGGCTGAGGACTCATGGTCCTGATTGCAGAGGTGGCCGACCTGAATTAGGGGTTTAAGACCTCCTGAAGTGTTAGAAGCTTCTTGGAAATTCATCTCCACTGCTCTGTTGTCATCTGGTCATCCTTCTTTAATGCTTTCTTTCTGCCTTCCCCCGTTCCCTGTTCCGTGTATTATTCCGTGTAAACGATGTAGCAATTACCAAACACCCATGTCAAGCACCTTGGCGTGACTGTGTTGCGAAAGGCGCTACATAAAAATTGATTGAATTTAGTCTTCAGCCCAGAGATTAGCATTCAATTTTATCAACGTCGGTGTAGCCAGCGTACAAGATGACGACGATGAAGATGATGATAATAATAATAATTATTGTGCTTTATAACAATACACATTTTGTGAATACAAAAATCTGGCAGTCATAACATCAACAAAAAAAATCACAAGTGAACAATGAATGAGAAAACTTATTTCAAGAATACAGATTATTGCATTCTGAATTTTTAACTTGGACTGTTGAGTAAAACTGCCTTTTGACAAGTACTCAAAATTTCAATCACTGACACATGCAATTGCAATAGTGTAAATTTAAATTTGGAAATAATGGGAAAATAATGGAAATGGAAGAGAATCCATCATAGAACTTGTGTATTATTCTCATTAAGAAAGTCTTAAATAAAACTAAGCATTTTTATTGCATTATTTAATAACCTCTCTTGTTGTGTTATGGGACTTCTCGCCTCTCTCTCACACCAAGCAAAAGGAAATGATGAAATCCATGGCAACAGTATACACACGAGCAACAAACAGTCAACGGAAGACGTAAATGTAATGTGAAAAACCAAGGACCAAAGATACGACACCGAGGGGAGATACTGATTGATTTCAGTGAGGTAAAACGACGGTTTCCTAGAGCATTCTGACCTTTATGACATCCAGAGTTCTCGTGAGACGTCGCAAGAACCGGGTTCGCCCTTAAACATGTGGCCCATACTTCTTCCCAGGCCGATACGGTGGGTTCCCGGAAATGCGACATTTTCTGAGACGTCCTCTACGGCACTGAAGGGAGCCCTAACTGCTGAGAATGAGTCTCCGTAGTTTTCGGATGCATTGTCACCATGCGCTGAGGATTACAAAAAGACTCGTATATTTATGTCTAGAAAGACTAGTCTCGGACCAATAAATTAGTTTTATATGTCATTCCACCATTCAGCTCTCTTTGTATGAATCTGCCACCCCGAGGTGGATGCGGCAGAACCGACTGTGTAAACGCAGTTCTGTGCTGCGCGAAAAGCTTGTGATTTCAGAAGCACGGCCGCTCCCCTGAAACGTCGGTGCTCCCAAAAAACACAGACCCCAGGGGCAGCTTTTCAAGCCGCGTCAGTTCAAAGGAACGTCTCTGACGGACCGTCAGACTTTTTACAGAAATGGATTTAATGTTCAAGAGTTTCACCTCGCTGCTCTTATCACGGCCACGCCGTTTATCTTTAAATCACTGTGAGGACGCCTTTAAAAGCAGGGACAATGGGCTTAGTTTGAACTAACCACCACCTGTATCCACTGTTTCAGTTCTAACATTTTAAGTGCAATTGGCTTTCTGTCTTGATTTCATTATTATTTGGGGATTTGAATGTAACTATCTACCAGCTTTACTCGGCCAAAAATGTGGAAACCTGCCGTGTTTATAGTGTTTTGATGAGCAGTTACTCCTCTGGGTGTCTTCCAGAAATTCCATATTTTTGAAACGACATAGGATTTTACTATGGTTGTTCTTAGCTCGTTAGTCTGTGCTTTTAGCTACACTATAAGACTGTGGACGCCAGCTGGAGTAGTATCTCATTTCAAAATCACGGGTATTAATATGAAGTTAATCGGTCCATTGTTGCTGTAATAGCCTCTGATCTTCCGGGAAGGCTTTCCATTAGATGCTGGTGGGAGCTGCCGCCATTCAGGTTAGGTATGGATGTTGGGTTCCAGGTCCTGTGAGTCTGGGCGGCCGATCTCTTTGCAGCTGAACCTGGTCCCAGACGTTCCCACGATCGCTTCACTTGGGGCAGCGCTAGTAGGGCAGTAATTTGGCAAACCAGCTTCTGGAAAAGATGGCGTCCTATGATGGTACCAAGCTGAAAGTCACCCTCGTCTGCACAGCCACACATACTGCTGCCAATGTGTGGGTGTAGCTTAACTTACCAGTTCCTCTTCTTAATAGTAGGGATTCCCATATACGTTCGGGCATGTATCCCAGAATCCTTTTAACATTCATTAATCAAATCATTGTGACAGGCAGGTCCCAACTGAAACTCTGGCTCACTGTTTACATCAAATTAATCTGCCTTTTTGACAGCCAATGGGAGAAGCTAGTTCCCCACTTCTCTTATTATCATTAATTAAAGCAAAACTACATAGGCATATTCATATATTGAAGCTATGCTTCTGTGGTAAGTGTCCCAAATGCGCTAAATGTTTGCAGCATCGTTTGCTTCCCGTATAATCAGCGGTCCAAATGCGGTCTTAGATCGAAAGCTAGGCTGCTTGAGATGGATGCGACATGGCTCGTATTGCCCCGAGGGTCACCGCGTGCCCTGCTGTGGTTTTAATTTGCTACACAATTACAGTATTTAGCGGGGTAGTGCTGAAATGGCAGCGATTATAAATGCGCATCTAAATGGCACCGTGTGTTTTGTTCGTTTCCAGGTCAGCGTGATCAAGATCAAAATATACGCTGCGCACGGTTCTGGTTTAATGTCAGTGCCTTTTTATGGGTAGAGGTGCATTCTGTTAGATAAGTTAAATCAGCTGCCCTTTGACGGGGCTCTGTGACAGCTCTCATTGAATGTCAGCCGCGCAGATTACAGATCAGATCGCAGGCATGGATCAGCCTTCGGCACAGAAAGCTGGAAATGTTAGCGTGTGTTTTAAAGCTAAAATGCTATACTTGTCTGTCAGCGTTTCATACCCATTTGCACGGTAGGGCTAATCAAAGACAGTATTTTATATCGCATTCTTTATTGCAGCTAATCAAAGCGGGGCACGGCAGTCGAACCCTGTTAGGCATGTGGTGAGGGCAGAGGATTAATATAAATGATCATGCCAGCGTGTCTCACTGGGTAAGTTGCTCTGAATGATTTTAGGCAATACTGGGACATCAGAGATGTGATACGTGGGCTGCATAATCTGATGGAAAGCTCAACTGAATTATTTTAGCAATATATGATATATCTCTGCTGATAAGCAGTTGCCCTCGTTTAGAGAAAACTGCCCTGTCTTTGGGTAGCTAATTGGTTCATTAAGCAAAAGCTTTGTGACCCTTGTTTTATTTCAGTGCAGATTCCCGTTTTTCACTCTACTTTCACAACACCTGCTGCTAATTTTTTCCCAAGGTCCTCCAGTACAGAACAGTACAGGAAGTTGTGATTTTATCGGTTCCATTCCCTATGCTTAAGTCGAATCTGTAGGTATGTCGAAATTATAAAAAGTGCATGATAATAAACATAATACAGTGATAATAAAAGTAACTATATACGACCGATGAACTGCTGATGCCACGCAATGTTGCGTGCGTTCGTTATTGTCGGCCATTGATTTTTACCCGAATTTTTAATATAATCTACTTTACCGAAGATGTTCCTCCTCGTCCACCTGCCAACCACCTGTTGTTGTACAATGGAAATTCAGGACGGGGATACTCGATATGTATCTCGCTGGATTACTGGTGCCTTTGAAAAGTGATTCCTGCCCCGGGATGAACTTTAATCCCTTTTACTCGCTTGTTCTCGCCCACGGATTCTCTGCAAATCGTGCTGCCAGGCCCGCGCCCTATATTTCACAGGGAATACGGAATTCCAAGGAGATTTTGAGCAAGTCAGCTTCAGATATTACCTTCATGAGCTTTGTTACACCAAACTGTATGAATAATATATTTGAGCTGAAAATGCCAATTAGGATCATAACGTAAGAACTGCGAGAACTTACCGCAGAACTAGTTAGCTAGCTGGGGCGCATGTGGCCGCAGGGAGTTAATAATGCCGGTAGACTTACAAAATATATAAAACAGGGTTTCATTAAACATATTGGCTATTTATCCATCCACTTTCAGCTTTGTAATTTGTCTAATAGTGATTTGGGCTCGAAAAGGTCATTCAAAGTTATATAGTCTTAAATTCAACACATGCATCAAATGATTTGCCAGTCTGCTGACTTCAGAGGCAAAATGATATATGCTATATACCGACTTAGGGTTTTCTCCAGGAGGCCTACAAAAAGTACAGAAGGAAATCATTTAAATAATTTATTTATGATTACTTACGGCATAAATGCTCCATTTCTAAGATACAATGCCGGCCGGAGATGGCAGAAGCTTTTCTTGTTGCTGTGCGTCAGCCTGGGCGACTCTGGGCTATTCTACTTGGGGGTCCAAGGTGAGGGAGTCCAGCTAGACATTCATTACAGTCTACGCCAAACTGAGCTATGCATTAAAAACCAGTAAATGCATTTACAATTAATTATTATTACACATTGATATGATTAACACAAGCCGCATTTTCATGTGTAACTTTACACTGTAATTTTATTTCATTAGCGGGCTGTGGCTCTGTGCCTGGGATCAGAAGGTTGCTGGTTCGAGCCCTGGCTTTGGTAGAACAGTCACGTCTGTGGGCCCTTAAGCGAGGTCCTTAACCCCCATCTCCCTGGGCAGCGAGCTTCGGGCATAACTTAATAGAGGGATTGGCAATCCTATCTGTCAAGGGCCGGTTTGAATGCAGGCATTTGGGGTAACCCTTAGGTCAGCTGTTCAAACCCAGGTGTGAGGACTCTTCAGCCAATCAGTCCTCTGATTAGTAATGTAATTAGTGAATTCAGTGAAAAACCCGCATACACAGCGGCCCTTCCTGGACAAGATTGGCCACCCCTGACTAAATATGTTCATGTAGCATTTCTATCTGACCAGTAGGGGAGTGCCATTGCAGCCCCCGCACGCCTAGAAAAATCACTAGCACTAGGAGTACAAAGCTGAGACAAAAAAACCTGTTCAGAAGCACATTGTGCTGCTTCATTACTGAGACCAACCGGACTAAAATCACCTCTAGGTCCACATCAATTCGGCAACATTTCTGTTGCCGGGGAGTGGGATAAAATGGATGAGTGCTTAGGGAAACACGTGCCCCACATGCACAGAGGTCAATGAGTGAGTTAGAGGAAGGCATGGACTGCAGGGTGATGTGAAACGATGGGGGGGGGGGGGCACATGGGAGTGTCCAGGAGGAAGCTGCTTCGGATCCTGTTAGCCTGAAAGCACTTTCATGCTCTTATGAATAAACGCCATAATCGTTCTCGCTAAGACAGAGTGAATTATGGAAATTAGCGCGGGATGAATTCCGGAACAGTGGGAGTAACGCAGAGCCCTGACTGTGAGGCATGATGAGTGCCATTAACCAGGGGCTCCTCTGTGATACATGCCCAGCCACACACCCCAGACCCCAGCCGGCCTCATTTAACCTTTCGGTGACCTCTCCCTTCCAGTCAGGGGACTTTGAAATGTATGCCTGGATGACACTCCCTTCCCTGGGGACCTGTCAGGCCCGGTGACCCCGGCATCTCAGAAAGACCATGCAGAGCAGTAGACTGCGTGCAGATCCAACAGACAATGGTCTGTGACCACACGATCCAAGGCATCCTCCGGGCGCCTCTCGTTTTCAGTCTCTTCTGGGAAACTCCCATAATTTGCTTGACCCTCAAACTTCATTACAAATAATCGTCATCAACGAGTCCAATAGCTTTGTATGTTGGTCTGACGTTACCCGAGTTGCCAGATCGTCTGCGACACACAACCTAGGCATACAGTCGACACACTGCATACAATTTCCACCCATCTGTCACCCCCCCAACCTGACAACCCCCAGCTGAATGCTGAATGAATTAGCTAGCTGATTTAGCTGGTGTCAAAATGTCAGGGCAGGACAGCAATCCACCCCAAAAAAAAAAAAACAAACACAGCTGCAATTTATATCTGCTAGTCAAACAGTATATCTGTTGTTCAATTATATATAAATGAATCTGGTTAACTGTTTGTTTGCTGGCTTGTTTGTTTGTTTATTTGTTGACTTATTCAGGCTCCGATCCAAAAAACATTATTTTGAAACCTAAGTGTTGATAGTTATCTTTGTAATGATCTCTTCTTAAAACGTTTCTTAATATATGTTTATAAAGATTCTATAATTAGAGTAAAATACCCTGAAATCTTTCAGCTAACGTTATAAGGCTTCCAACCATGATACACAACCTCTGACCCTGCACAGGGTTGCGGAGAACCTGTAGCACAGGGGAGACCCCAGGACTCGATGCTACCCCATCATAAAGCACACGCAGTCACACGTTTCAGAAACAGCCGCTCTTTAAGGCTGTGAGCGAAGCCAGACCACACAGAGGACACCTGTGCATACACAAGGAAGACCTTCAAACTCCATCAATTCTGCACCGAAGGCTGTACTCAAATACACAGACCCAACACTGTGATGTGTATGCAGTCAAATTTGTAGTTAAGTCGGAAAAAGAATAACACAGTACATAATAATAATGAATAATAATAATTATTATTATTAAAGAGCAATAATAACGCTACACATGGTACTGTACTGTATGTCAAGCCTCACATTTTCACAAGCATCACTAAGTAGTGCGTGTGTTCATCATTACGAACAATTGTATTTAAGGCGATTTTAAAAATATAATAGGCTTTATGGCAATGAGTTTGTAAATAGGAGTCGTCCATAAGTCAGTCGTTCTTATCCAGGGGACTGCCTGTACATAAATCCTGTCTCCAGGAATAAGGATAGACAAATGATTCTTTAAGAAATAACAGCGTATTCAGATGGTGCGGATGAAATGTATGTGTTAGTTGATTTGATAAATTAGCAGCTTACAGCGCCTTACGGCGTTTACCTTCAGCTGCCCCCCATTACGAAAGAGCCGGAATTCGCGTGGAGCCGCTGAGCATTTTTAACGAATCCTTTGCCGCGCCGTAGAACTCGTACTCTAAGAATTTGCTTTACAAAACCAGGGACTATAAAAGCTTCTAACGACTGAGTGGTGGCTGTTCTGAAGTCTTATTTTTCAGCAAGATTATTTTTCACCATCAGTTTTTTAAAAAAATAAACAAAAAGGCAAGACATTTCATTTAAGCACTGATTCTGAAAGATAAATACACTTTTAGGTTTTGAATTTACTTTCTTCAGTCTTCGAGAAACACTCTAAAACAGGGTATGGATAAGGCACTTCTAAAACAGTTGATCATTAAAGGTTAGCTTTGTTTCAAACTCGCTTCACTGGATATTGAAATGCAAATTGGGCAGTAAATCAAATTATTTGACATTTCACGCATTTAATTACCTGCTCGGAGCAAGGGGCTGTGCTTTGTTTCTGCTGTAGGTAATTATTGATTTCTTCACATCATGCAGCTATTGACTGTTTTTTTTTTGGTGGTCTTTGTGTTTAAATTCTGCCCTAGGGGGACCTTCTAGGTGGTCTTCATCTAACTATGACTGCTGCTGTAAGGACCACAAGGAGGACGGTGAGGGGGAAAGCGGCACGTCCGACAATGATCTCTCCAGTTCCAGCTCCGGGAGCCAATCAGAGGCCAGCTCGCCCCAGGGCACGGTGGTGCGTGGGCCAGTGAGTCGTCAATCTCACATACAGACCTTGGACAGGCCCACCAAGCGGGGGCAAGCCCCACCCACTCAGCAGTCCGAACGCTGCCGGAAGAGTGACCTGCTTCGCACCCTTACCTCCAGCTCCCGCGAGGCCAACGGCAGCCGCAGGAGGCCGGCCAAGGAGCGTCTGACCGTGGAGCAGGAGCTGGAGAAATGCATCCAGGACTTCCACAAGATCAAGATCCCAGAGCGCTTCCCCGAGCGGAAGACCATGTGGCAGTCGGACCTGCTGCGGAAGTACCGCCTCTGAGGTGTGTCCACGGTGTCCCTGCTGGATGCTGACAGACAGACAGGAGAAACAGGAAGTGACAACACCTCAGACAGGAAGTGGAAATGCTTAGAACAGGAAGTGGGAAATCACTTGCAGATTTAACCATTCATTTGTATGTTACTGACTCACGTTCCCTTCATTTAAGGTGTATTTTAAATAGCACTCGTCCTTTGGGGATTATCGAATGTTCAATTCGAATAACTACATTTTGTTAATCTTGAAATGACACTCACAGGGTATAGGATTCAAGATCAAAGTACAGTTCCTGAGTTCGGTATTATCGTATAATTTTAGTATGACTAAAACCCACAGTATATGTATGTGTGTTGACAAAATAATTTTGTTTGTACTGGTTTCTACTGCGAAATTCATATTGCCTGTTTGCCTCCTTATTTCAATACTGCCACATTTATAGTCATACAGTATAGATAGCTGTTTATCAAGTTATATTAGTGCCAGAAGACTTCATGTTTGTAATTTACAATCCATATTCAAAGTATGCACTGATGTGAGCTGCTTGTTATGGTTACAAAACCTATTTTATAATGTTTTATAATATAATATGAAGCATGCATAACAAAGTTATAAAACAATGGTATAGGTGCCTATTTATGGAATGAAACGAGTGCCAAAGATTTCATAGGTGTAATGTAATCTAAATAAATTAGATTCATAGGCATATGGCACAATATTTATATTAAAAGGTTTGTACCCATTTTAATATGCGTGACTTCTAACGCGAACAAAACCTGCTTTATCAGTACAAAAGATTTGAAGAACCTTTTTTCAAACTCCTGTAGTGTAATTTTCACAGAACTTTTTTGCAAGTAATGGCAAATTATTTCAGCCTCACGTTTCTGAGGTTTTATATATTACACCAGTGCTCCTCTACTCACAATTTTATTTATGAAGTTCTCTGTTCTTGTTTTTGGATGGTTGTATCTCTGACTTTTGGCAAGCTAATGATGAAGCCTTTTGCAAGAACAAAAAACCAACAAGAATGTATTTCTGAGTTCAGTTTGGCTAGCTTTTGAAAAGTGTCCATGATGACTGCTAGGAATAACGTGTGTGTGTGTGTATATATACAGTATATATATGGATTTTTTTTCTACAGCAGTATAGTATTTCATCCCACTAAAGTTTGGGGAACATTAGTAGTGTGACCTTTAAAAGTAGAAATACTGTCCATAAATAAAAAGACAATTTTCTTCCTACTAGCTATCATTTGCTTTACTGTCATTCTAGTTTTGTAAAACAGGTTTTGTAACAAGCACACTTGTGCCAGAAAATCACACGAACAAAAAGAAATACATATTTGTCATTCAAGATCATAATATGTCATACAATTAAGCACAACTTTTGTCTGTATGGTTTGTAACTTATAAACACAGAATCTTTTGGCACTTTTTTAACTCCATAAATATTCACATAAAAGTGGTCAAAATGAAATCAGCATCTTATAGGATCAATGTTTTTTTTTTTCCTGACCTTCTCAACTCTAAAAATATTAGCTATGTTTACAGTCACTGCTATGACACTTCCTAGGCAGATATTGTGCTTTGTAGATGGATACTGGTTTTTAAATCAGTTTTTCTTTTAAAATGTTTGTGACATACTAACACAGCAATGTTTTGTTATCTTAAAGCTACGTGATGTGTTTTAGCTGTTAGAAAGGCATATGCAATATGGCAGTTCAATTCGAACATACCGAAGTTTTTTTTTAATTATATAATATTTCCGAGGCCCCTGTGCAAGGCCCCTTAACCTTAGCTCCTCTGGGGACACTGTCTGATCCTGCTGCTCTCTGATCCTCACTTCTATGTCCTTTTGGACACAAGCGCCTGCTGAATAAATTAAAATCATTGAAGTCACGCACTTTGGTAACTATGTGTGCATCCACAAGCTCTTGAGAGTTTTAGTTACACAAAATTGTTCGCAGGGCAGAATGCAAAATGATTAGTTTACAATCAAATTGTAGAGAAGGTGGGTTGAATCAACTAGTGGAGGCGGGGCCAAGACATCTGATTTGCTGCTCCCGCCTCCTCCAGTTGCTTGGACCCACCTCATCTACACTCTGATTGGTTCTCTCTGAACCAGTCATTTGTGCTTCTGCCCTCAGAACATTCTTGCGCAAGTACAACTCCCACGAGCCACGGGCCCGCAAACAAATGACTTTATAGCGTTTTACACATCTCTTTGACATTACCGAATAGTCACATTCATCTTCCCATCTCTTTTTTTCCTCCTGGTAACTTCTTAGTACTTCATTCCTGCCAGCACTAAGAGAAAGAATATTGTAAGTGGCGCCGGTGGAAAAATAACAGAATGAAACGAATGAACTGAATGTCGCTTACGCTGTTTCTGATTCTGTACATACTCTGCTGTCACACCTTGCTATCTGCTTGCACTGTAAATCGTAGTTCACAATCGGGTGAAAACAGCGGGTCGACTTTTCTGCATCATCAATCTATACGCATAGCATATGCTTACATGTAGCATGTACTGACAACTTCAATCTCTTTATTTCCCATCTGTGATTCAGATAGCGGTAAACAGCAAATCGTGAAATTCATATGCCACATATTATGCTTTAGGAATTAAGGAACTAAATATATCATGTGGGAAAAGTGGCAGTTTTGGCGAAAGCAGGGTAAATGGCTGCGGAAAAAAAACAACATGACATATTAAACGTGTTTTTACGTCATATGTCAGACAGCAATGTATTTTAACATTAATCACGTTTTATGTAGAATGCTGAATGAAAGTATAAAAAAGAAACAAATTTAAAATCAGAAATACCAAAAGTATATTTTTCCTTGTATTTCTATGCTCTGGTTGTGATACTGTTTGCGAGCCGCATTCCTGGAACACAGTACCTATTTGTTTTATTATGCATTACGTTTGTATTTTTATCGTATGCAAATAACTTCACCTTGTCTGTTGCTGACAGTAAATGATTTGAATTCCCAAGTAGGTTGAAAAAGACTCTTCCAATTAATATAGCAGTAATGATTTAACTCTTTTAGTGTTGATTTCATCAATGGGTGGAATAAAGTTTTACATTACAAAAGTTACCAGATCCACTTCATGCTAGCTAAAGTTTTCTTAATCAAAATCATACTGGGTCACTTTCAAATTTTAAACGTACGCAATACTTGATGTCCAGTGTTATACACTATATTTGGGAGGGAAAATGGATTATCTAGAGGGAATGAAAATGACATTGAAAGTTCATTCACAAAAACTCATAATACACAAAGTATGAATTTCGTCTGGTTCTGTAAAGACGTGTACTCTCATTGGAAAGAATGTCTCTGTGCAGTAGGAGATCTTTACGTATACACATAAAAAATATTGGAATGTACGATTGCAGATGAAAATAAAAGTGTTTATTTAAACAAAATCTCTTTCCATCATTAGTGTTATTAGGAACCGAGCAAAATGAAGATGCTTATGTGTTATTCAAACATTGTTAATTAATGCGGTGTTGCTCAACCCAGTCCTTGGAGATCCCAGATAGTCCATGTTTTTGCTTCTTCTCAGCTCCCCAGCGCACCAGAACCGGTCAGCCAATCAAGAACACTGAAAACCTGGGAGAGCCGTGACATGGGCTGGGAGGGAGCAAAAATGTGGACTGTCTGGGGTGCTTTGAGGACTGGGTTGAGAAACACTATTAATGCATTAATACATAACAAGATCGTGGACCATGTGCAAGATTCTCCAAGAAGTAAAGCCTCCAGTTCATTCAGGGATGAAGAAGGCGAAAATCTATTTTGCATTTTGTTGAGACCGGTGGCCTGTACAATGAAGCGGGGTTACTGGCTTATTGAGGTTAACTTGTCGGATTTAAGGTACCACAGTTTAAATGAACTTCATATTCGTTCACTTACATTTTGCCCAGACTACCTTAAATCCAACAAGTTTCCCTGATAAGCCAGTAACCTTGCTTCGTAATACAGGCCACAGGTGATTGGAGAGGCCATGGAAGGTACTGCACTATTGCTGCATTCCATTGGAGCTTGGAAATGGGAATTTCTATGTTCCTAGTCAGAAATATCAACTGCTACAAGTCCCGACTCGGAAGGTTGAGGGAGCTCCACTACCCCAACCTCAGAATGCAAGATGGCTGCGCCTTTTTTCAAGAGAAGTGAAAGCTATAGTTCTATGTTAATATTACTTATGCTCTATAATTTATTGTTTCATTAAATTGGTCATACACACAGTACTGTCCAACCGCTATCGGTTGACGTGTTTCTACAGTGTTTTTATGTGCAAAAAACTGCATAATGTGTTCAATCAATTGGCGTTGATAACGATGGCTAATAATGAACCTGGCTAGAACATGGGGTCTGTCTCAGAAAGCAGGATTTCTTGCTTAGCGGGATAACTTGTGGGATTTAAGGTAGCATGCGCTAATTAAACTGGGATACCTTAAATCAAGTCCCTGGTATTGCTAAATGGCTTTCCGACATCTTGTGCCACAACGCGATTAACTCGGGTGTGACGCCATTCCCAGGTCCGACTTCCGATCTCCAAGGTAAATGTAACGCAGCATATATCCTGGTATTCCTACAACTTCTCTTGGATTTCTTTAACAGTGTATAGCAGTGAAACCATCTCAGATTATGAGAGCAAGTGTATGTTGGCACCACTGAACGCACCTGTTTCTCTAAAATGGCTGCATATTCCCTGGCTGTTATTCAGCTAAGCAGAGCAATCATCTAGTCTAATGACTTCCATGTGGATTCCCATACCATTATGAATCTCCCACATTGTTTAAGGGCTGGCAAAGGAGCCCTTGGGCTGAAGGCGGTCTTACACATTCGCCAAACATAGATCCATTTGCATGTAGCAGAAATGGGTGAAAGATAATTTGACAGAATGTGATATTTTTTTCCCTTGCTTAGGGATCCAGATTATTGCTCCATGCACTAGGTTATGCTTCTTTGCTTATTGGCTTTTTCTGAATAGCAGTTTCTGAATAGCAGCTCAGGCATAAATTTGCAATTTACGGTTTTTGGTGAGACTGAGTGTTTTGGGATATTCATTTAATGCCTTTTACGGTTGTCCTTTTACGGTTGTCCTTTTACGGTTGTCCTTTTACGGTTGTCCCATTCATTGTCCAGCTGTCCTTGTTGGTGACCTTCGACTCTCTACCGGTGAAATTTGTCTGAGCTCAGTGTCATCGTCTTTGACAGTCCCCCCTTCGGCATGTTGAGTCATTTTGCGGATTTTCGTGACCTGCAATCTGGGCACCAGATATTTGCCCTCCTGTCAAGACTTTGGCTGCTCCAAGCTCCTTAGGAAACTCGCATATCAAAGTGCTGATTGCCTGACCTCTTTTATAGATGACGAACACTGCTAGCTGCCTTTGGAATAGCAATTTATTTCAGAGACCCTTATCATGTGTTTATTTCTTTTGTTATTTTTTGCAAAGCACATTCTTATGTTTTTAGGAGAGAAACCAAGTCGGGCCACCAGAGGGTTTGAAGTTTTGAGCATCTTCAAGTTCAAATTTTGAACTTCTTTCTGTAGACTACATATGGTTTCCAGAATAAGGTAAAATACACTTTATTGATTCCAGGCAGAAATTCTTCTACCTAGAAGAGCAAGCTTCATAAAGGGCAAGGATACAAACATATAGTGCAAAACTTGACGATGTGCAAAGACTGTACACATAAATAAAATCAAAGATGACCCCAATATGATTCAAACACATAACCTTCTCATCAGGAGTCAGACTCACAACTATTGTGCTACAAATAAAACAGAGAGTATAAGATCACAAATGTATCAAGCTCAACAGTTTTACTCCCAGAGTTACTCATCAGACTTAAGCCTGCAGAAGTATTATGTATCTCTACTTGGCTTCTGGAGTGGAGGCTGAAAAGTGAAGTTTTGCAACTCCGGGAGCTCGTAACATGTGATGCATCATCGAAAGGAGAGTTTCTCCAAGGCCTAGAACATTCAAGGCAGAAGCAATCCATGACAGATGGCGCAGATCACATCTTCATTGGCTTTTAACTATGTGTGAAACTGAATATTTAAAAGAATCCAATTTAAATATAGTTTTTAAGGATTGGACATTATTGTCTCCATTTTGTAGAGTTTTAGGCAGGTTCTGTGCAGCGTGATTGAGGTTTCAGAGTAAGAACGTGTTAGCTGGTGCCGTGCTTGCTGCGGTGCTCGCGCTGATGCTAATCTCCCGACTTGTGCCTTTTGACTGTGGCCCAGCCATTCAAAGCAGGTTTGGCGACAGCAGAATGATGTTGAGTGATTATGTGCAGCTCATTAACATTCACCTCTCAGCCATCTGCTGGGATGCACACCGAACGAATGAGTTTCTGCGCTCTTCCGCACATTAGCGTGACGCCCCGGCTTCTGGATGGACGTTTTCAATGGCTATAATTTTCCCGAATTCTCTCATTATAACAAAATCATTACCATACAGAACTGGTAATAGGTAATAGGTATGATAAAGCATCATGCAATATTCTTCAATATTTCAAATGAAATGCAATTTAATGTCCAGAAAATTGCCATGTGTTAGGCAGTCAATAGGTACAAATTGTAACAAATTATGTTTATTGAGTTATTTTCTCACATTCAAAAAAAAATCAATTGAAGTAGTCTTGAGTCAAGAGCATAATAACCAAAATATGGGCTTTGAAAAATATACAAAGGATGAAAAATCATAATTGTTCTAAATGTTCTTGGCAAAGCGTGATTATGCTGAAATTATGTTTGTTGCGCAAAATTACTGACAAAGCAGTAACCAATAATTCGGCATTATCAAACCCATTTTACGAAATATTAATTAGCATGAATGCGGCAACACCGTGAAATATGGAGGATCGAAACGATTTGTTCATGATCGTGTGCTGCTTCTTGCAATTGTCAAGTAATCTAGAAATAAAATAATAATGAATGCTGCACAAGGTTAGGCCCAATGAACAGCGTCGCTCAGCATTCACGTTAAGCTACCGTCAAGGCAAGGGGGCAGCTTCTGTTACCGAATGCTAATTGGTAGCTGAGGGACCTGGACGTCTCCTACGTGTTGCATTTATGCTTATCATGATATAAAATTGCACACGACTCAGCTGAAGCCTTTGAGTATTTCGCCCAGCGGTCAGAAAATCTTGAAATTTTCTCTTGTGCATGCAAACACCTGACCAATGCCAGGTCAACAATATGACATAAAAAAATAGCGGAATGACTCATTTTAATGCCTTTTTGACATGACCATAGTCCTGTCATAACCTGTTATTGAGGGGCAGCCTACAGTAACACAAGAATAACATTAATTTAAGTAAAAAGTGATCAGATCATCTCATTGAAGGCCTTGTACAGGCCCCATTAAAAAGGAAGCGATAAAAAACAGGAAACTATTTGTCAAACTCAAACCTCCCTCTTCTGGATGATTTATTGTATAAGACAGAGGTGAAGCAAAACTATGATCACACTTCCGGAGTCTGGGCCTGTTTCGTTTTCATGTTTTGGATGCTTTATTAAAAGCAAATGACAAAACTGTCTTTGTTTTACGTAACTTTGCATAGCGCACATGATGCAGTAATGTCCTGGACTGCGCTGATTTCATCGACACTACTATTAGATGATTAACAAATCACATATAATCTGCTCTCTCAATTGCTCACGGCCAGATAAAATAAAAAAAACAATTCATAGCATTTCAGCCTTGCACTGGAAAATAATTTGAAATGTGTATTGAAAAAAAACCATCTCAGGCCTAATGAACCATGCAGTTAAAAAAAACTGCTGAAAGCACAAAAAAAAATAACAACAAACTCATTAACAAATTTAACACTTCAAAGGGTAATATTGCTGGCCTGGGTTTTTTTAATCACACTTAGATGGTACTAATTAATTCCACAGCATATGTCATCTTTTAAACAATGGGTTTTAGGGTGGACTTGTTGAGGTAAAGTGACTAATGAGCTCACAATATTTATCTCAGCCATGTAAAATGTGCTCAGTATTTAAAGATTCACAGAAAAACATAGTACTGCAGATTTTTGTATTTTATATTTGCATATTAATTCTGCTTATTTTTACTGTCACTCCAAATCAGTGGTGGATAGTTCAGTTCCAGAAAGTAAAAATCCAGACCAAGATTTTGTTTCAACCAACCAGTTGAGTACTCTGTGCCTGTGACTCTTTATACTGATTCACCTGGTTGGTTGAATCAAAGTCTTGGTCTGGAGTTTTACTCTCTGGATCTGAACTACCCACCTCTGGTCTCTGGTGACACCACTGTGGGCTGCTCTTCTGTTCCAGTGCTGCTTCGGGTCTTTAAACGGGGGCTTCTGCAGAACCAGCAGGTGAACTTCTTGTTCCTTGAAATCCCCTACAGAGCCCCCATCTGTTAAATCCCCAGTCAGCAAAAGGCAAAAAGTTTTGAGAAATGCGAAGAGTTCAATAGAAGTTGTTGATTGTGGGAAAACACGTTTTTACAGTCAGTCAGATATAGAGCTGCATTTGGCTCTGCATTACTGTATATTTTTTAGAATGTCTGACTGTTACGAAAATATTATGGCAGCCTGCATTGTCAGAAACAAAGGGTACAACCCTGGTACAGTTTTGTTCCCCAAGTTACAAATAACATTAATATACCCCCAATGGTACACACATGTTCCTCAGAGTCCATTTCTGTACCTTAAAAGGTACATTTATCTACAGCTAAGGATACAGTTGGCAGACCGTTGAAGGTACATCTCCAGTGACAAGAAACTGTACCTCAAAGGTATAGTGCAAACTGGTACTTTATTGTCTGACCATGAGTCCCACCAGGTTAGTTACGTGTCTCTCTGTTCCTTGCACCTCTGCTATGGTTTTGTCACTCCTACAGCATCTTCCTGAATTATTCAGCTTTTCTTCTGGACCAGCAAGCTTTATCATAAAGTCTCAGTACCCACCAAACTGATCTAGGGTCTGTGATCTCCCCCCACCTGCGCTGATGATTGATGTTACCTCTTCTGCGGACACTCAAGATCCTCCAGAGGGTTTTTGGACATAAGCGACGGTACAAATGCCACTTATTAGGGTAAACATGAGGTGTACGTGCCGACTAATGGGATCTCATTGTTTTAGAAACGTTTGTGGCTTAAAAGTTCAAAGTTTTTCAGAGGTACTTCGCCGACCTCGCTGAACATCCATGAATAGTGCATGAATCGGGATAAGCTGGAAATCGAAATCGAATCGGGCGGATTTCCCACTAACCCGTAGCGGCGGGTAGCTTAAGGACGCCACTCGGCTGGCGTAAGGGATGAAGGTGAGAAACCGCGACTGGTCTGTCCCTTATCAGCCACCGAGCAGCCCGGCACCAAAACCCAGTAGCGTACCGCTAAGCTGACCAGCCCGCGTCCCACTTCTTGGTTTTCCTTCTGCTGGTTTTTGTCATGTTGCATCCACAAAGTGCTAAGCTGCACCTCACAGCCCAGCATCCCTCCATTCATTCACAGGAGTGAGTAGTTCAGGTCCAGAGAGTAAAAATCCAGGCCGAGATTTTGTTTCAACCAGCTAGTTGCATATAAAGGATTACAGTCACAGACTACTCTTGGTTGGTTGAAACAAAATCCTGCTCAGGACTTTTACTTCCTGGTCCTGAATTATCCATCATTAGCAGAAAAGCATAGCTGTAGTAGATCACCCAGATCCATCTCGGTAACTGGGGAGTTTAATATCAAAACAGCCTCCAGCTTCCTCAGTAATTGCTGGGTTTCAGGTATAACTTCTGCTAATATCCACGGTAATATCTCTGTCCCGCTGTGGATTAGCAGTAAACACATCGCGTTATGCTATCTTGGGAGGCATAGTTGTTGACAATTTTCATGCATATTTTGGCTTTTGCACAACATAATGCTGAGGAAATTTGTCACAAGTAAACAGTATGATTTATATTTAAATAAGTTTCTTTAAAGGGACTTTTTCTCTTGGAAGTAGTAGTTTCTTCCAGAGATGGACATTTGAGGTCTAGAAAGTAAAAACCCAGGCCAAGATTTTGTTTCAACCAACCAGTTTAGCATGCAGAGTCAGTTGCAGAGTCCTCAACAGCTTGGTTGAAACAAAATCTTGGCCTGGATTTTTACTCTCTGTACCTGAAATATCCACCTCTGATTTCTTCTCTTGGAGTGGCAAGAACCCCCCCTCCCTTTAGCAAAGACATTTGCTCAGGGTTTAGTTAGATGATAAAGGTATTGTCATGCATGTCAACCTAGGTGGAGTGAACATTGAAATGGGTGATGAAAAGAAAAAATACCTTGGTGAGTTCTCCTTAAACTCCCTGGTTGGACTTCAACCGGAATGAGCCGGCTGTTGGCGATGGTGTAATTTGCTGACTGTGGGGGGAGGCGGGGGATGCAGAAAAGTTGTTGACCAGTAGTGGGGGGGCTGTGCATGCCTTAAATCACGTATGTAAACCATGAGACTTTCCACAGGTGTATTTACTTGGCCAGACGCTGGACTCCCAATAAGCTTGGTTCCGGTTCAGTTCTGGCTCGCTTCAGTTTTCCACCGCAGAAGGGTCGGCTCGGTAAATGCGTCGGCAGGTTTTGGAGAGCGACAGGGACATGAAGCCGAAGAGATGCTTATTTACTGTTCATATGGTGTATATTGTGATTTTCTGTGTGCTAATTTCCGCTAGCATGTCCGCTAGCATCTGCAATTACGAGTCCATCCTGTTCAGCTGCTCTATAGTACTTTAAGTAGGAGGTTGAGAATTTTCAAGTTCTGAGTTATCTGGAATGCTTCAATACATGTGTGATACTACTGATAATGAATAATATATAGAATATCCCCCTTTTTCCTTCAGATAATCCATGCACAGAAGACCTGCATCGGCGTGCATTTCAACCAATCAGATTGCAGTGATGTAACCAGCTCGGTTTGGTCACGATAGTAACCAGGACCATATCAGTGCGGGTATGGCTCACATACTTTATAATGGAAAAGTACCAGTTCACGGTACAGCTTGGGTATGGCTCAGTCCTATGTGGCACTGGAAAAGTGCCGTAAGCAACCTTTTCACTGGCACTGGATCTCATCACTGGCACTGCAAGCGTGCAGAGATACAATCAGTGACGGTGGTCCGCTGTGGCACCGCGTAAAAGAATGCTGACGTGCCAGAAATAGGGGTGCATTGCCTGCCTTTGGATCGCGGTTGGACACAGCTCATGGCAAAAAAAGGGATAAAAATACAGAAAAGACTTGGGATGAAATTGGTGGAGTTTTTAAACACGTCCCAGAACAGGCAGGAAGTCAAAAAGGGTTACGGTACAAGCAACGGGGAATAGCAATGTCAGTGTGCGACAGTGAGCACAGAGGAAGACAATAACTTAGTAAACAGAACAGTTGTCCATATTGATTTTATTCTAAAAAAACACCATCAGTGTGTTTCCACAATGTATACTGCATTCTTTTCAGCAATCACAATAGCTACAGCTAGAGTTAGATAACGATCAATAAATAATACAAAAATTGTTATCCCTGACTTGCCTTCTAAGTATAAGTTAGACGTAACGCCTACCATTCTGTACCATGCCGATTGAATATGAAGCTAGTTCCCGGTATGGATAGTGAAGGTAATAGTGTTACCGTAATGAAAGGGTTCTGAGGGGGGGGGGGGGGGGGGGGGGGGGGGGGGGGGGGGGGGGGGGGGGGGGGGGGGGGGGGGGGGGGGGGGG